>CM070102.1:22641623-23016623 GCA_036178185.1 Liparis tanakae
CTAAATGTAGGGAACATGAACATGAACACAGAATGAAACCATCTGCACCAAGTCGCCGCTCAGCCACTGCAGGCTTTGCCTTTGGGACGGGCCTTTCCCTCCGCCGGGGACCTCCTGCTGGGACTTTAATCGGTCCTCTGACGAACGGCGACCCTTCGGTGACGTCGGCCGGCGCCCGGCTAGTGACCCGTCACTCAGAGGATCTCAAACGCATCATGAATGAGTCCCGAGTCCGTCGGCGTGGCGACGGGAGAGCCTCGTTTGTCTATTCTGCTTCATGTTCTCAAAGTAATTGATTTCTGTTCGTACATTTTGAATCAACATCTTTAATTACCAGGGGTCGTACGGTCATGGAAAACCTGGAAAAGTCATGGAATTTTAAAATGGTCATTTCCAGGCCTGGAAAAGTCATGGAAAAAACTTAAATCATAAAAGTTTGGGAAAAGTCATGGACATGTGTTATAATCACATGTTCATTTACGCCGAGTTGGAAATAATTAATATGTTTTTTTTTTAAGAAAAATGCTTAAAATATAAGCCGGCGTACGCTCTCAATTCACAAAATGTTCAAAATTGTTCATGCTTTTACCGAGATTTCAGTTTGGTCGTGGACATGTGGTTTAAAGTCCTGGAAAAGTCCTGGAAAAGTCCTGGAAATCCACTGGTCAAAATGTGTAAGAACCCTGATTAACTACCTGTTCATATTTTCATTGCAGACGTCTTTGGCTTTCCAATTCCTTTTTTAAATGTTTTTGTCTGCTCTTCTTTTGTTGCCCAACATTTTGAATTCAGCCTTTATTAATCAGTTTCTCATAAAGTGCACTTTTAATCTCGTGTCCCACTGTCTCGGTGGAAATTCTTTTAAAGGAAGTGAGAACAGCCACATATGTTTATTGGCACTCTGGCGAAATGTGACTTTTCCGAGTCCATTAAAGAGACCTTTTTTCTTTCCACTCGCTTTGATCCAAAACCTTGATGTGGTATCGATCACCACGTGTGCTGGAACACGTTCCCTGCAACTCCTCTAATGTCTCCCTCTCTCCCCCCCCTCCCCCTCTCCATCCATCCCGTCTTCCTCAGGTCATGGAAAGCGTCCTCCGCTCTTAGAACAAAAGCCCTTTTCTCGGACGCAGCCAGACGGAGGGAACGCAGCCCGAGTCCAGCCGGAGGTCGTGATGAGTGAAGTCTGATGCCCACCCTCCCCTCAGCGCTGGCCATGGACGGGGAGAACTACCTGCATCCAGAAGGCCCTCAGCTGGACAGCAGCCTGTTCTCTGTGGCCTCCTCCAACATGGAGGTACGCTCCGGCATTTCATTGAACCGCCGTTTAACTTAAGTGCATTTTTTTTTTTTTTTTTTGTCCTGTGAATGCAAATGGATCCCTCCCACTTTTACAGAACTCCTCCGAGTAAACTGCGAGAGTCTACTTGACCTCTTGCCCTTTGAGGATGTGGGTCGTGTTTTTTGAATGGCGCCCGGGATCAATCCCAAAAGACTAAAAGGTTAAATGGATCGATTACGTCTCGACGCTTTCTCACGTGGGCGTGTTGGAGTCTCACCGAGTTAAACGCACCGGCGCCTTTTATCTTTTCACTCTCCTCGCCATCTCATTTACAGCGTAATGGGTAAAGACCCTTCAGCTGGACCTAAACCTAAAATAGACATAAATAAACAAACGTCACTCGCGTTCTGCTCTTATCTTTATCGGCATGAATGCGTCCGCATTGTCTGGGAACCTGCCCCCTTTCTATTGTCACTTCACTATTCAGCTGAATGGAATTGTTCTTCTTTTCTTCACACTCATGACAAATGACATGTGAATAAAGTCAGTTTCAGTTTTGATTTGAGATATCGACAAAAAAATAACACTTAAAAAAATTAAAAGACATCCATTCAACTCCACTGTAATGTAGTCCAGGGTCCGTACGGTCATGGAAAACCTGTAACAGTCATGGAAAAAACTTAAATCATAAAAGTTTTGGAAAAGTCATGGACATTTGTTATATCCACATGTTTATTTACACCGAGTTTTAAATAATTCATATGTTTTTTTTAAAGAAAAACGCTCAAAATATAAGCCGGCGTACGCTCTCAATATGCAACATTTTCAAAAAGGCTCATCTGTATACAGAGATTTCAGTTTGTTCATGGACATTTGGTTTGAAGTCATGGAAAAGCCCTGGAAATCCATCGGTCAAAATGTGTAAGAACCCTGTAAATTGTAAATATTCTGCTGTTATTTTCACTGAAGCGACGAACACCCGCTCTTTAAAAAACAACGACGCTTGGGGTCGTTTTCCCAGTGAGATAGTTTGAGGTGTCGGCGATTAGCAGCGCGAGAGGAGAGCGGTCCTGCTGCTGCGGACGTGTGGTAGGCCCACCTAAAAGAATAAGAAAACAAACTTCACAATGGGTTTGAGGGTACGCTATATTTAGAAGGTTTTCAGGGCTCCACCCTGACGTCAGGCAGCCCCCTTCTGTCGGGAAACGAAGCCGATACAACCCACCCCGGCTCTCTAAGCCACAACAACCGTCATTTTACTTTGCAGAACGCGGGGTCGGTGAATCTGTTTTGGGTCTTTTTAAAGCACCAAAGTCCGTGTTTTAGTTTAGGAAAATATAGAGAAATATCGTGACACCGACCGCGTACAAACCCGCTTAATAAATGTGCTTTCCTTAATCCAGTGTTGTATTTCAATGCTTCTAAAAAATATATACAAATATTGATTTTCTCCTTCTGTTCTGTTTTAGAGCTCAATATATGCCTCCTCTGATTCCTGGGGATCCTACTCTCAGCCGGCTGGATACAGCATACACTGCCCTATGCAATCTGGAAACCAGTAAGTAAACACACACACGCACACACACACACACACACACACACACACACACACCTGTCATTGTCCCGAGCTGAGTGTGACAGCTGAAAACACAACACGGGAGGACCCGGTTTGGAGGAACTCCTCACGCTGTTGTTCGTTCTCACTCGGTGGCTTCCAGGTCCTCACAGGAGGCCTCGGCACGTGAGCCGACAGAAGGATTATTACACATTTATACGTCGTGTGGTGCTCGCTTTCAGGGTGTTTTTATCAATATTTCAGGGTTAGAAAACCTGGAAAAGTAATGGAATATAAAATTAAAAAATTTCCAGGCCTAGAAAAGTCCCTGCAGTTTTGGAAAAGTCGTGGAAATGTATTATATTCATGTGTTCATTCACGCAGTTTGATTAAAAGCATAAACATTTATATAAATATGTATTCTTTTTTGTGTGTATTTGTGTATTTTATACAATACAATATTATTCCATATAATATACAAAAGAGCAAGACTGAAACGGTATAGGTAGAAGCAAAAAATTCTTATAAATTCCTATTTTTAAATTAAAATCTAATAAATCATTCTGTGTCATTTAGGGTGTACCCGTGTATGAGATTTCATAAAATGTTCGGTCATGGAAATGTGGTTTAAAGTCATATAAAAGTCATATGAAAGTCATATAAAGGTCATGGGAGTCCGTTGGTCAACATGAGTATCAACCTTGATATTTGTTTTAAATGGTGTGTATATTAGAGTGTGTGAGACAGCCACAGCTACATGTCAAAAAATAATAATACACTTCCCTAATTTATAGACCCTTTTGAAGAAAGGGATCTATTCCCAGAAATGGAATATAAAACCAAAGATTACGATCCCTGAGAATTAGACGGGTTGTGTTTGTGTGACCTGTTAGAATCCGCCTGTTACGTCTGTCCGAGCCGGCCGCCGTGTTTCTACAGGAGCCCAGAAGGATCAAACCAAACAAACGCGCTCCTCCTCGCCGCTCGCCGCTGCCAAACCCCTCACACTGCGCCGTTTCACGAGGACACGCGGCGGCCGGTAAAATGAATATTGTGATAATATTCAGGGCAGATACTAAACAATCAGAGTGTTTCATCACCTTCCTAAAATAATGGCCTGCGTCATCATAACTTTTATAAAACACAAAAAATACATATCGATCTATATCTGATATTGTGATGTATTTGACTACAGGCAGGGTTCGTACGGTCATGGAAAACCTGGAAAAGTCATGGGAAAAACTTGAATCATAAAAGTTTTGGAAAAGTCTTGGAAATTTGAAATAATCAATATGTTTAAAAGGAAGACGCTCAAAAACACACAACATTTTCCATATTGTTCTTGTTTCTACCGAGATTTCAGTTTGGTCCTGGACATTTGGTTTAAAGTCCACTGGTCAAAATGTAGAGTCACATGACGCGTTCACCTGAGGATGGAGGAGATTTGACCCGAGGTGGCCAGTATCCTGAGGAGATGATTGAGGCACAACAATGACGTAAGGCCGTTATTTTAGGAAGGTGACTATGTGTGAACGGGTGTGTCGAAGAGGGATGGAAATGTCGAATGAAATGAAAAGGATTTTAGGAAGATTGGATTTCTAACTTGTAAAACGTCCCTGATTTAGTCTTCACCGAGCGCCACTTGTTCCGTCGTCGCCGTCTCGTTTCTTTCTTTCAATCATTTTATTTTACGTTTTTCCAAGTTACACCAGACAATCAAAAACGAATAAATACAAAAATTACAAAACAAGCAATTATACGGACAATCTTGTTTCTTTGAATAGCTCTCGCTCTGCGCCTCTCCGGTTGACTCGGAGGCGAGCCGACCCGTTACCTCGCATCGTGACATGACATTTATTTAGTATTTTTCTTTTAAGGAGTGTTTCTCATGACCTGTCATTTTCATTTTCAGTTTCACATACACTACCAGTCCAAAGTTTAACAACACCTCAATCTCTCCAGTTTTTATCGAAGTGCACACAGTTTCATTTCTCAACGTATTCTGAAATTAAAGCGCAGGACAAATAAACAATTTGAGATAAAAAATAAATTATGGAATCGTTTTGTTTAACAAGATGTAATCTAAATATGTGACTCATCAAAGTATAGCCATCTTTTCACATCTAACAGCGGAACACACTCGTGTAGCATTCTTTCCATAATATAATATCCAAATATTGTTCATAAAGTTCTTCTGGCTGCAAGTTTTTCGTCACTTGTTCCCTGAAAAATAACTCTGAAATGTACATTATTTTTCAGTTTTTGGTAACTTAAACTTTTTGGTTTAACCTCTGGCAGTTTGCCTCTTCCCTTTGTACCATTTCAGGTTATTCACTGGACAGGATCTAATTACATTTCACGAAAAACTGGAAAAAATTGTATTTTGGATGGTTTAACTTTAAACTCTTAACTCACTAATTTGCGTCCGAAGGCTTTAGGGAGAGCGTCCTCCGTCCCGAGACCATCGGTCACTTGACGAGGTGATGAAGTGACCCGCCCATATAAACCTCACGAAAATAACACACGCCCCTTAACTTCGCGTCCGTGCCACCTTCATTCTACGTCCCTCGACCGGCTGAAGATTAGTGCCGGTGACGTGGAGAGAGAGATGTGGAGGAGTGGAGGAGTGGAGGAGTGGCGGAGTGGAGGAGGTGGAGGAGGTGGAGGTGAGACCTTCGTGCCGATCCGAACATCAAACCTCGCGGTTCTGATGAATCTTTTCCGACTGCAGCCGGAGTCATCCGTCGCGTGGGAGACCGCCGCTGTTAAAACAAACTCCCGTCCTCATTTACAACCTCTGTTTGCTGCCGGTGTTTACCGGTGTTTACCGGTGTTTACCGGTCAGGATGCAAAACACGGACATGCAAAACAAAACAAAACGCAGCGTTGCCGTGCAGTGGACCGCCCGGCTCGGTGCACCACGCTGACGGCGTTCCTCTGGTTGTCTTATTCCATGTTCCTTTTACATCGGATAATACGGCCGGCTTGTGGCGGACCATCAAACCACTTCAACGACCAACTCCGACCAAACTCATCCTTCACGAAGGCTCCGGCTTTGATCTTTCGGACTTCCAGCGACCAATCGCATCGTGCGAACCGGGTTGTGACGGGGAGTCTGAACCGAGGAGGGGAACGTCTTTTCTCTTTTCAACCTAAACAACCAAAAAACGGCACAGGCCACGCCCACGCCTTCCATTCTTACCCGTCACATTAATCAGGGTTCGTACGGTCATGGAAAACCTGGAAAAGTCATGGAATTTCAAAATTGTCATTTCCAGGCCTGGAAAAGTCATAGAAAAAACTTACATCGTAAAAGTTTTGGAAAAGTCATGGAAATTTGTTATATTCACATGTTCATTTACGCCGAGTTTGAAAGAATTAATATGTTTTTTAAAGAAAGACGCTCAAAATATAAGCTGGCGTACGCAATCAATACGCAACATTTTCTAAAATGTTCATGTTTATACCGCGATTTCAGTTTAGTCATGGAAATTTGGTTAAAAGTCATGGAAAAGTCATGGAAATCCATTGGTTAAAATGTGTAAGAACCCTGATTAATACACCTCAAATACAACCTTTAGATTTCCCCGCGGACGAGTATTTCATATTTTCCTTTTGTTTATTGTTTAAATGGAACGGTGTTTACTCCAAAGACTCGGTGCGCCCGGCCGCCCGCCTCCCGCTGTCCTCCGTTGATACCGCTGCCGTGTTTGTCAGCTATGAGTCAAAGTTCCCATATTGCGCAATACTGTTTGCATGGGAGTTAGGCTAGTCATCCATGTGAGGGAGAGAGAGAGAGAGAGAGAGAGAGAGAGAGAGAGAGAGAGAGAGAGAGAGAGAGTCCTTACAGGGGAAATTGACAATGAGTAATTGTAAACCCGTACGACCTCTAAAGCACCCGGTGGAGTATTTGATAAACATGTAGTTCTACAGAACTACATGTTCAAGGGCTGAATCATTGTACGTAGACGTCGTCTTTTAATGACGATTGTTCTGTCTGCGTGACGGGAAACATTTTGAGTCAGACAAGATGGTTATTACATATTTATACGACGCACACGTGCAACGAGGGGCCGGTGGTTGCGATTTTTTCATTTATTTGTTTGTTTGTTGCTCCTTTTTTTGAAGTTTCCACAAAAGTTCAACAGCAGTTAAAAGTTCATGGCTCTTAAAACTGGATTACAATTGGAATCTGGACAGAAAATCCACCCTGAAAAAAGACCGTTGTTTGAAAAAGGTGTTTAAATGGCAAGATTCTCAACCTCAACTTTTTCTTAACCCATCCAAGCAGTATCATAGTGCTCTCTAAGTTATTCTCTTTATCGGTATATACAAGTGTTTCTTTGGGGTGGAATTCTGCGGCCTTTGTCAGGACAGGACTTGAAGTATATCTTTGTCCTGTTCAAGTCCTGTACGCATGTATTATCCATGCTTATTTAAGATGGAAATAATAATCATGTTTTTCTTTCTTTCAGTCTGAGCTTCATTTCCCATGTTATTGTAAGTCCTCCTGCACTTCCGATGTCGGTTAGTTGCTAGTTAGGTGTGTTTTGAAGACCAGTATTCCCACAGCATCAAACCCGTTGTCAAGTCTGTAACGTGCAGCCGGTCCCACACTCCAAGTCCCCTCATAATGAAGATGTCAAGAAATAAAGCAGACTGTCTATCAGGGAATTAAAAAAAGGTGTATTTGTAAGGATTTTTTAAATGAAGCGTCCGTGAAACAATAACACGCTTCGGGCGACGTCGAGCTCCAAAAACAGAAAGTCAATCAGCGGCTTTGGCCGAGAGCCACAAACCAGCGTCGTGCGGTCGGAAAGCAGCGAGCGCCGACCTGCGATAATATGAATATATGAATGTCGTATCGCTGCGGGCTGAAAGGCCAGACAAGTCCTACGATTTTTCTGAGAACTAGACGTATTATTTTACACTTCCTCATTATGATTGCATAATGCGTTAAACGGAGCCACAGGAACTATTCTCAAAATACTGGTTCTTTTTTTAGGAGTACAAAAACAAATGAACCCCAGTCGGCGGCCTATCTGTGTTGCCTGTACTAGGCAGGTACGCACAAAAAAAATCAATACGTATCATTTTGCCCCTGATATCACCAGGAGGGGCAACAAATGCCCCCATAATTTCCTCTCATAATTTTGGTAGTTTAATAGTATTTAGTTTTAGTTCTTTGTTGCGTGTGTCCTATCTGCGTTGCCTGTACTAGGCAGGAACACACAAAAAAAAATATATATAATTTTTAATTCTAAAGAAACAAATAAATAAGTTATATTCGTTATTATTTGTTCAAAAATGTAATAACCACAAAAAATAAGAATACAATTGAATATGATTGTCTGATTTATGTTTTTTTTCTTCTTTTCTTACACTTCTGTATCTGTAGACTACTGCCTAATAGTCTTATTACTGCCTAATAGTGTTATTACTGCCTAATAGTCTTATTACTGCCTAATAGTGTTATTACTGCCTAATAGTGTTATTACTGCCGAATAGTCTTATTACTGCCTAATAGTCTTATTATTGCCTAATAGTGTTATTACTGCCGACTAGTCTTATTACTGCTGAATAGTCTTATTATTGCCTAATAGTCTTATTACTGCCGACTAGTCTTATTACTGCCGAATAGTCTTATTACTGCCTAATAGTCTTATTATTGCCATTTTTTAATGACAATTCATATCCTGTAAGCCTAAATACGTATATTTATTATTTTTTAACAAAGGTTACATTTTATTTCACAAGTTTCAAAAAGTAACCCCAATTTATTTTTAAATGCCCCTGATTCAGTCAGTGGGGGAGGCTGAATAAAAAACAAACATATTTTAACTTTAATATAAATAAAATAAAGAAATTGGTTTGAATACCGAATGTTGCCGCGTGCTGTTTGGGAGGAAGGAAAAGGAGCCATGTCTTCAGAGGAGGCGTCCCTCTCACCCTCCCGGGGTGTTCAGAACCTGAACCCATCGGCCCGGCTGACCCCGGGTGAGCCGAGCTCGATCCCTCTGAGCCCCGGCTCCCGATTGGACGGGAGCGCGACACGAGAGGAGGGCCCGGGTTGAAGTGCCACCTCGACCCGCGGGTCGGTTTTACTTTCGTAACGAGCGACTCCCTCCGCCGCCGGTCGCTTAATCATCGACTAGAATAGGAAACGCTCTCCGGGGAAAGCCCGACCTTTAGTCCTCGCAGCGGGAAGGAGCGTCTCTTTCTGCAGACGCCTCGCTCGCCCTCCTCCTCTAAGCCTCTCTCTCCTTCTGCCGGTCGGACTGGACGTACACGTCGACATTAACCCCCCCCCCCGCGTCGCTCGGCGGTTGAAGCCGCGCCGCCGCCGAGAGGCAGACGCTTGGATTTGGACCCCAGAGCAGATCTCGCCTCGTTATTTCACAATCGGACCGTCTCCCTCCAACGGGGCCGACGGGGTTTCCACCCGATGTGTTGTTTTCTTTTAAGTGACTGAAGAGGCTTTAGAGATCACCGGGCGTTGACCCTCCTCCTCCTGGGCTCCTCGGTGAACTCCCTCCCGGCGCCGCCTGTTGCCCTCTGGTCGTACTTGGCGGCCGACGTGTGAAACTTTAACGACTCCTCCTCCTGATTTCTTCGCCTTCGCTCAAACTAAAGCCCTTTCTCTCTCTCTCTCTCTCTCTCTCTCTCTCTCTCCCCCCCCCCTCCCCCCTCCATCTACAGGCAATACTTGAACAGCAGCACCACCGCCACCACTCCGGATGTGCACATGGACATGTACTCGGGATTCCCCGACGTGGACTTCTCCGGCCTCAACCTCCCTAGGAACGGAGACTTCCCCCAGGTTCGTTTAAAAAAAAAAAGAAAAATCTCGCTCTTCTCTTTCTTCTTCTTCCCCCCATCCCTCCCTCTCCGTCTCGCTGATCAGAGGGGAGGACGCTGCCGCTCTTCCCCTCCGCCCACTTCTTTTCATCCCGTGTCCCACGTGTCTTCGGCTCGGCTTCATTCGCCCAGAGAGCCTCCTGATTAAAGGCTAGCGTCGTCTAGACGAGCGCGGCGGCGGCGGCGGCGGCGGCCCCGCCCCGCTCCTGTCCGGGCGCGTCGTTAATAACACGCCGTAATCTGACGCCCCGCTCCGCTTCCCACGCGTCAGCTTCAGAAGCCAGAAGCTCTTTGTTATCGTCCCCGTCGGGTGGTTGTTGTTTTTTTAAGTGCAGGGTTCGTACGGTCATGGAAAACCTGGAAAAGTCGTGGAATTTTAAAATGGTCATTTCCAGGCCTGGAAAAGTCATGGAAAATACTTAAATCATAAAAGTTTGGGAAAAGTCATGGAAAATACTTAAATCATAAAAGTTATGGAAAAGTCTGGGAAATGTGTTATAATCACATGTTCATTTACGCCGAGTTTGAAATAATGAACATGTTTTAGAAAGAAAGACTCAAAATATAAGCCGGCTGTCTAAATCAACAATACGCTCTCATACTGGCGGCGCAATTTTCTTTTTTTTTCCCGCGTTGCAAGTGAACGCACCTTAACTGGAAAGTTCGATGGCCGTAGCTCGGGAAGCAAATGTTTATTCTTTAAATAATATATTGTCTCTTGTTTCATTAAATGTATAGGCCTACTGTATGCTTTGGAATTCACATAGTTTAAATACATATGTTCTTACTTTTTCATGTATAAACCGAGATTTCAGTCTTGGAAAAGTCCTGGAAAAGTCCTGGAAATCCACTGGTCAACATGTGTTAGAACCCTGTAAGTGGATCGTTGGAGCGTCTTTGGGATTATCCCCGACAAGGGGAGGCGGAGATTATTAAAAAAAAGCAGGAGGTTCGTTGCTAGACGTGGACGGAGGAGTGAGGCGGCGCGCTGCAGCTCGCCGCGTGTTCGCCAGACGCCATTCCAGGCGATTACTCGCCCTCATTTGCATTTCTCTCTCTTCCTGCTCACTCGCGTGTCCGTCCGGCCGAGCCCCTTATCGCGTACGAATAGGAGCCGACTGTAATGACACAGGCCAGCGGGTTTCTAATCTGAGGCCTATTTGGGTCGAGCTCCACGAGTAGAATAAGAAATGTGCTATGATGATGATGAGTTTTAAAGGAAGGCGCTCATGGGTTACCGGGCAGTTTCCCCCCTTTAGGATTAGTCTGACGGCAGAGAGGCTACGGGGCGTTTCTATTGGTTCACCGCGAGGCCAGAGCTGTAAATAATGAAGGGTGGAAACGGCGTTTCTCACCTTGATTATGTGTTTATTTTTCCGTCTTTCCCGCGAATACTTTAAAGCCGTCTCACCGGATCGGTTTAAACGGCCGTTTGTCGTCTCGTGTATTAATTCTTTCCCCGTAAATAAAAAGCACCGGGCACATCGCTCGAGAGAAAATGTTGCGGCGCTCTGCTACTTTAAATACATGAATTGCAAAACTACAATCAATTTAATCGGAATCCCGTTTTAAATTTAATTCTCTCTAAAGCGCGAGGGAATGCCGAACCTCAAAATACTATAAATGAGCCAATTTGGCATTGGGGGATGTTTTTCTTCTTCTCAGTTGAGTTTGTTGTTGTTGTTTCTCTGGAGTCTCGCAGCCTGAGGGCTTGAGGCGAGCTCACGGCTATGTTTGATGAAATTTCATGTTCGGGAAGTTTTTTTTGCCAAATTAAGTTGGAACCTTTCCACGACTGAATGAGCTCTGAATACTCGTGTTTACTCATGTTTACATCCGGGGGCTCGGCGGTTAAAACGCCACACAGTCACCTCGGAATTAGAGATGCTGTCCGGCTTCCTCATGACGACGTTGCTTTGCTCAGATACATCGGGTCACTTTGCTTCCCTCGACGTCATGAACTTCCTTTTTTTGCTTTCATGTTTCATGTTTGTTTCATGTTTCATGTTCAAGTCTCTACATCTTCCGCCGAAAACTAAAAACGCACCTTTTCCGACTATATCTGGATTAAACACAGACTTGCACTTTAGTAGCACTTGAATATCTCTTATTGTGGTACTTTTGTAGTTTGACTGTTGAGGGAATGTTACTTTCTGTATTCTTGTTGTTCTTAGTTTGTACTCTAGGTTGAAATGCACTTATTGTAAGTCTCTTTGGATAAAAGCGTCTGCTAAATGACATGTCATGTGATGTAATGTCCGCTTCATCTGGTCAGCGGGACCAGTTCCCACATCTCTCTGAGGTCCTTGAGCCCCGATCACAGCCGATTTCCATTGTTGATGTCCATCTTGAGGCTGTATTGGACCCATTTGGTAACATGTGCTTGTTGTTGACAATAAGCAACATAGGAGGAAGCGCAAATAGACATGGGGGGGGGGTTTGAAGAACAAAGAACAACGGATGTTTCTTTTCTTTCGACAAGAAAGCGATGAGTCAGCCTGAGGACTCGCCTTGTAATGCTCGCCTCGGAGTTTGTGATTCACGCGGGGTTTCCCTAGTTTTCCATTTTTGCTTGTCGTAGCCCGCCTTTGCCATCGCTCTCTTCCGTAAAAAAAAAGAAAGACAAGTAGTTACTGTTGTTGGTGATCGTGTTCTGCGTGTTGTGCTCGCATATTTTGCCCCGCGGGAGTTCACGGTCGCCGCTCTGAAGTAGTTCAGCCGAGCCTCGTCGCCGTCGTCAGCAAGTTTGGTTTCCCGGCAGTGGAGGCGTGGAATGTTATGGTGTCTGAGAGAGAGAGAGAGGGGGAGAGAGAGGGAAGAAGAGAGAGAGAGATTCTGCTGTGTGTTGTGCTTTCTCAGCTGTTCTCTCCGGGTTCGGAGGCTCCTCCCACCCACGTGAGGCACAACATGTATGTCACAGGGTCACCGCGACTAATCCGCCGACTCACACCAGAAGCCTTTAAAAAAAAAAAAAAAAAAAAAAGTCACCCTCCACTTTTCCTTCTCCCAAACATCTCCGCGGCTCCCTCCCCCGACATGCCACCCTATTCTAGAGCGCCGCTTCTCGTCGGCGCCCGGAGACGCTCAGCCACCCGCCGTCGTTTCGCCCGTCAGGCGACCGCCGTGTTCACGTCGCCCGTCTCCGTGTTTTCCGGTTGCAGCGAAGTCTCTTTGGGTTTGCACGGCGTCCGCTTTGTTTACGCCGTCCACCCGTCTCTCCCTCGTATTGTGGACCGGATGTTTATCTCCAGACCGGGCAACATGTTTGTATTTATGACAGGGTCCGTACGGTCATGGAAAACCTGGAAAAGTCGTGGAATTTTAAAATGGTCGTTTCCAGGCCTGGAAAAGTCATGGAAAAAACATACAAGTTTTGGAAAATGTGTCATAATCACATGTTCATTTACACCGTGTTTGAAATAATGAATGTGATTTTTAAAGAAAGACGCTCAGAATATAACGCAATCATTTCGCAACACTTTCAAAAATGTTCATCTTTATACCGAGATTTCAGTTTGGTCATGGAAACGTCCTGGAAATCCACTGGTCAACATGTGTAAGAACCCTGTTATGACAAAAGACACAATACAGGAATCGATCGTGCGATGCGTCGGGACCGAATGTCACTCTCCGGGAAACTTCCCCAGAAATACGCATTAAATCCTTTCTTGGGAAACTAATGAGCTCCTAAAATAAAGCGTTATCAAAACACGGCTTTGGCCACAGAGGAATTAAGATAAACAATGGAAACTCTGAGGGGAACACACGGAGGACATCTTTCCCCATCTCCATTATCCTGAAGTCTGAACAGAACGAGGCCCGTCGCAGCCTGCGAGTCGGATCTCATTCATTATTCGCTCCGGTTCGAAGGCTAATTGTTCACGTTGCCACGGTGACGCGTGGACACACCTTTCTCACCTTCGATCATTTGTGGATCGAGCTTTTTCATGCAAAAGGTCAGAAATGAAAAGTTACCGGAAGACAAAAACAGAACTCATTCACTAACCACTCTGGCTAACCTCAGAGCCTGAACCACACACACACACACACACACACACACACACACACACGTGTTACATTACACGTCATTTGGCTGATGCTTCTTTTATCCAAAGTGACTTGCATCCTGTTACTTTCACACATTGTAGACACAGCTACAAGGAAGTGTCTTGCTCAAGGACACATCGACTAGGGCGGGCATTGAACCGCCAACCCCCAGGTTTGAAACCTGCTACCCACTGACCTAATCGCCCGGGCGTGTTCCTCTTCCAGGAAGAGTTCATGTGCTTTAAGTCTGCTTTAAGCCTGCTTTTCAGTTTCGCTCCATGTGGAGTGTGAATCACTTTATCCGCCGCATACGCAGCAACGGGGTCGACCAGCTGGACACTAGTGGTCACGTGATGGAGGCGCAATGTCCTCCTTTTTTAAAGTGGGAGAACCCCCAGAGCGCCCATGTGGGCGTATGAAGAACCCGAAAAAATACAAATATACAAATCGAAATTATTATTATTATTATAAATAATTCCCTTGAAAACCAAAAAGGAGTTCACCAGTCTTACGTCCATTTCAACATTATTCCATAATTGGAGAAATGCATCTCCTCGATGTCAAATCGTTCCTGCACCTTTGTTTACTTTAGCCGTTGCGTAATGTGTCGCCACACACACACACACACACACACGCGCGCGTGTAAGCATCTCCAATATGCTTTCACTTACAGAAGATATTAGTGCACGCAGCACGACAACGTATTTGTATTTATTTATTTAAACACACGGCGTTGTAATCACAACAGCCCCCCCGGGATCAGCTGATTCCAGCACATCTGGAACCGAGAATCAACGACGACGGGAACCCTAATCGGATCAGGGAACCGAATCAGAAAATATAATCACAAGAGAGCGACGTGAATAGGACGAGCGCTTCTGGGAACGGAATGAAATGGAGATAATCACATCTGAACGCTGACACATTCTGCTCATACGACGTCTTAATGAAGCATTACCGCGTGACGACGAGACGGCCGGAGCGTCTGCACGGCAACAGTGTGTGTGTGTGTGTGTGTGTGTGTGTGTGTGTGTGTGTTGTCTGTGAAAACTGGCACGCATCCGCCCCTCTTTGGACAATGAGGTGTGTATTGAGCATCTAAAAGAGGCTCATCAATGATTCATTCCTCCCCGTTGAACCTCTGGCACACACACACACACACACGCACACACACACACTATTCGGAGGATTCCCACTCGTACCACGATGACACCGCGGGCGGGCGCCACTCGGCGTCTGAGAGTCTGACGGGCTTTACGGTACCTCCGCCACGCCGACTTGACCCCCCCGTCTTCCTGGAAGCCGGGCGCTGCAGACGGACCCTCAGATAATAAATCAGCTCCGCTCTCCAGCAGTTAGCAGGGTTCGGACGGTCATGGAAAAAATGGAAAAGTCATGGATTTTTTAAATGGTCATGGGAAAAAACTTAAATCATAAAAGTTTTGGAAAAGTCGTGGAAATTTGTTGTAATCAGAATCAGAATCGGTTTTAATGGCCGAGTAGGTTTTCACAAACAAGGAATTTTTCTTGGTAAAGTGACTCATACACAATTGTACATTACAACACAAAATAATACAAAACAAGACAAAAACAAGACACGACACACAACACACAACAACACAACAACAAAAACAGTGCAGTACAAAACAAACAGTGCAAAACAGTTCAACGGTTTAAGAGGTCTTTTGTTTGTTATTTAGAAAGTGACTTAAAGTATATACAATGCGGAGTGGCTAAGTACAGTATCACATCATTTACGCCGAGTTTGAAATAATGAATATGTTTTTTAAAGAAAGACGCTCAAAATATAAGCCGGCGTACGCTCTCAATACGCAACATTTTCTACATTTGTCATGTTCATACCGAGATTTCATTTTGTTGGAAATTAAATGTGGTTTAAAGTCCTGTAAATCCACTGGTCCACATGTGTGAGAGCCCTGAGTTAATCCATGAGAAGAACCAGTCTTACGACACGCCTTTGATCTTGTATTTGTTGAAATAGCCTCATTTCTGACCAGATTCCCAGAATATTCTCCTTTTTTTTACACAATCCGTTTCCAGTCAGCGAGCATGAGCGTCTCTGATAAAGTATTTGTGTATAATCGTGCTCAGATATAGAAGTAGCGTCTGCCCCGTGCGAACTGGCAGACTTTCAGCCGGCACTTGACCTGTTATTACATTCCCGACCACTCCGGCTGTCTGCTCCTTACTTAAGCTGTTAACAATGATTTCAGTATTTTTTTATTAGTACGGGTGCTTGAGAACAACTATAAACGCGGTTGTCGAAGCCCCTCTCGAAGTTGATTTACGCAAGGCGGCTGAGTTATTACTCCCGGGAATGTTTTGACAGGCTGGAGTCTGCTGGGAACAAGCGCGTTCTCACAAGTGACACACTCCCGCGATTAGCTCATTAGGCGACGCCCAGAGACGCTCATTAGGAACGTCGTTGACCCGTCAACACCCGGCAGGATCAGCGCCGCCCGTCGTGCGGCGACACGCGGCGCACACGGCGAGGTAAAACCGGCGTTTGTTGCACCTGTACGGGAGAGGTGGCGCTTTAGATGTGAACTGTGGTTGTTGTTGTTGTTGTTGTTGTTGTTGTTGTTGTGGACATGCGTGTTTGTGTGTCAGTTTTATAATGCTCCTTAAATTTCACCCTGCTGCTCAGCTCAGGCTCATTTAACCTCCTGTTACCGTCACATTTACTAACTTATTTTAACAATTTCACCCCAGCAATTAAAACCTGCAGAAAATTATTAGAATTAATATTGTTTCCCAAGTTTAAGTGTGAGGTACTTTATGTTTGTTTGTCGACTACCTAAATAGCCCTTTAAATAAATATAAAAAAATATCTCTTATTGTGGTAAAATATCTCTTATTGTGGTAAAATAGCTCTTATTGTGGTAAAATATCTCTTATTGTGGTAAAATAGCTCTTATTGTGGTAAAATATCTCTTATTGTGGTAAAATATCTCTTATTGTGGTAAAATAGCTCTTATTGTGGTAAAATAGCTCTTATTGTGGTAAAATATCTCTTATTGTGGTACTTTTGTAGTTCGACTATGATGAGGAAATGTTACTTTCTGTATTCTTGTTGTTCTTAGTTTGTACTCTAGGTTGATGCTCTTATTGTAAGTCGCTTTGGATAAAAGCGTCTGCTAAATGACATGTGATGTGATGTAATGTAAAAAAGTTGATATTTCTTATATGTTTGACACAGTGAAAAACAGCCTGGGGTCAAATTGACCCCAAAGAACATCGACGTTAAACATTGAATGAGGTCAAATTGACCCTGAAGGTACCAGGAGGGTTAAGGTGGGATGACGAGTTTAAAAAAATGTATTTAAAAGGTTGTTCTACCCGTGTTACCGATAGCAACGATGGGTCAACATGCTTTTACATGTCATCTAGCAGACGCTTTTATCCAAAGCGACTTACAATAAGTGCATTACAACCTAGAGTACAAACTAAGAACAAGAATACAGAATAACATTTCCTCAACATAGTCGAACTACAAAAGTACCATAAGAGCTATTCAAGAGCCCAGGGGTCGTACGCTCATGGAAAGCCTGGAAAAGTCATGGAATTTTAAAATAGTCATTTCCAGGCCTGGAAAAGTCATGGAAAAAAATCAAATCCTAAAAGTTTTGTAAAAGTCATGGAGATTTGCTATAATCACGTGTTCATTTGAGTTCATGTTCATGGAGTTTGAAATAATTTACATGTTTTTTAAAGAAAGACGCTCAAAATATAAGCCGGCACACGGCTCAACACGCTAAATCTTCTAAATTGTTCATGTTTATACCGAGATTTCAGTTTGGTCATGGAAATGTGGTTAAAAGTCATGGAAAAGTTATGAAAAGTCATGGAAATCCACTGGTTAAAATGTGTAAGAACCCTGGACATGACATTACATGTCATGCTTGTTGTTCTTCCGCTCAACGTTTATTCATCAACGACCCGAGAACACGGGTTCCTCCCGGATCGGGAACTCTCGGCGGCCCTGAAACGGAGCCCGGGAAGACGAGCGGCCGAGCCCCGAGTCGGCCGGGCCAGTCAGCCGGCGGGTCTGCCTCTAAATATAATAATCATTAGGCGGCTCCGGGCCCATTAAACATGGCGGTAAGCAGCGGGGTGTGAGCGGCGGCCGGCTCCGCGGCGCAGCGTGTTTACACTACAGCTGCGGTTGAGTTACACCATGTACAGTAAAACGGGCCCGACTGCCAGTAACTCTAGTCACTTACCAACAAAAGCATCATTTCCTGAAAGCTCCTCCCTCCGCCCTCCCTCTCCTCTCCTCTCCCCTCCCCTCCTCCGCTCTCTCTCTCTCTCGCTCGCTCGCTCTCCAACCACCTTTTCTTTTTTCTTTTTTTCTTTTTGCTCACGCTTTGAGGAACTAGCCCACAACCACCATGACTGAGCCCTCTACGCAAATACCTGACCGTCCTGCCGGAGCAGGAAGCGCCTTGTAGACTCGCCCGACCCGTCTCTCTCTCTCTCTCTCTCTCTCTCTGTGTGTGTGTGTGTGTGTGAGTGAGTGAGCTCATTGCCTCGAGCGTACCTGAGGAGGAGGCAGATGTGCGTGTTGAACCAGAGAGGAACCGTGTCAGGGCTACCGAGGGTCCACTTTAGGGTGGAAGAGCAGCAGCTGGACGGTGGATACCAACACATGGACGGGGCTGCTGAGTTCAGGGACCCACGGTGAAGACGGAGTGTGTGTGTGTGTGTGTGCGTGTGTGTGTGTGTGTGTCTTTTACACCTCCCACGCTGCTGCGTTTGGACCCATGTCTCTCATGCAGCTCTGGACTAAATTGTACTCGCAGCTCGGACGACCGCTTCCCAAGGTACCGTCCTCACGTCTCCTGTGACGCTGTCGCTTTAAGACTTTCTGCTGGTGTGTCAGTCGGTAACTAAGCGATTAGGAATTGCTCCAAACTGAAAGCTGCTTGTGTGGCCAGTTTTATTGTCCTTATCCAGGGACTTCTAGATATGACGAGTGAGCGCTTCATTACTCACGCACGGCTGTGTTTCTTTTTCTTTTTACTTCCTTGAATGGATCTTAAAAAAAATACTCCTGTGATAACAGAACGCCAGCTTTGAGCTTTGTCTTCATTGGAATTGAAAATAATTAAAAAACACCATTTTGATTGCAAATGTATTCTTTATTTCAGACGCCAAGTTCCATAAATAAAATAAAATAACAGACGTGCAACTCTAAAAGAGAGAGAAAACAAGAAGATACAACGTAGAAGAATGGAATTATACTTTATTTATCCCCAAGGGGAAATTTGCGGACAAAGTAGCACCAATAAACATTAAACTAAAACTCAATAATTAAATATACATATAAGAAAGAAGAACAAGTGTGCATACTCTATACACATGAGATATAATATACAAAATAAAATATGTGCAAATATGTATATATACACACAACATATGTGAAGAGACAAGTGTAACAATTACATACATAATACAGTTCATTAAAAAGTATGAAGACTGCAAAGTTAGTCTATTTTCAAATAATATGTAAAGAAGATTTAATGTTATTTGGATAGAGATTCCAGGTAATGCCGACGTCTTCCTCTTTCAATAAAGGGACGGGGTTCTTCGGGGTTCTTCGGGGTTCTTCGGGGTTCTTCGGGGTTCTTCGGGTTTTTGCGTGGCGGCTAAAAGCCGGTCCATCTTTTTAAGACTCTCGCCGGTCTTCCAGCCGGCGAACGATGACGAACGATTATCTGCCTCGCTCCTCTTCGTCTTCCAGTAAGTGCGAGAACCCGATATGTTGTCGGGCTGAATAGCACTCCTGTCTGTTTACTGGACGGCTGTTAAATATGGCCATTGTTGAACTGCACTGCAAATAGATCGTTATGGCCGTCAACATTGTGTGTGTGTGTGTGAGAGTGAGTGTGTGGGTGTGTCTGTCTGTGTCTGTCTGTGTGTGTGGGTGTGTGTAATTGTAGCTCAGGATCTGTCTCATGTCTTTAGTTCTGCATTCTGCACGTCCATATTTCTGCATTTTCTGCATTTGAAATAGTTTCTTTGACTCGATAGGAATCTGCAGGGGTTCGAGTAGTTTCTGCTTTTTTAAATAACAAGAAGAAGACGTTTGGCCGTCGTCTTATCTGACGTAAACGTGCCGACTGGCGCGCTCGTCCTCTGTCCTCTCCGCTGAGGAGCGGGTCTCTCGGTGGTTTCCTGGTACTACGTTAAACCTCAGGCACGGCCGAGGCGCGGCGCTTACGGGAAGTGAATGAGCAACGATGGGGAGGACGAGAGGGGGGGGTGATGATGATGAGTGTTTGTGGTGGGGGGGTGGGGGAGAAGCGAGAACATGGAGCCTGGGTGGCAGAAATGCTGATTTCTCAAGCCGGAGAAAAAATTACTAAAAGCCGCTGCCGCCTCGCACGCCACGCGGCCGCCGTTAATGACACCCGCTTCGAGGTTAACGCATCATAATCATAATTGCGGCGCGAGGCCAAGAGACGGCACGACGGGGGGGGGGGGGTACGCCGGGTGATTATAGAAGGCGGTTAAAAAAACAAGCGGCGCAGGAAACGAGACGCAGTAAATCTGCCGGGTCTGAATCACAAACGTCCCGATGTCGTCTTTGTGTGGTTGGTGATGACCTTTGTTCTCCCGGTGGGATGTGATGTCATCCTGTTGTGTGTCATGTGTGTCAAAGTCTCTTTTTTTACTTAAATGAAATACTGCAGCTGAAGAAGATGTGCTTTCATCACGTCTGCAGGTTTAGTTTGGTGCAAAAATCGCAGCGTCGTCACTTTAATGTTTGTTTTCTTTTAACAAAACATGGCACCAGGGTCATTTTAATGTTTGTTTTCTTTTAACGGAATACATACAGGGTTCGTACGGTGATGGAAAACCTGGAAAAGTCATGGAAAAAAATAAAAACATAAACATTTTGAAAAAGTCAAGGAAACGTGTTATAATCACATGTTCATCTACGCCGAGTTTGAAATAATTAATATGTTTTTTAAAGAAATACGCTTAAAATATAAGCCGGCGTACGCTCTCCATACGCAACATGTTCTAAAGTGTTCATGTTTATACCGAGATTTCAGTTTAGTCATGGACATTTGGTTTAAAGTCCTGGAAAAGTATCCGTCAACATGTGTAAGAACCCGTTTAATGTTTGTTTTCTTCTAACAAAACACGACACCGTGGTCATTTGAATGTTTGTTTCCTTTTACCGGAACATATAGCGGTGAAAAGACACCGATTTCTCCTGGGTGGACTCGACCTTGAAGTGAAACGGCGACTTGGCAAAGTAGTGGAAGGTTCCGGGGTCCGGCTCGAGGTCGTGAAGGAGCGGGCGCGGGCCACGCCCACTTTTGCGTCCTTCCTTCGATGATATCGAACGTTTAATCCTACGCGCCCGGCGTTGTTTCAGAGCCGCGTCGCACCGTCTGCTTCGTGTTGCGTCACGCACGCCGTCACTAGTGCGCCGCAGGTCAACAAAGAGAAAAGCCTCGGTTTGAGACGTGAGTCATTGTGTGTCTGTGTTCTTTGCGTTTGTCGTCGTTTCACAATCACAAATCCTTTTTCCAGGAAGCCGCGCCACATTTATACGTTTGGATTGTTGATGATTCAGTCGGAGGATTCAGGTTCGAGCTTCTCGGACACGCCTCTTTACATTCAAGCGCATCCTCGTGGCGTCCTTCCGTGGGTCGCTTCCTCTCCGGGCCGATCCCACAGCACAGCAGAGCGATTCTTTCTCTCTTTTTTTCTGGCATTTCCTCCGTTCTTTTCCGACGTTCTCGACTTCTACCCCTCGTTTCACGGCGCTCGTCCTCCTGGGCTGGAGGATGAAAGCCCGGCCCCCCAGACGGAGACATCGGCCGGCTCTCTGAACCGGGACACTCGACATGGCGACCTTTTTTTATTTTCCACAACATACGGAAACACTGGAAGATTCCAGGAGTTGCCCCCCCCTCACTCAGACTTAAAGGCGTGTCCTCCTGGTTCGCCCCTCCCGATTGGCCCTCGAGATGACGAACCGTCTGTCGACCGACGTAAATGCGATGCAATCGGATCATCGCTCTTGTTATTATGACCATCGTTTCTCAGACCGTCTCCTCTAAATATCACCCACACATTTAATTCCATTAAAAAACAAGAATTCGGCGATCATTTAAAAAACTAGAAGGCCGTTTCGTCCGTTTGTGTGTTTCTACAAGCGCCCGATTGTGTTCTTTGGCCTCAGATTGTGCGACTGAAGCGTTCAGAGCGTGCGTACTAAAATAAACACAATGGCTTCTGGACAAATTGGCGGCCGGATCAAAGCTCTGGGACAGAATGAGCTGATTTCTGCCTGCGTGACTCGGAGCGTCGTGTTTTTACTGTACACAAAAGATCTGGCGTGCTCAAATATTACGCACCGCGGAGAATCAATTCAATAACCAATTCAATGACTGCTTCCTCTCTCCTCCTCCTCTCTCCTCTCTCCTCCTCTCTCCTTCCTCTCTCCTCCTCTCTCCTCCTCCTCCTCCTCTTCTCTCCTCCTCTCTCCTTCCTCTCTCCTTCCTCTCTCCTCCTGCTGCCCGTCTGACTCAACGCCGCCTCAAAAACACGTTTAAGAAACAAAGAGTACAAACTGAACACGTGAAAACAAGTCGGCTCGGTGGGATTTCTTGATGTCATATTTAGACCGTACCAGATGAAAAGAATCTTGACACTTGCTTGGAAAACCAATCTGAAGCTATATTTCATATTTCATTTTACGTGTTATCTTTTACATCCATAAGGGTCCTCTGTGTCTCGCTGAAATGTGACTTGTTGGGTGTCTTATATTGACGGTTTTGACGAATAAATTGAAAATAATAGTTGGTGAGATTTTGAGTTTTTGCAGTCTCAGAGCTGTTTTTGCACACAATAAATGCAGCGTAAGCTCGAAGAAAAGGAAACGCTCCGAGCCGACAGGTATGTCAGGGATGTAGGACACGCAGACATCTCGGCATAACATAATCCAGACACACACACACACACACACACACACACACACAGGCCATCAATCAGGTTGTGGTGGACTGCATGGGCGAGGTCAGCAGACGACCCCAGGAGGGGAGAGCCTGGGTTGGGGGTCAGCTGATCATCAGAGTGGGGCGGCGGCTGGTTTAATAACCCTCCATCCGACCCCCACACACACACACACACACACACACACACACACACACATAGGCCTTTGGTTCTTGATTGTTACTGGACTCGCGCAGGAACGACAGGATCCAGAGCGCGGTGCGGTGCGGGATGAGTCCTGACACCAGGAAATGAGTCGGCGCCCATCCGGCTCCTCGTCTGGCCCTCAATGGGCTCATTGTGTGTTTTGCGATGCCCCAAAATGACTGAAATAACTTGTGCTTGGTGTATTTTAATGTTGAGTTCCAGGCTTTCTGTTCGTCCTCCAGAAACAAACACAGGCAGCTGCTAAGAGAGCAGTAAAAGTGGTTTTAATTTGTAAAGAGGATGAGGTGTATCATAAAGGTGGGTTTTCCAGGAGGTTACTTCTCTTCCGCAAGAACCCAAAAGCCTTTTAGTCGAGGGAACCGGTGCGGTGCCGACTCCAGACCCACGGCGGCTACACACAGAGGGTCACGTGACCCCTGTGAGGGGTCGCGACAGCTTTATGTGAACATGCGCTGACATGTGAGTTCTTCCCGGTCAGAAGACTCTACGGTGCACAGCAGTCGGCATCGTCTGGGTGCATCTCATCTTCATCATACGTTGCCTTGTGGTGATTATTTAATATCTATTTGTGTCCTCGTTTAACCATCTGACGGGGAGATGTTGAGCTACATTTAAAACCAGTGGCGAGTAAGTGTTTGATTAAACATCCTCTTCCTGCTGCGTGATTCTGTGGGAACACAGAAGGTGTGTGCACGGTGTGGTGACTTGTTTTCTGGCTTTGTAAAAAGTGCAGGAGGGGGAACCCCGGCGGGAGGGGGGGGGGGGGGGGGGGGCACTTGGCTGGTCTGGGGTCTGTCTGAGGACTACACCCACAGTTGTCTACTGATGTGCTTTTTGATGG
The DNA here is from genome assembly GCA_036178185.1 of Liparis tanakae. Taxonomy (NCBI): domain Eukaryota; kingdom Metazoa; phylum Chordata; class Actinopteri; order Perciformes; family Liparidae; genus Liparis; species Liparis tanakae. Next base: position 22,665,411 of record CM070102.1, read on the forward strand.
CAGGGGGAGAATAATAACCTCTTCATACGTGGGGCAGGGGAAATAATCGTGGGGGTCTTTAAAAAAAAAGGTGGGGGGCCAGCGAGGCGCCGCGTCCCCGTGGCAACGACGGCGTGAGACGTGACCCCGAGCGGCGTGTCGTCGTCGTTGTCGCCCCTTTCACGGTGAGGAAGCAACATGTCCGGACGGAGAGAAGTGCGCCTTGTACGGTGGAGCCTGAGCTTATCACAGGTGTCATCACCGTCGCCACGACTACCAGGAAGAGGGCTACAGCTCACTTCCCCGAACGGATCCTCTTTATTTAGCCTGAATGTTCTTTACAGCGCAGAAATAAAGGATTCAGAGGAATTATATTTATATATATGTATATATATATATATACAACATATATATATCGGGTACAATTTACTGCTTCTCTGGGTTACCCGACGTGACAAGCGGCACGTGTGTGTGTGTGTGTGTGTGTGTGTGTGTGTGTGCGTGTGTGTGTGTGTGTGTGTGTGTGTGTGTGTGTGCGTGTGTGTGTGTGTGCGTGTGTGCGGTAAGCTCCTTTACAGAGGTGCTCCAGCACGTCTGTTAGGATGTGCGCGACGTTAATGGCCGGTGGTCACGGGCGTTCCGGCGTTCATCCGTGGTTTCTGCTCCACCGGGGGATTCAGCGCCGGGGGGAAGAACTGGGAGCGACGGGCGAGCGACGGGCGAGCGACGGGCGAGCGACGGGCGCACCCGTCTCTCTACGTCGTTCTCAGAACCTGCCGTCAAGATGTCAAGCGGGTGTCGTCCCCCTATTTTAAAAAAAAAGAAGAAGAAACACACATTTCGATATAAATGTATTTTTTATTATTCTGCAGCAGAGAAAAGGAGGGCTGGAGAGAGAGAGAGAGAGAGGGAGAGAGAGGGAGAGAGAGAGAGAGACCGGATTAGTGGTCTTTACGCCTGTGTGGCTGCGTGCTGCGCAGGGAGCCAGATTAGCATCACAGCAGTAGGAATTCAGGCCTTATCTCCGCTCGGCAGGACCCTGTCTGGGGGGGGGGGGGGGGGGGGGGGGCACACTGCTGCCTCTGTTACGCTCAGCAACACGATTATCTGTGAGGTCGGCCGCGTCTTGGTTGGAGCGCACGGCCGACCAACCCGCCGCAGTTCATGTCTGTGATCTCTCTCTCTCTCTCTCTCTCTCTCTCTCTCGGAGGACGTTGTGTTGTTGTTGTTGTTGTTGTTTTTTGGGGTTCGCCGTTGCGTCACAAGTGCGCCCCCGGAGCAATGACCCCGCGCGTGTAAATACAGTCCGCGTGTCCTCAGAGCGGATTCTGTGGGGCAACGCGACGGGCTCCAGAACCAGAACCAGAACCAGAACCAGAACCAGAACCAGAACCAGAACCAGAACCAGAACCAGAACCGCTGCTCATCTTTATAGCGACGCTCCGTTCTCCACTGTTCCACAATTCTTCTTCTTCTGTGGAACGACCGCTCCGGTCACACGGTGTCCTTTTTTTTCCGAGCCTTGTGGTTTACTTATCTATCCTCAGCCCCAGGGGCACAAAAGAGAGAGAGAGAAAGGATACGTGGTAGAAAGTGACAGGTCATGTGTCAGGGAGTGACGTATTACAGGGTGTGTGTGTGTGGGGGGGGGGGGGGGGGGCGTAGAAAAGGCAGAAGCTTGTGCCTGATCTTGCCCTCAGGAAGCATACGGAGGAGGAGGAGGAGGAGGAGGAGAGAGGAAGGTGAGATGAGGAGAGAGGAAGAAGAGAGGAGGAGAGAGGAGGAGAGAGGAAGGAGAGAGGAAGGAGAGAGGAAGGAGAGAGGAGAAGAGAGGAGGAGAGAGGAAGGAGAGGAGGAGGAGGAGAGAGGAGGAGGGAGGAGAGAGGAAGGAGAGAGGAGGAGAGAGGAAGGAGAGAGGAGAGAGGAGGAGGAGGAGGAGGAGGAGAGAGGAGGAGAGAGGAAGGAGAGAGGAGGAGAGAGGAAGGAGAGAGGAGGAGGAGGAGAGAGGAAGGAGAGAGGAGGAGAGAGGAAGAGAGAGGAGGGAGGAGAGGAGAGGAGGAGAGAGAGGAAGGAGAGAGGGAGAGAGGAGAGGAGGGAGGAGGAGGAGAGAGGGAGAGAGAGAGGAGGGAGAGGAGAAGGAGGGAGGAGGAGGAGAGAGAGGAGAGAGAGAGGGAGAGAGGAGAGAGGAAGGGAGGGGAGGAGGGAGGAGGAGGAGAGGGAGGAGAGGGAGGAGAGAGAGAAGGAGAGGAGGGAAGGAGAGGAGGAAGAGAGAGAGGGAGAGAGGAGAGAGAGGAGAGGAGGAGAGAGGAGGAGGAGAGAGGGAAGGAGGAAGGAGGAGAGAGAGGAGAGGAGGAGAGGAGGAGAGAGGAGGAGAGAGGAAGGGGGAAGGAGGAGAGGAGGAGAGGAGGAGAGGGAGAGAGAGGAGAGAGAGAAGAGAGAGAGGAGGAGGAGGAGAGAGAGGAAGAGAGAGGAGGAGAGAGAGGAGGGGAGGAGAGGAGGAGGAGGAGAGAGGAGAGGAGGAGAGAGGAGGAGAGAGGAGGAGGAAGGAGGGAGAGAGGAGAGGAGGAGGAGAGAGGAGAGGAGAGAGAGGAGAGGAGGAGGAAGAGAGGAGGGAGAGGAGGAGAGAGAGGGAGGAGGAGAGAGGAGAGAGGAGGAGAGAGGAGGACAGAGGAGGAGAGGAGAGAGGAGCAGAGAGGAGGGAGGAGGAGGAGGGAGGAGAGAGGAATGAGGAGAGGAGGAGAGGAGAGAGGAATGAGGAGAGAGGAGAGAGGAGTGAGGAATAGGAGGGAGGAGTGAGGAAGGAGAGAGGGAGGAGAGGGAGGAGGAGAGAGGAGGGAGGAGAGAGGAGGAGAGAGGATGGAGGGTGGAGGGAGGAGAGAGGAAGGAGAGAGGAAGGGGAGAGAGGGGAGGAGAGAGGGGGAAGGAGAGGGAGGAGAGAGGAGGAGGAGGGAGAGAGGAGGAGGAGAGGGAGAAGGAGAGAGAGGAGGAGAGAGGAGGGAGGAGGAGGAGAGAGGAAGGGAGAGGAGGGAAGGGAGAGAGGGGAGGAGAGGAGGGAAGGAGAGGAGGAGGAGGAGGAGGAGGAGGAGGAGGGAGAGGGAGGAGAGGAGGAAGGGAGGAAGGAGGAGAGGAGGAGAGAGGAGGAGGAGGAGAGGAGGAGAGGAGGAGAGGGAGGAGGAGAGGGAGGAGAGAGGAGGAGGAGGAGGAGAGGAGAGGAGAGAGAGGAGGAGAGGAGGAGGAAGGAGAGAGGAGGAGGAGGAGAGAGGAGGAGGGAGGAGGAGAGAGGAGGAGAGGAGGAGGAGGAGGAGGAGAAGAGAGGAGGGAGAGGAGGAGGAGAGAGGAGGAGAGGAGAGAGGAGAGAGGAAGGAGAGGAGGGAGAGAGAGGAGGAGGAGGAGGAGGAGAGAGGAGGAGAGAGGAGGAGAGGAGGAGAGAGGAGGAGAGGAAGGTGAGAGAGGAGGAGAGAGGAGGAGAGAGGAAGGTGAGAGGAGGAGAGAGGAAAGTCGTCGTCGGGACGGCGGCCGCGGCGCCGGCTGCAGGACCTCTTCGCTGCTTCCCTCGCCTTCGTCACCTGTCGCGTTTATTTCTGGAAGTCGCGTCAAGCTGCAGACGCCGCGCTCCTCCTCCCGGAGCTGGAGGGAGAGATTCCCGCGGCTCGCCGTGTCGGTGAATACGAAGCAGCCGCTGGAAAACTCTCCAACGCGTCGTGTTCTGACTCAGAGGCTGCAGCAGGTAGACGGTCCCAACGTGTGGGCTCTTTGCTTCTTTTTTTAAGGGAGTGAAACTTCTTCATGAACCCTCTAGAGGGGGGCAGTTAAGGGGGGGGGGGGGGGGTAGTATAAATATACACACACACACTCATTCACAGGCGGACAATAAAAAAAGCGGCGATCCACACTCCCATTTTCCCAAAACAGCTTCCCCTTGTCCTCAAATCACTCAGCGCCCTATCTCCCCACGTCCGTGTTTATAGTCTTGGGCTGGAGGGGGGGGGGGGGGGGTGAGGGGGGGGGGGGCGGGGGGGTTGGGAGGCTAGTTAAAGCACACGGCATGCTAATGGCTCGGAAGGGATATGAATAGAGAGGGTGACTGGAAAGCGGCCATAGCTGAAATAACACACACACACACACACACACACACAAGCGTTCTCATTATGCCGGGCCCTCGCCTTTTCTTTGTGTGTGTGTGCGTGTGTGTGTGTGTGTGTGTGTGTGTTTTTACCTTCTCCGCTCTCGCTCTCACACATCTGCGTGCGATTAGATTTTGTTTGGGCTACTCGTGTTACCAACGGGCCACCTTCTCATTGTCCGAGGTTCACTCCCATCCACGCACCTTGAGTGTGTGTGTGTGTGTGTGTGTGTGTGTGTGTGTGTGTGTGTGTTGTTCTGCGTTACCTGTGAGTTGTGTCTACTCCGTCTCCCCGTTATCTCCCTCGTAACGCTCCAGGGTGAAGCGACGGTTCGGCTGACGCGTTCAGGGTCCGTACGCTTCACGGAAAACCAGGAAAAGTCACGGCATTTTTAAATGTTTATTTCCAGGCCTGGAAAAGTCCCCAAAGTTTTTGGAATAGTCATGGAAATCTCTTAAATTCATAAGATCAAAATATAAGCCGGCGTACAGCTCTCATACTCATTTCTCCGCGCTGCAAGTGAACGCACCGTAACTAAAAAGACATGATTTTTTATTCTTTTAATCTAAACTATTGTCTCTCATTCATTTGTGTTATTTAAGGTGATAGACTGAATTATCATTGATAGTTAAAATAAGACATTTTCTCACTTTTTCATGGATGCACCGAGATTTTAAAACATTTTTGTTCACGGTAATGTGATTTAAAGTCCTGGAAACCAACTGGTCTCCATGTGTATGCACCCTGCATGTCACTGCTCCTGGTATTAAACTCTCCCCTCCTCCTCCTCCTCCTCCTCCTCCTCCTCCTCCTCCAGGACCTGTCCTGCATCGATGACCTCTCCACCAACTCTCTGTTCTCCTCTCCGGCCGACTCGCTGTCGGAGTACGCCGACGCGCAGCCCTTCATCAGCCCGGACAACCTGAACACGGTGCCCACCCTCTGGGACGTCAACACTAGCACCACCACCACCACCTCCACCACCACACCAGCACAGAGCCAGCTAGAGGTCAGCACACACACACACACACACACACACACACACACACACACCGCCCCCGTCCTGCTCTGTAAACACGCCTGTTCTCGCTCTCCGGCGGGTTGGAGTCTGTGCAATCCGTCCACGTGAAAACACTTGTGCTCTTTTACTAATATTTAATGTGTTTGTACGTCGGGGCACGACCGCGGTCCAACAAACGATTTTCGTCCCCCTTTTTCAGTCGCTCGTTTTAAGCGAAGAATGGATTCGACCCACTTTGTATCGCAGTAATTAAACATCCGTGTTTTTTTTTCATCCGTTTTAAAACAACTCGGACACTTATTACGACTATTACAACTACTTAAACGTTAAAGACGTACTCATGCAGGCTTCTTTTCTCGACATTTAACGCATCTGTCCCTATTTTTTCGTCCCTAACCGTCACGTTTTGTTCTGAAACCTCACGTGGCGTCGCTCAGGTTCACACGCCGACCCCAAAACCTCCGTCCGTCTTTATGTTGTTACCGCATAATTCAATTCAATTCAGTTTATTTGTACAGCCCAATTTCACAAATTACAAATTTGTCTCGGAGTGCTTTACAATCCGTACACATAGACATCCCTGACCTTTGACCTTTGACCTCACATCGGATCAGGAAACACTCCCAAATAACCCTTCAGGGGGGAAAAAGGGAAGATCACATCGCCTCCACATGACTTACCACTTTTATGGGTGTAGAAAACCCCTTTTTTTTTTATTGCACACGCCTCACACAAGTTGATTTTGGGACACGATATCTTTGATCGCTAATCGCCGTGGAGTTCAACGAACAGAGGGACTCGTTGATCCGCGGTCTGGTGTCGCCGTCGAGTCGAAGGATAACGTTTTGATACCAATCGGAGGACATCCGTTTTTTTTCCGCCGTCTGAAAGCCTTTCATGTTTTTCATCTGCCCTCATGGCACCCGTCATGCTGCCCGGACGCACGCCGCTCCATCCGCCTTTTGTTGTTGTTGGCGTTTGCTTTTCACCGCCAGACAACAAACTGCATTTTATTGACACGCTCTCGTGCACATATATACATATATATGTATTTGTATATATACTCTCACACATACCGTGGTTCTCTGTGGTAATTCAATTCAATTCAGTTTATTTGTAAAGCCCAATTTCACAAATTCCAAATTTGTCTCGGAGTGCTTTACAATCTGTACACATAGACATCCTGACCTTTGACCTTTGACCTTTGACATCGGATCAGGAACAACTCCCAAATAACCCTTCAGGGGGGAAAAAGTGAAGAAACCTTCAGGAGAGAACAGAGGAGGATCCCTCTCCAGGATGGACAGAACAACAGATGTCATGTGACCAGAAGGACAGATTATAGTTAAAACACATTCAATGAATATGACGGAGTGTATGGAGGACTCAAAATGACATAATTATAAATGAATAAATAAATAAATAAATGCATGAATAAATATAGGAATAAATAAATAAATGTACAAATAAATGTATAAATAAATAAATGGTTAAATAAATAAATGCTTAAATAAATGTATAAATAAATATATACAGGAATGTAGAAATATATTTTTTAATAATGTCCTGTTGATTTATAATTTGTATTTATTCATTCCTGTATTTATTTATTTATGGATTTATTTAAGCATTTATTTATTTATTTATACATTTATTTAAGCATTTATACATTTATTTATACATTTATTTAAGCATTTATTTATTTATTCCTATATTTATTCATGCATTTATTTTTTTATTTCATTTTGAGTCCTCCATAAGAGTGTGTGTTATTGTGTGTGTTATTGTGTGTGTTCCTCTTGTGTTCTCTCGTTCACATGTGTCCCTGTTTTCATTTGTGTTTTGTATTCCCCTTGGTTTATGTTCTGTTGACAGCTGAATGGCACCAGCAGGTTTCATGGCTTGGCCAGTTTGGATGATATAACTGCTATTATCAGCACCCCACCTTTAGGAGGATTCCAGGTAGCCACACCCACCTCCTCTAAAGCCAAACCTCGGCCGTCCGACCGGACGCCGCCGCAAAACTCTTGTCGGTTCCCGCCATGTGTGTCTGCGGCTGATTGCGCCACACGGGTCCAGGCTTCTGCCGTTTCATAGCAACAGGACGCGCCGCTGATCTAGAGACTGGGAGGCAGCGGCCGGTGTTTTGGTGAAACCGTAAAACGCTCGCGCCTCCTTTTGGCACGTCGGCGTAACCACGGGCGACGAAAGCGTTGCTGCGTATTGAATTGATTATTCCACGCGTCTCTGAAAAGAAAAGAGACGGCGGTATCACCAAACCTGTCCGTCAAACCGGGCGAAGACCTTTCTGCATTTCCAGTCTCTCAGATAACATCGTGACGCCGCCTGAATATGTGAAGCGCTCTTTTATCTGCGTTTAAAAACACGTTTCAAGGCTTTCATTCTTGCTGCTGCTGCTGGTTTCTAACGCGCCTGTTTTCTAATCGCATCGGTCGTTTCGCTGGTTGACTTTCTCCCGACGAGGAGCTCTCCATGTGCCTAACCTCCTCCTACTAACCGCATACCCGCCGTCTCTTTCCTGACGCGCTCATCGCTCATTAACGCGCTCTGAACGAAGTCTCTTTGGTGTTCCCAGCCTCAGAGAACCCAGACGCCCACCGAGGAGGAGGAGGATGCCGAGGAAGAGGAGACAGAGGAACTGGGACATGTAGACACATACGCCGAGTACAGACCTTCCAAATGTAGGCCGCCAGACCGGGTGTCAACATCCAGTGTTTTACCTCTTCATATGACTCTTATTATGTCAAATGTTCCCTTCTTTAACCCTCCTGTTACCCTCAAATGTTCTCACATCTTTCACAAATTTATTCTAATTAGTTGTAATGCTTCAGCAGTCCAACTCTTGTTCTTGTAATCTTTATTAAACAATTCAAATATTTAAAAAATCAGCTTCTTCAGGATTAGATTGGAAAGACTTTTCATATTTCCAATGTTTCAATTTTTTGTATATTTAAATACTTTTATGTTATTTTAAATTCATCATTTTCTATGGAGAAAATCTTCAACTTTAAAAAGCTTACAGTATCTTCAATTCCAATTAGTCCCCATGTTTAAGTGTCGGTACTTAATGTGTGTTTGTTGATACCTAAACAGCCCTTAAATAAAATAGTGTTTAGAAGGCTGCTGTGTGAACTTGTGTGAACTATCTGTGGTTTTCTGGTTATGTTATGGCCTAAATGTTATCATTATAGTGACCTCAAACACCTATAAAATATGTAGATAAAATGTTGATATTTCCACCTGGGGTCAGGTGTGCACGAGTGTGTTCAGGACATTGAAAACATGTAATCATGTTATTAATGTTACATTCACCCAGTTTTCCTCTTTAAATCAGGAAAAAACATGATGTCAATCAAACATTTAGAGACTTTGAACTTTGAATGAGGTCAAATCGACCCCAAAGGCAACAGGAGGGTTGAGCTGCTCTTCTGTCTCCTTCCTCTTCCTCAGCCACGATAGGAATCTCTCACCCTGACATCGTGGTGGAGACCAACACGCTGTCCAGCGTCCCTCCTCCGGACATCACCTACACGCTGTCCATCCCCGAGCCCACTGTCAACTGTGGCCTGCTGTCCGCTCTGCAGCTGGAGGCCATCATCTACGCCTGCCAGGTACACACACACACACACAACGCACTTAATATTTGAATGTTTATTTTAGATTACGCAGGAATCTTTTGTTCACGGTGCTCTTTGCGTCGCCCCTAGCAACACGAGGTCATCCTCCAGAACAACCAGAGGGCCGGCTTCCTGATCGGAGACGGGGCCGGCGTCGGGAAGGGACGCACGGTGGCCGGGATCATCCTGGAGAACTTCCTGAAGGGGAGGAAGAAAGCACTATGGTGAGAGAGGTGGACAACTCCGGAGGACCTGGAACAACAACAACAACAACAACAACAACCCAGGGCTGCTCCCAACACTGCACCGCTTGACTTTATGATTTAAATCCACAGTAAAATACTCTGTTTGATATGTACACTACCGTTCAAAAGTTTGGGGTCACTAGAAATGTCTTTATTTTTAGTTTTTTGAATGAAGATAACATTAAATTATTAAGAAATGCACTCTATACATTATTAACGTGGTAAATGACTATTCTAGGTTGAAACACCTAAAAAAAAAAATCTACACGGTTGTATAGAGGCCCATCTCCAGTGTTCTAACGGCACATTGTGTTATCGCCTTAGAAGACTAGCGGAGGAGTAGAACTTTAGAAAACCCTTTTGTTATGTTAGCACAGCTGAAAACAGTTACGCTGGTCAGAGAAGCTTTTCAACTGGCCTTCTTTTTGGGCTTCTGAAGAACACAATATTTAAAATTAAAATAATTATTTCTAACCTTGTCAATGTATTTACTATATTTTATATTCATTTTGAAATTTATTGGATAAATAAAAGTGAGTTTTCATGGAAAACACGAAATTGTCTTGTTGGGTGACCCCAAACTTTTGAACGGTAGTGTATATTTATTCATTATGTTCAAACTCTGTATCTCTGTAAACTCTGTGTGGTTCTCTTGTAACACGGAGGATACAAGGAAGTGAAGATGAAGTCAATATTCTACCATTTGTAGTATTTTGGAGTCGGCTCCAGTCCATATTTTTCCCTTTTGAAAGCCTCTGCACAGTTTGCTCTGCCGCTCTCGGAGGAATACACCGACCGGTTAATGTTCATCAAGAAAGTATATTTCATAAGATAATGACTCACTGATACATTATGAGGACAGGCATTACAGCTTCAGGTCAAAACCTCAATCACACATTTACATGCAGAAGACGACACTGGGAACAGCCTCCTAATGACGGGTCTTCAGGTTTTAGTAATGTATTCAGATGTGTGTGTGTGTATGTGTGTCTGTGTCTGTGTGTGTGTGTGTGTTCCAGCATATTAAGCCCGGGGGCGCGTCGGGCGCGTCGAGGCCCGTCTGAGTTCCTGACTAACCCTTCTCCTGCTCCTGCCCCCCAGGTTCAGCATATCCAATGACCTGAAATTTGATGCGGAGAGAGATCTCAAAGACATCGATGCCACGACGATCCCCGTGCACGCCTTAAACAAGGTGAGTCCGGCTGCAGGTGGCGTTCGACTCGCACACGTGCATCCGAGAAGGAGAACGATCATCGAATATATATCCCACGAATACGCTTTTCTGAACGTTTTTTGCCGCCGTTGTCGTAGATTAAGTATGGAGACACCGCTACCTCAGAAGGAGTCCTGTTCGCCACGTACTCCGCGCTGATTGGAGAGAGCCAGGCGGGGGGGCAGCACCGGACGAGAATCAAGCAGATCCTGGACTGGTGCAAGCCGGACTTCGACGGAGTCGTATCCTTTCTGTCCCGACGAGTTCAGAGTGCGTAGTCGTCCGTGTCTGCGATGTTTGGCCCCTTGACCTTTGACCCCCGCAGATTATTTTCGACGAATGCCACAAAGCTAAGAATGCCACTTCCACGAAGATGGGCAAGGCGGTGCTGGACCTGCAGAACAAGCTGCCGAGGGCCAGAGTGGTGTACGCCAGCGCCACCGGTAGGCCCACGCACACACACACACACACACACACACATCCATCCACACACATCCACACACATCCACACACACACACACACACACATCCATCCACACACATCCACACACATCCATCCACACACATCAACACACATCCACACACATCCATCCACACACACACACACACACACACATCCACACACATCCATCCACACACATCAACACACATCCACACACATACACACACACACACACACAGACACATCCACACACGACCACACACCTCCACACACATCCACACACATTGAAACACATCCTCACACAACCACACACATCGGCACACATACACACACATACACACACACACACACATCCACATCCACACACACCCACACACATCCACACACATTCACACACATCCACACACATCCACACACATCGGCACACATCCACACACATCCACACACACACACACACATCCACATCCACACACATTGAAACACATCCACACACATCCACACACATCGGCACACATCCACACACATTCACACACATCCACACACATCCACACACACACACACACATCTACACACATCCACACACATCCACACACACACACACACACACACACACACATCCACACATCCACACACATCCACACACACACACACACACACACACACACACACACACACACACACACACACACACACACACACACACACATCCACACACACACACACACACACACACACACACACACACACACACACATCCACACGCTCCATGCAACTCAACGCTGGGCCTTTCTAACATACATATATATATTCTTTCTCCTCCTCTCTGCCCCCAGGCGCCTCCGAGCCAAAGAACATGATCTACATGAGCCGCCTGGGAATCTGGGGCGAGGGCACGCCCTTCCGGGCCTTTGAAGACTTCCTGCACGCCATCGAGAAGAGGTTTGTCTGCCGTTGACGGATTCGCCCTCCGCCGCGTGCGGTTTACGGCCGACCCTGAATAATTGAACGCGCCGTCTGTAAACAGAGGCGTCGGCGCCATGGAGATCGTCGCCATGGACATGAAGGTGAGCGGCATGTACATCGCCCGGCAGCTGAGCTTCTCGGGGGTGGCGTTCCGCGTCGAGGAGATCGGGCTGGACAGCGACTTCAAGCTGGTCTACAACAAAGCGGCCAAACTGGTGAGCGCCGCCTGTACCCGCGCCTCGCCGCGTCGCGTGAAGAGATGGAGATGGAGAGGAGGCGACTAACCGCGCCCCGGGTTTTCTGCGTGCAGTGGGCGGAGGCGTTGCAGGTGTTCATGCGTGCGGCCGACGAGCTGGGCCTGGTGAGCAGGAAGTCCCTGTGGGGGCAGTTCTGGTCGTCCCACCAGCGCTTCTTCAAATACCTCTGCATCGCCGCCAAGGTCCGCTGCCTGGTGGAGCTCGCCCGGAAAGAGCTGCTGGCCGGAAAGGTCAGCGCCACACACCACACGGCACACCGAGTCATCTCACACTTTTATTTATTAAATGAATACAAGATGAATACAAAATATAGTCAAGACATTGACGAGGTTAGAAATAATGATTTTCATTGTTAGATTAGGAGGCGCGGCGGCGCCGTTCGGCGACGCGCGGACGCAGATTGCAAGAAAAACAACACTTTTATTTATTAAATGAATACAAGATTAATACAAAATATAGTAATTGAATCAATAAGATATTGACGAGGTTATAAATAATGATTTTCATTGTAAATATTAATGTTGTTCTTCAGACTTGTGGCTCAAAGGAAGGCCAGTTTTAGAGCTTCTCTCACCAGCATAACTGTTTTCAGCTGCGCTCACATAAAAAGGGTTTCAATGTCAAGGAATAATCTGTTTGTGGAAAATGCAAAATAAAAAGTTATTTTAAAAAAAGGGTCTCAAGGGGGTTCTACCCCTCTGCTCGTCTTCTAAGGCAATAACACAAAACTTAGATGGGCCTCTATACACCATGTAGAGATTTCATTAACAAACAGAGAATAGTCATTTACCACATTAACTATGTATAGAGAGTATTTCTGATTAATTTAATGTCATTGGAATAAACTTAAAGAAGGGGAAAAAGCACTAAGTGACCCCAAACTATTGAACGGTAGTGTAGCATGGGCCATCCAGAGCGCCGTGAGCGCATAGTTTTGCCAATATTATAGTTTTTTGGATGCCATCTGTTGGCAATACAATATATTTAGGTTTCACTTCTTTAGTCGATGCATTTGAGTTGATTTCCTTGAGGTGAGGCCTGTCGGGCTGTCCATGTTCATGTGATCCTCCCCCCCCCCGCAGTGCATCGTCATCGGCCTGCAGTCCACCGGAGAGTCCCGGACCAGAGAAGTGCTGGACGAGAACGACGGGCAGCTGGACCGATTCGTCTCCGCAGCGGAGTGAGTGAACCTCAACGTTGTGTTTGATCTTAATTGCTTAACGGGTTTATCTTCAGGGTCCGTCGAAACCTCTTCGATACGCGGCGCCATTTAAAATCCGATTGTTAATCCGTGCGCTCAATCAGCATTAAGTTTAATTATGCCCCCGTCATTTAAATCCTCCTCCATACAGCAACATTTATCCAGAGATATTTCTCCCATTACGCCGGACATTACCATTATATATGAGAGCACTTTACGAGGAGCCGGCCGTCCACGTCTAAGCGGAAATCATTAACCCTCTTCCCCCGTTCGTGTTCATCAGCGATTAACCTAAAACAAATCTGCCGCAGAGGGCGACGATTACCGCCCGGAGAGAAGCGGAGGAGCAGGTGGTGCCGGAGGGGAGAAAAAAACACGTATCAATCAAACCACCGTAAATAACGAGCCGAGCAGCTGCAGGCGGCCGTGAAAGAGGTCACGTGGCGTGTGGATGAGAGGGCACAAAGGGCTCTCTGGCTCGCGCGGTCATTATTTATGTCTATGTCGCTTCCCTCTGGTTCATTTGAGATAATATTCACCCGAATGACATCATGCTTTCACCTGGTTACGGGAGCCTGAATTCTTCCTCCGCCGCGAGGCTTCCTCCATTTCACGCCGTTGCTTCATCAAAGCGAGGAGAACAGCAATGCGAAGCATTCGGATCGTGTCGTCGCGACGCTCGCAGGTTACGCTCAATTAAAGCCGACGCTCTCTTCGGTTATTAGCAGCAAGAAAAACAGGAAAGGGAGGGAGACGTGAACCGGGCGCCCTGATCTCGCTCGACGGGGAAGTCGGCCCCCGATTGGCCGAATCCAGAACTGTTCGTCTGAGTGTTGTTGTAACCGCTTCACTGGCTAACTAACAGCTCCCTGCTCTCTTCCTCTTTCCTTCAGGGGGGTATTCCAGTCTCTCGTAACGAAGCATTTCCCTTCGGAGAAACAGAGGAGAGAGAAAGCTCCGGGGATCAAGAGAAAACGTGAGTGACAACCAGTCGGCACGTGTAGCGTGAACAGTTCCCGAAGTACGCGACCGCTCAAAAGTTTGGGGTCACTTAGAAAAAAGAAAAGAAAGCACTGTTGTTTCCAATGAAAATGACACTCTATACATAGTTAATATGGTAAATGACTACTCTCTGTTTTTTTAAACAGTTTTGAGGCCCAGCTCCATGTTCTAGTGGTATATTGTGGTATCGCCTTAGAAGACGAGCAGAGGGGTAGAACCCCCTTGAACCCCTTTTTTTTGTTTTTTATAACTTTTTATTTAGCATTTTCCACAAACAGATTATTCCTTGACATTAAAACCTTTTTTATGTGAGCGCAGCTGAAAACAGTTATGCTGGTGAGAGAATCTCTTAAACTGGCCTTCCTTTGAGCCACAAGTTTGAAGAACAACATTAATATTTACAATGAAAATCATTATTTATAACCTCGTCAATGTCTTATTGATTCAATTACTATATTTTGTATTAATCTTGTATTCATTTAATAAATAAAAGTGTTGTTTTTCTTGCAATCTGCGTCCGCGCGTCGCCGAACGGCGCCGCGCCTCCTAATCTAACCCCGTGTCGCGGCGTCCGATCAGGGAAGCCTCGAGGCCGCCAGCACAAGGTGCCGAAGCACACCGTGGACAGCGGCGGCGTGATCAACATCAGCGACGACAGCAGCAGCGACTCGGACGGCATGGACACCGACTCCAACTCCTCGCCCGACTCCCTGCTCGACAACGACGACGTCATCTTCGTCAACCACACCAGCTGCCAGGCGGGTAGGGAGACGTCTTTTGGTTCGTTGTCAGTGGGAAGATAAGCGTAACCTTGGCGACACGTCTAGACGGCGGAACACGCCCCCCCCCCCCCCCCCGTGTTGCTTCTGGGACTAAATGTAGATGATATCGTAGTGTTCCTAAAACACGAAAGAAGCGTATCAAGACCGTAGAATCTAACCGCCGTCCCCCGGCTCTGTCATTTATTCATTTTCTTCCTGTTTAATGACGACCGACACCTCGCCGTGCTCTTTCCCCATCGGGGTCACGAGGTTAACGCCCCTCTGCTTCCCCCAGGGGTCGTACGGTCATGGGAAACCTGGAAAAGTCATGGAATTTTAAAATGGTCATTTCCAGGCCTGGAAAAGTCATGGAAAAAACTTAAATCATAACATTTTTGGAAAAGTCATGGAAATGTTAATTTACGCCGAGTTTGAAATAATGTATATGTTTTTGAAAGAAAAACGCTCAGAATATAAGCCGGCGTACGCTCTTAATACGCACAATTTTCCACAAAAATGTATGTTTATACCGAGATTTCAGTTTGGTCATGAAACTTTGGTTTAAAGTCCTGGAAAAGTCCTGGAAATCCGTTGGTCAAAATGTGTAAGAACCCTGTTTGTTATAATCACATGTTCATTCACGCCGAGTTTGAAATAATTAATATTTTCTTTTACGAAAGACGCTCAAAATGTAAGCCGCCGTACGCTCTTGATACACCCAATTTTCTAAATTGTTCATCTTTATGCCGTGATTTCAATTTTGTCATGGAAAAGTCACGGAAATCCACTGGTCAACATGTGTAAGAACCCTGTTCCCCGTTCTCAGCCAGGATAGAGGAGATGAAGCAGGGCCTCCTCACAAAGATCTCCGTGCTGGGGAAAGAACTACCTCTCAATACGCTGGACGAGCTCATCGATAAGTTCGGAGGACCGGATAAAGTCTCCGAGGTACGAAGCCCTTTAGACGCCCGATGCGTCCAAAGAGCTTGAGTAGGATGGATTCATACAACGTTCTCCACTTGTCACCTTCCAATATTGTAATGCGACGTGTCTTCTGCAGATGACCGGGCGTAAGGGTCGCGTGGTGCGGCGCCCCGACGGCAGCGTGCGCTACGAGTCGCGGGCGGAGCAGGGCCTCACCATCGACCACATCAACATCAAGGAGAAGGACCGCTTCATGGGCGCAGAGAAGGTCAGACCCGCCGCTCAAATCCACTCCCTGACGCGTCGCTTTATCAATGAATATATGTTTATATATATTTAATTGCTTTATTTATATTTACATTTACATATATGTTGTGTATATGCTGTGTATATATGCATATATATTTTATTTTAGGTTATTTTGTATTTTATATTTCACTTTGCACACTTTACTTTATGCACGGTCACTTTCTTTCTTTCTTTCTTATATTTATATTTTATTGTGTTTAGTTTTATCGGGCTGCTTCTGTTGTCAACGAATCTCCCCTTGGGGATTAATAAAGTATAATTCATTCAGAAAGTTATTATAAGTGTTATTATTTTCTTGTCTTATTTGTGTGTTGATCTTTCTGGATTGGAGGTCAAAGGGTCCATCTTCTCCAGTATCTTCCATATCAAATAGTTTCTAAATGTATCCTGATATATAAAGTGTCCGTCTTTCTCATTCCATCTCACTGCCGCTTTGTAAAAAACGGATCGATACGATCTCCGCCGATACGCTCATCCCAAAACCTCTTCCTCCCAGTTCGTGGCCATCATCTCGGAGGCGGCCAGCTCCGGGATTTCCCTGCAGGCGGACAAGCGTGTGAAGAACCAGCGGCGCCGGGTCCACATGACCTTGGAGCTGCCGTGGAGCGCCGACAGGGCCATCCAGCAATTCGGTGAGTCGGGAAATCTGATCTCGCAACAGGGTTTCCCCTCCTGGGGCGGAGGGGCGGCGGGAAACTGTTCCCTCGACAAGCTTTTACAGGGTTCTTACGGTCATGGAAAACCTGGAAAAGTCATGGAATTTCAAAATGGTTATTTCCAGGCCTGGAAAAGTCATGGAAAAAAACTTAAATCATAAAAGTTTGGGAAAAGTCATGGAAATTTGTTATTTATGCAGAGTTTGAAATAATTAATATTTTTTTTAAAGAAAGACGCTCGAAATATAAGCCGGCACACGCTCTCAATACGCAGCATTTTCTAAAATGTTCATGTTTATACTGAGATTTTCAGTTTGGTCATGGAAATTTGGTGAAAAGTCATGGAAAAGTAATGTAAAAGTCATGGAAATCCACTGGTCAAAATGTGTAAGAACGCTGCTTTTATACGTCAGACGAAGGGAAATCCACTTTTATCATTTTATTACCGGGCGGTAAATTGCACCTCACAACTTGTGACTCATGCCGCCTCGTCTTTTTAGACGTGTGAGAGGGAGTTGGTTTAAAAATAAGTGTTTTTAAAACTTTCCCGAGCGTGCGGTCTGCAGGAGTTTGATACATTCTGTCTGTTTGTCCTCGTCTGCCCAGGTCGCACCCATCGGTCCAATCAGGTGACGGCCCCGGAGTACATCTTCCTCATCTCAGAGTTGGCTGGGGAGAGACGCTTCGCCTCCATTGTGGCTAAAAGACTAGAGAGTCTGGTAAATATCAGTGTGTGTGTGTGTGTGTGTGTGTGTGTGTGTGTGTGAGTGTGTTGCCCTTTCTGTTTAGTCCCACAGTGACTTCCTTTTATCTGAAATGAACCTGTCTCGTGGGGAAATAGCCATTTTCTCCTCATTGTCCTTGTGTGAGAAGACCGTGTAAACAAAGAGGTTTTGTGTTTGTTGATTGTTGTGATCTGTGTGTGTGTGTGTGTGTGTGTGTGTCCCCGCCCTCACCCTCTGCCCTTCCCGTTGCTTTCCTTTGGTCTCCTCGATTCTCCTTTATTCTCGGTTCGCTTAAAGTTGCATCAACGTTTTTTCCCCCGCACAAACCCCCGAGAGAGCTCGTGGGTCTTTGCCCGCCTCCGGCTCTAACGAGTGTGGATCGTTCATACCTCGAGGTTTATGCTCCTCAACCCTCAACGCGTGTCAGCAGAAGTCATTCGCCTTCATCGTGACGCAGCATGACGCCTCCTTCCTGCCTAGTGGCCCACATGGCTACTGCAGGAACGTGTTTTCTCCTGATCAGTTTTCCAGTCATGGAAACCAAATGAGAGAAATGTGCAACGTCCTGGAAAGTGTTGCGGTGTCCTAAAAACATTTAGTTCAACATTGAGAAAGTTGCTGACTGGTCTATTTCTATCGGAGCTCCCCCGAAATCAGATAACATCAGAAGGGGGCGGAGCCAATGGTAGTTTATGGAGCATTTATAACATCCCCAAAAGACACAAATCTATATCCGTTTCACACTTCAACCTTCTGGTGTGTTTGTGTGACTGAACCTGCATCTCAAAGAGTTTGACCCATTTATACGAGAACTATATCCTCACAAACTCAACACTTTACTCAACACTTTACTTTGTTTTCCCCTTTTAGTATTAGTATTTAGTATTTTTTTGTACTTTAGTATTAGTATTTAGTATTTTTTTGTACTTTATTATTAGTATTTTTAGTATTTTAGTATTAGTATTAAGTATTTTTTGTATTTTAGTATTTAGTATTTTTAGTATTTTAGTATTAGTATTAAGTATTTTTTGTATTTTAGTATTTAGTATTTTTAGTAATTTAGTATTAGTATTTAGTATTAAGTATTTTTAGTATTTTAGTATTAGTATTTAGTATTTTTTTGTATTTTAGTATTAGTATTTTTTTGTATTTTAGTATTAGTATTTAGTATTTAGAATTTAGTATTTTGTATTTTAGTAGTAGTATTCGTATTTAGTTTTGTGTTTTTTATCTGTATCTTTTATTTGTATTTATGCTCTAATGTACATCCACTGCTGTGATCCTGAAATGTCCCCACTGTGGGACTAATAAATGAATATGTTATCTTATTTTATCTTATATATATATATATTAAAACTGGGATTTATAATTGTACACAAACACAAATAATGACGCTGTTTCTAATCCACTTCGCAGGGAGCGTTGACCCACGGAGACCGGAGAGCCACGGAGTCCAGAGACCTGAGCAAGTACAACTTTGAGAACAAGGTGGGCGACAACAAAACTACTCTGACCTTTCACCCTGTCAACATGGTCGCTTTTATATTTTATTTGAAGGGTTTTCTCTGAGAGGATTCATCTTTAACAAGTGCAACGTCCCCTTTGTCTCGCAGTACGGCACCAAGGCTCTGGATAAGATCACCAAGGCGATCCTCGGCCACATAGAGAACAAGGTGCCCCCACCCAAAGGATACCCCGCGGTAGAAGCCCTGTTCTTCAGAGGTGTGTTTCTGATGTTCCTGAGCCGGCCGACCGTCCAACACGTTTGCTGTGACGGATCCGTGGAAACAACTCGTGTTTCTCCCTCTATTGCAGACATGAAGATCGGGATGATGGACGTGGGAATCTTTTGCAGGGAGTCGCGCTTTGGGATCAACACGGAGAAAGGTAAGAGCTCCGGTTCTCTCTAATGGGCGAGACGGCTGCTTGGAGGCTGACGTGCTCATCGGTACCCAGTCGGCCCAAAGTCAGGAGGGAGCGGAGCGGCGTACAGCTGGGGAGCTGCAGAACACATTTTAGAAACATGCAAACATATTTTAGACACAAAAACACATTATAGACACATATAAACACATTTTAGACACATATAAATACATTAAAGACACATATAAACACATTTTAGACACATATAAATACATTAAAGACACATATAAACACATTTTAGAGAAACAAAAACACATTTTAGACACATATAAACACATTATAGACACATATAAACACATTTTAGACACATATAAACACATTAAAGACGCATATAAATACATTAAAGACACATATAAACACATTAAAGACACATATAAACACATTAAAGACATATAAACACATTTTACACACATATAAACACATTTTAGACACATATAAATACATTAAAGACGCATATAAATACATTAGACACATATAAACACATTAAAGACACATATAAACACTTTAAAGACACATATAAACACATTAAAGACATATAAACACATTTTAGACACATACAAAATATATTTTAGACATAAAAAATATTTTAGACACATACAAACACATTTTAGACACATATAAATATATTAGACACATCAACACATTTTAGAAACATAAACACATTATAGACACGTAGACATATTTTAGGCACGTAAAAACATATTTTAGACACATACAAAATATATTTTAGACATAACAAATATTGTAGACACATATAAACACATTTTAGACACATAAAAACATAAATATTGATTTAAGCTTATGCTACATCTGCATTATTTCCGCCTCTTTATCTGTCCGTCAGACCGCCCGTTACCCCCAATAACCCTCACTACCTCTGTGAATGTTCTTTTAGTTCAAATGCAGTATTTATAAGTTAAAATGTGCAACTTTGGTGAATTCAAAACATTTTAAACACGGAGCGACGAGGCAGCGGCCGCCTAGCAGATGTAATGGACTCAACAGGCAAAGTGATGGAAGTATTCTAAATATAGCGCGCGCCTAAACGGATACAGAGACGTTTATTCGGTAACTGTTCCGCGTCTTTCCTCCCAGACTGCAGCATCACCAAGTTCTTGAACCGCATCCTGGGCCTGGAGGTGCACAAGCAGAACTACCTGTTCCAGTACTTCACGGACAACTTCGACTACCTGATCGAGAAGGACAAGAAGGAGGGCAAATACGACATGGGCATCCTGGGTATGGAGGCCGGGCGTTACGCACGCATTGCACAAAACGCAGGAGACGTTTTAATTAAAAGTAGTCCGTCATACCGTCGTCCCTCCAGGGATTGCTTTGTTTAAAAAAGAAGAAGTAATTAAGTCGTTAAAGAGTTATTATTTCGTCTCCCTGGCAGATCTCGCCCCGGGTAACGATGAGATCTACGAGGAGAAGCAGGAAACCTTCATGACGGTTGGAAATCCTCAGGATGGACAGGTTGTTCTCTACAAGGTAAGCGCCTCATTTGTATAAGTACGTGGCTGAGATGGCAAAATATCCTCGTTGTGCATTTATATATCTGGAGTTGCATCGCAGCGTCTGGCTTTAAAGGGCAAAGGAATGAGACGCGCGTGTGTGTGTGTGTGTGTGTGTGTGTGTGTTGCAAAAAATCTATGAATACCTAAACTTAAAAAAATGCAAACGTTGTTCTCTCGCTCCGTTAAATCCAGTCGGGCCGCCGGCTCCCAGCAGACCAAAGCAATGCATAAAAACAGTCCGCCTTTAATGGCCGCTAAGCAATCTTCTCACATTAAGTATTTCCGTGAGGTTTGCACACAGAGAGAGAGAAGAATAGAAGAATAGAATAGAAATATACTTTATTAATCCCCAAGGGGAAATTCGTGGAGTAGCACCAATAAACTAAACACAATAAAATATAAATATAATAAAGAAAGAAAGTGCATAAAGTATACAAAGTGAAATATAAAATGAAATAAAAAATAAAATAAAAATAAATAAATAATAATATATATATATATATATACACAACATATATGTAAATACAGCAATCTAAAATTAAATACAATATATATATATATATATAGACAGTCTCTAGAGAGAGAGAGAGAGAGAGAGAGAGAGAGAACATCCCCAGTGAGGGGTGGATTACTTTCTGAAAGTAGGGGAACTTTTCGGGGTCGTGTTTGCGGACCGCTCCATTCCTAAAACGGGGGAATGCTCCAAAGTCACACGTCGGGCAGAGGGACCGCATTCCTTTGTTTTCATAATGTTAAAAGTAAAGATAGAGAGGGATGGAGGGAGTGGAAGAGTGAGAGACGGACGCTCTTAATCTTGATTTAAGTGGAATCACGCGGCCCTATAGGCGGCGTTTAAAGTTCCTCTAAAAGTCGTCTCGGGACTAAAATGACCACGAATGTTTTGGTGCTTTTGGGCCCCGCCCTCAGCTGCTCGGTTCCCTCGGTTCTCTTTCCCAGCGCGCGCTTTAGTCTCTGATCCTTCCCCCCCCCCGTAGATCAGCGTGGACCGAGGCATGCCGTGGGGGGAGGCCTACAACCGGTCCCTGAAGCTCAGCAGCCCCGACGAGGGCTTCTACCTGTCCCTGAAGGTGAGTCCACCGCCTCATGTTCAGCCAACTAAACTCCCAGTAGGGGGTATCAGCCCCTCCGTGTGCATAACTCGCTCTCTGCTCCTCCACAGCTGCGAGGGAACCACCCGTGCGTCCTGCTGGCGGAGCAAGGACGAGGCAAGAACCTCATCGTGTACAAGCCCAACATCGGCAAGCAGACGCACCCGGAGAGCCTGGACAACCTGCAGCTGCGCTACCGAAAGGTACGCCGGAGGGAACGGAGACTAAATAAAAACTATATCCAGAGAGGGGAAATGAATCAAAAATAAAGGGTGCCTGGTTACATCTTTTATGTAATAAATCAGGATTATGTGTAAACTCTCATGACATCAAAAACCACAGAAATTGAATTTAGAATTCTCCAAAAAGTGGCTTCAGGCCTCAATCGCTTCTCAATGAATCCCTTTTTGTTTCTGGCATTCAGTCCACTTCAATCGAAGAGTACATCAATATATTGAATCGATTATTAGACTATTAGGAGTAGACAGTATATATTATGCAGAGTCTAATGCCCCCTTGTGGCCGTGGAGGAGTACTGACTCTACAGCTAAACAATGGGACTCATTAAATGTTTTATTAATGCTGTATCGGCTTCACTTCCCTACATGAACAACTGGGTTATGGTAACTTTTTATTGAGATACAAATCACTAATATTAATTAAAAAGAATTGTGTAAAAGGAAAGAAACAGGAAGTGGAAATAATAGTCACCTTAAAAATAATAATAAACAAGATAAAACTATGATCTCTCTTATCTTTATTATTAACATTTCTATCTTGGTAAATATATGTATGTATATATATATATATATATATATATATATATATATATATATATATATATTTATTTATATTTATAAATTTTGATATATATATATTTATATATTTATTTAAAAGCTGCGTTTGGGCCTCTGCTGATTTTATTTTGGCGATTCCTTTTCCAGGTGACTTCCGAGGAAGCCAGGGACAGCTGGGAGAACCAGTTCACCTTCTCCTTCAAGAAGTGCAGCCACGCCAACTGGTAAGCAGGCGTCCACCGTGACCCTCTGGATTAGAGGCGTCCAATCAGGCGGCTGCTCGTTAGCGCCGGATTATAGAGGTCAGACGGCGTTCCCGGGGATTTGCAGATCACCTGAGAACTGGTGAAGAAACAACCTGCAGGTCTCGCGTGACCATCAGACTGGGTTTTGAAAACGCTGGGATGGCGTACACCTGAAAGACGGAAACGGCAAAAACTTGTGGTTCTTCTTTGTTTGTTTGTTTCTGCATGAATAATAGTTTTCCCGTCCCTCTTCTTCCTCCCAGGAATGGGAAGTGTAAGAAAATCGAGGAAGGTCAGGAGTGCCTGCAGGGCATGCGGCTGCGTCAGTACCACATGCTGTGCGGCGCGCTGCTGCGCGTGTGGAAGCGCGTATCCGACGTGGTGTCGGAGCTCACCAGCTCCAGCATCCTGCAGATCGTCCGCCTGAAAACCAAACACCACAACAAGCAAGTCGGTCAGTACCGAGACACACACACACACACACACACACACACACACACACGTGGAGTTTACCATTTAAATGACCAGACGTCGGCTGTTTTGGTGATGAGCTGCGACGCTTTTTAAAGTGCTGACGCTGCTTTTTATGAATGATTTTAGAAACATAAAAATTCTTATGAACTCCTGCGAGAACCACGGTGACCCCGAGATGCAGCTCGACGTCCGTATTTATCTGAGCACTACACACACATTTTAAATTAAAAAAAAAAAATATATATATATATATATATATATATATTGAATTATATATATATATATATTGAGTTATATATATATATATATATATTGAATTATATATTATATATAATATGTATATATTATTATTATATATATTATATATATATGTATATGTATATATACATATATATATGTATATATATATATATATATATATATATATATATATTGAATTATATATATATATATATATTGAGTTATATATATATATATATATTGAATTATATATTATATATAATATGTATATATTATTATTATTATATATATTATATATATATATGTATATGTATATATACATATATATATGTATATATATGTATATATATATATATATATATATATATGTATATATATATATATATATATATATATATGGCATTAAGGGTTAAGAACAATGATATCCATCTTATCCCATCAACACACGATTAAAGTGGGAAAAGAAATTGTGGAAAAAGCAAGTTTTATTTTGTTGATCATCTAAATGATTCTCATGCAGCACATATCACGAGAATGTTTTTCAAAATAAGACACTTTAGGTTCCTTAATTGGCCGTGTAGAGAATGCACGACCAATTAAGGAGCCGAGCCGATGATTCTGTTCATAATTGAATTATTCAAGCCGGAAAAAGTACATGTTTATATTTTCCTGGCTTGTTTTGAGGTACTTTATATATTCAAGTCCATAGTTGGCTGCAGTTGAATTGATCCATGATGTCGATGTGATTGACTTCATATCGTACATCCAGAGAAACGTGTTTTAGCTGTAAAGTATTTATTGAATGTATTTCCAAGTAATCATGGTACAAAATGCCTCCTCCTCCTCCTCCTCCTCCTCCTCCTCCTCCTCCTCCTCCTCCTCCTCCTCCTCCAGGCATCAAGATCCCGGAGAACTGCGTGGCGCGGGTGCGCGAGGAGCTCCTGCAGATGGACGACGAGGTGAAGCGGCGGCGGAAGGAGCGCGAGCAGCAGGCGGCGGAGCAGCGGCTGACGGAGGAGCGCGCGCGCAAGATGGAGCAGGAGAACAAACACCTGCTGGCCAACCTGTTCAACCAGAAGCCGATGCTCAACCAGTCGCTGGCGCAGTCGCTCGCCCAGAGCCAGGTGCTGAAGCAGAAGCTGAGCCAGAACCAGAGGCCGCCGGCGGGCGCCATGACGGGCGCCATGACGCAGCTGCAGCGGCTGCAGAGCCAGGCGGCGCTGCAGCAGAACGCCGCGCTGCTGTCGCTGCAGAGGAACCCCGGGCGGGCGCAGCAACGGACGCACAGCGGCTGGGCCAACAACGCCGCCGGCGCCGCCAACCGGGGCGGCGGCGGCGGCGGCGGCAACCGGGCGGCGCCAATCGGGTTCCGGCGGCGGCGCCAATCGGGGCGCCGGCCGCTCCAGCTTCTCCCAGTTCTACCCGCAGCCCTTCGCGTCCCCGTTCCCGCCGCTGAAGAGCCCGTCGCTTCCGTCGCTTCCGCCGCTCGCCGCCGCCGCCGCCGCCGCCAAGGACCCCCTGGACGAGATCCTGGACCTGACCGTGGGCTCGCCGTCGCCGTCGCCCGACAGCACGGAGGCGGCGACGGCGGCGGCGTTGGCGTTGGCGGGGGGGCTGAGTCTGGACGGCATGGCGGCGCACTCGGCGGCGGCGTTCGCCGAGGACTTCGACCTGGAGTCTCTGATGGCCCAGACGGCGCCCGGCAACGCGCAGCACGCCGCGGCGCTGCAGCCGCTCCTCCTGCAGCAGCAGAGCCTCGGCCTGCTGGCCGCCAGCCGCCACCAAGACTTGTTAGACCTGCTGGACCTGCCGCTGTCCGCCCAGATGCCCGCGCAGAAAGCCAGCCCGTCGTCCTCTACCTCCTCCTGCTCGTCTTCCTCCGCGGCCTCGGCGCCGCACGCCGCCCCCGCCGCCGCCGGCCTCCTGCCGCCGTCCTGCCCCTCCCCCTCCTCCCTGTTCTCCGGCCCGCCGTCCTCGTCCTCCTCGCTGTTCTCCGGCTCCTCCCCCCGCTTCTCCTCCAGCTATCTCCTCCCCCAGTCGGACTCGCTGGCGCTGCCCAACGGCCACGCCGGCGCCCTGGACGTGCGCGAGGCGCTGAACAGCATGCTGCAGGGCCCGGACCGCTCGTCCGTCATCCAGTACCGGCCGCAGGACTAAAGAGCTCGTCTGGACTCTCCTTTTTTTTATTCCTCCCCTTTTTTTTTTTTTTTTCGGTAATGTTTTTTTTTTCGTCTCGTTTTTTTTTAAAGCAGATTTTGTCTCGTTTGCTGCTGTCTTACGATCTCAACCCAGGACCTGCCCCCCCCCCCCCCCCCCCCCCCCTCAGGGCCTCTAGTCACGTCACTGCCTGCCCCTCCCCCTTCCCGTCGCCCACCGGCTCGAGGCTCCCACCAAGAATAGATTTCTGCACCAAAGTGTGTGAAAGGCAGCTGTAAAACAAAAAGTAAAAGCCCCCCCCACACACACACACACACACACACACACACACACACACACGTGATAACTGTATTTTATTGAAACACACGAGCCGTCAAAACAAAAAGGCTCTCGCTCTCGTCCAGGTGTGGAAACCTCTTACCGAACCTCCCGCTGCTGACCTCACGAGGTCCGATCGGTGAAGCTTCTGGAAAGCTCTAAAACAACAACAACAACAACAACAACAACGTCAACGTGTTGTCATCTGTTTTAGACTTCCTCTTCATCGCCGTTACTTCTGGCCGTCGCTCTCGAGGCCGTATGCAAGGCGCGTCGAACTTGGAAGACGAAAGAAAAAACAAAAAAAGACACCCCCCTCCCCCCCAGATGAAATCTTTCAGCTGATAAGCCATGAAATGCCTCAGTCGTCTCCTCCTCCTCCTCCTCCTCCTCCTCCTCCTCCTCCTCCTCCTCCTCCTCCTCCTCCTCCTCCTTGTTGTGTTGTTGTTGTCCTTCGCGCTCCCTCTTGTTTCTCTCCCCGCTCGTGTGAACACTAGTGTGAGGGAGAAGGGGCGAGGAGGAGGGGGAGGAGCCAAGTCTGCTGTCGCAAACAGTGCCTTTTTTTGGAGAAACCTTCTAAATGCAGTCTTTTGAGAATCCATGTAGCCTAATGTATAGATTTGTACTCTTGAGCGTTGGTTTTCACTTTTAATTTAAACATGGTATATTTTGTATTTAACTTCTTTTCGCCCCCCCCCCCCCCTCTCTCGGTCGTTGTTTGTGTTACACTATGCTGGCGGCGGGTTTCAGGAAGAAGCCCCCCCCCCAGCTCAGCAGCCCCTATGTGCTTGTGTGATGTCATGTGTCCTTCTCTTGTCTCCTCTGTCCTTGTTGACGCGACGCTACACGGTCAGTATCGAGCAGCGCGGATGAAAAAAGAAAAAATGTCCAAAAATGTTATCAACTTTTCTTTTTCTTTTCTTTTTACCTGGCGATAACATTTAGTGACGCGACTCCTGGTTCGTTCGGATATTTGAATTTCTCAGGAAAGTCTCGATTGCTTTTGTTGTTGTGGTCGTTGTTGTTGTTGTTTTTGTGTCAAATTATGAAAAAATGTTTTTTTTAAAGGTCTTTTAAATACGGTGGATGACAAAGAATTTTAAGGTTTTATTGTCTTGAGGGCTGAAAACGTAAAAAAAAAGAGAAAAAAGTCATTGTCAGAGACAAACAAATAAAAAACATGAAATATTTTTCCATTTCCGGCGTCAAGACTTTAAAAAAAGAAGAAAAATATACAAAAAAATCATTTTTTGAAACGTGTGCAGACTCGTGACGTTCACTGTGTATGATAGTACATATTTAACAAACACACACAAAAAACACAAAAAAAAGAAAGAAAACCCGCGGGAGAGCCGGCGGCCATCTTTGTGTGACGTAAACATGTCGGTTCAGTTCAAGTGATCAAAAAGCAATAAAACCATATTCTAACTTGTGTTGTGAGACAGAAATGCCGAAGTACTGTTTACGCTCGACGGGCAACGCTTTGTGGACCGATCCTCCTCCTCCTGTCGTGCTTCATGCTCCTCTTTTTAGATGCAAACGACCTTCTTTCTCTTCTTTATTTTGTATACGAAGCGCTATGCGTTGTTTTTTGTTTTTTTTAGATGTTTTAGTCATCGTTATTATAAAAGTCGTTGTTATTTATATTTAAGGGATATTTAGATTTTAGATATGTTATCCTGCTTATTAGTAGAATAGTCAACAACATGTTTGGTCAGGGAAGTTTCTAGTTTTCAAGATTTTACTATAAAACAAATTCTATTATAATCTGCCACCAAATAAGATTGCACTGTTCTGTACTGCTGTACAGTGTCTGGATTTCTTTCTTTTTTTAAATATATATATATGTATTTTTATGTATTTATAAAGATATATATTTATGTATATATTGTATTTATATATATATATATATATATATATATATATTTGTGTGTATATATACATATATTTATATATATATATTTACATATATGTGTGTGTATATATGTGTATATAAATATTTATATATATTTAAACATTTATATATATTTATAAATATGTATATATATATATATAAATATGTATATATATTTAAACATTTATATATATATATATATATTTATAAATATGTATATAATTTATATATATAAATATTTATATATATTTAAACATATATATATATATATATATATATATATATATATATATATATATATATACACTTCTGCTCATTTCAGATTTGCTTCCGTCGAGTAGAATTGTTTCTCCAACTCCAACTTTTTTTTCGGGCCTCCCCCGTTTGCAGAGAGATACCAAAGTATTCCACAGACCCCCCTCCCCCTCCATCCCCCTCCTCCCCCCATGAAGAAAGTTACCGGCGCAGCGACATCAGACCTTTTGTCAATCTCAGGAAGAAACGCCCAGCAGAAATATATCCTAAGTTCCCCTCGTAACCGTGGTTACCCGTGCTCTCCTCGCCCTGTGCTGTGACTCTGTTGCTGTATTCCATGTTCTAGACTCAATGTGACGGGTTTGTCGTTTGTCCTCGTGAACATGTCGGTGATTATAAATGTTTATGCCTTCTTAGGGCAAAGTTTCTTTTACTCGTCTTTTTAAATTCACTTTCATGAAAAGCTGATTTTTTTTCGGGGGGGTGAGGGGGGAGTCGATTGGCACCGATATGTGCAATTATTGTGCACCGATATGTGCAATCGATCCGTCCGAGCCTTCAGTGTCACAGACGTCCGGCGGGATCTCACATCCCTGTTAATGCTTCTTTTTCTCGTTTTTTTTCCTAATTGTACAGCATGTTTTTTGTTGCTTTTTTTTTAAGAATATATATTCCTCGTCGGGCACATTCCGAGACATCGCTCTGCAAAAAACATAAAGGAAGATTTTTTTGCCTTTTGTTATTATTTTTTTGTGTCGTAGTCGCACAAATAATAAAGCTTTATGCATTTGAGGGATATACGGACCGCTTTTCTTTTTAAGGACGAAAAAGCTTTTTTTTCTTCTTTTTTGGGGGTAAGATTGGTAGTGTTTATTTTATCGTTTCATTATCATTTTGCACTAAGAATGGCATAATCAAGTTACTGTTCTCTTGTGGGTTATGATTGAGCATTGCAAGCGTGTTGTTTTTCTTGGATGGATAGCTCTGTGTATACTGTAACCATCTTTCCTTGTTTCTTCACCACATTACATACGTGTTATCACCCTCTGAAAAAAAATAATTTATTGCTAACAAAAAAATGAAACAAAAAACATGCTACTGATTGTATGTATTTTTAAACAAAGCCTATTTTTTCTGTAAAAAAAAAGAAAAAAAAGAAACTGTGTTCAGCACTTTTATTCTGGGTTGTGCTTTTGTTTTCTATATATTTATAATTTAGATCCAAATGTATATATTGTAAAATTTGTGCCTTTCGACTAATTCTTTAAAAAGGTTTTCTACTCATTAAAGGAAGGACTATATGAAATTGCAATCTTAACTTTGTAAACAAATAAAAACTTGAAGATTGCTGAAACGTGAGTCTTTTGTTTAATGGGCCAGTTTATGAGGACGGCCTTTGTTCTCCTGGAGGAAGAGGAACTTTGTTTATTCACATAAAGTAAACATCTAAAAAGTGACGGGAGAACTGGCGCCACAAACTTTTACGTTCACACAAAATATACCTTATCAAATTCTTCTTCTGAACTCAAAACCTCTGAATAGAAGCCTCTATAAATATGTGCAAAACTAATTTATTTAGTCAGTTTAGGAGTGTTAAAACATTTTTTATGAAATCTATTGTACTTTAGTTTTCAAGATGTGACTAAAATAAATTAAATTAGAATCTGCCACCAAATATGATTGCACTGTTCTGTATTACTGTACAGTGACTGGATTTATTTTTTCATATATATATATATATTATTATTCGTGTGCTTTTGAATTCATCAATATTAATAATTAGAATACCAACACATTCTTTGAGTGGATATTTAACATTATTAAGCAATTTTATTACAGAATAAAACCCTTTTTTAATATATTACGAAGTTAATGATTTATGTTTTGGGGGAATTTACACATTCCCAAGAAAAGACTGACTCCAAACTAGTATGGCACCACAAACAAATAAAAACGTTAGAAGCAACTAAAACTAGATTGTATCTGCCTATGTGGAATTTCTTAATATTTGTTTTATTTATAATAATAATTAAGAATAAACTTGAAATGCTCACCAGGTTTTACTGTGAATATATATTGATATATATTTTATATATATCAATATATATATATATATTATATATATATATATATATATATCAATATATATATATATATATATATATATATATATATATATATATATATATCGATCCTCTGTAAAGAATGTAATGCTTTCTTAAATGAATAAGTGTTTCTCTTATCGCAACCAAAACTGGGTGGAGGATTTATTGATGAGGATGACCAACTTCCGGTCCGTCACGCGGCACTTACGTGATGACGTCTCGAAACTCACCTGCACGTCGAGCGCCACTCCTCCAGAGTCCTCACCTGTGCTCGGGCAGATTTCAGCAGGAAGTTTTTCAAACGGTCAACGCGAGTGAGCCGTCCAAGAAGATTTGGTCGAATTGTTGTTTGTTTATTTGTTTATTTCAAACCGGGGCGGACAAACGCAGTTTAATCAACAAACCGGAAGTGCACACGTTTACAGGTACGTGAGCCGCTCTGCTGTCATTTGTGTTATTTGTAGGTCTGACGACGGGAAGAGGAACATAAAGTAAAACATGTTATCTAACTAACTTTAAAGAAAACTTTGTATTTTGTGTAAATTAG
Organism: Liparis tanakae; assembly: GCA_036178185.1. Classification (NCBI taxonomy): domain Eukaryota; kingdom Metazoa; phylum Chordata; class Actinopteri; order Perciformes; family Liparidae; genus Liparis; species Liparis tanakae. Next base: position 22,696,452 of record CM070102.1, read on the forward strand.
TGCGTTATAAACTCAAGTAAACCCGAGTTTTGCGCTCACTTCAGCTTCGAGTTTTCACGGGCCTCTAAGCTTCAATAAAACTTTATTTATAAAGAAACGTTCAGACAGACGGAGCAAAGTGATCTACAATAAAGTGAGATTCAATACAGCTATAATAATAAAAACATACACATAGAGGCAGCAACACGCGAGAAAGGATATGATAATAGCAACAGATGGAAGGAATAACAATAATACAACAAGTAAGAGATAAGAACAAAATAAGTTAATTTAGTTAAAGGCAAGGCAAGTTTATTTGTATAGCACATTTCAACAACAAGGCGATTCAAAGTGCTTAAAGGTGTAATGCAACATAAATAGACCTGATGCTTCATGAGTTATTCCCTTTTACGTTGGCTGTTAAAGTAAATAACTAGATGTCAGCCGGGGTCACAATAAAGTGAGAGATTTAATACAGCTATAATAATAAAAACATACACATAGAGGCAGCAACACACGAGAAAAGATATGATAATAGCAACAGATGGAAGGAATAAGAATAATACAACAAGTTAGAGATAAGAACAAAATAAGTTAATTTAGTTAAAGGTGTAATGCAACATAAATAGACCTGATGCTTCATGAGTTATTCCCTCATAAGTTGGCTGTTAAAGTAAATAACTAGATGTCAGCCGGGGTCGTTATGATGGTGCAAGGTTTATTAAATAACACATTTCTGATGTGTGTGTACTTGTGTTGGTGACTGTCATCTTAACTGTGAGCCCAACTTTCCTCATCCTCGCCCTACTGGTTCTGCAACACACACACAAGTTTCTGCCTGCCTGCCAGAGGGTTTCACAATAGTTTCGACTGCATTCCCAAACCGCTGCATCTTCCCCTCCTCACGACTCCGATCGGTGTGTTTACTGATGCTCTGGAGGATAGAGGAGGAGGACGGACACATGCATTCAGACTGATGGCTCGCTTGTTGTGGAAAGCTCCTATTTTACTTTCTCTCCTTGAAGAGAAGTGTGTGTTTTCATCATTTTCTATTGTGTATATATATATATATATATATATATATATATATATATATATATATATATACATAATATATATATACATACACATCTATATATTACATATATATGTAATATATAGTCATTAAATAAATATATATATATATATATATATATATATATATATATATATATATATATATATCAACACCACAATAGAAAATTATGAAATATGTATAATATTAAATATTTCAATATGTATATTTAATATATAGATATATAGTATATATAGTATATATTTATTATATATATACTATGTATTTATTATATATATATATGTATATCAATTGCATATTTGTTCCCATTTAAAAAAATCTAATATTTCTGTAAAGTCATTCTCGTTGACGCCAAAAACGAACCTTTACCCAATTTGTTTGTCTTGCTTGTATATTCAAATCCATTTTAATATTATTTTATCGTAAATTAAAAAACAAGTCGAATCAGTTTATTTCTCTTCTTATTAAACAAACATTCACTCCTCAGACGTAGGTCACATGCTCCCTGCAGGCAACTTTCTGTTCCACCTTAAAAGATACAGAGAACCTTCACAACAGGTTCTGTTAAGTGTAATTAACACAAAGAAATTAAATTAATTTGAAAGAATAAGGCATCAAAATGCATCTGAGTTTCCTGTAGTTTCTAGTTCCACATGACACAAGTGGAGGCCTCTGTATGCAAGTCCAGGTAGCTGTAATGTGTGTGTGTGTGTGTGTGTGTGTGTGTGTGTGTGTGTGTGTGTGTGTGTGTGTGTGTGTGTGTGTGTGTGTGTGTGTGTGTGTGTGTGTGTGTGTGTGTGTGTGTGTGTGTGTGTGTGTGTGTGTGTGTGTGTGTGTGTGTGTGTGTGTGTGTGTGTGTCCATGCCAATGAGTAACTCCGTTGAGTGGACGCTCTGACCGTCCTCGTCATCCCAGCCGCTCTGCGTTCACCTCCCGGAGTATTTGTATTTCAAATCGCTTTCTCCCTTAAAGGGGAAGCGTCGCTATTCTCCCTTAAAGGGGAAGCGTTGCTATTCTCCCTTAAAGGGGAAGCGTCGCTGTTCCCCATCAACCAAGGACTCCCACGCTTTACGTCTGTCTCGCTCACAGACGTTTACTCGAGAGGCTCGTCGGCCTGATGGTTGACGAGAGCCGGCCGTTAGCTCTGTGCACGCGGCTCGGTTCTGACGGTCCAGTTGTCGAAAAAATCCTCATCTGGGTTTTCCCAAAGCCCACTGACGACGTCCTCGACTCAAAGATACTCTGTTTCCTTTCACGGAGGAGGAGAGAAACCAGACTATACATCCTTTTAAGAAGCTAGAATCAGACAATTTAGACTTTTTCTAACCCCCCCCTCTTAAGAAATGACTCGACCCGATTTAGTTGCTGATTTAATTTAATATTTAAAGACGTCTCGATGCAGCTGCTCTCTGGAGGCCGGCGCTGTGGCGGCAGACGCGTCGGCTCCTGCTCTGTGATCGACGGCCTCTTGAGGATCTCCGAGTGTTTACCTGCCAGAGGGGCGCACCTCCTCCCCCGAGTGTTTGTTTTAGGAACGGTAGCGGTTGCTCTGCCGGTCACCGGCGGCCGTTAATAATGCAACCCTCCCTGCGTGTTCTGACGGCCGCCTGAACCCGAGTTCGTCCTCCTAAGCGTGCAGGAACCCAGGAAACTTTACTCAAGGGGGGAGGGGGGGGGGAGACAAAACACGTCAATTATTAACAGCCCGGGGCTCTCATTCCCTCGGTGTAACCATAGAGCCCAGCGGGCTGACGCTCAGCCAACAGCCTGCTGCTGCTGGTGCATTGTGGGAAAACACTCGCCAAGACCGTCCGGGAGCAAGTGGACCCGACTGACTCCACGATGCCGTCGGAGAGGGAACCACGGAGGACGCAGAGGAACTAGAATCATCCTGAGTGTTTGTGGATTATTAGGTTTTTTTAATCCGGACTTCCAGGCATGGGTCGGTGACCCGGTGATTCGGTCTGGAGGGAGGCGGTCAGAAGGTTGTTTAGGTGTTTTTTTTAGCAGCAGCAGAAGAAGAAACCCACGCATCATGAATCTGACGCAGCGACTGAAGTTGCTGAAGCACTTTGGGGCTCTGCCCCCGGAGCCTCCACCCGCTGCTCCACCACTGCTGCTGGTGCCTGTGAGTGAAGATATATATATATATATATATATATATATATATATATATATATATATATATATATAGTTGACCTTGTTTTTGACTGATATTTGTTTTATTCTCATTTTCAGTCAAAAACATATACAAAAAAATATATATTTCTTTGCAGTGAGCTGTACTAAACATAATATTTCATTTAAAATGGTGTTTTGACATCTTGTATTTTAGATAGAAATGTGATCAGTATATTTATAATCCATGCTTTTGCGCATCTTCATTTTTTGGTATATTACGACATCCGTGTGCAGTTTGTAGTTCCAGTGATGTCACAGTGTTAGGCTCCGCCCCCTCCTCAGATAATTTGGCGGGTGCATCGCTCCACATGTATGTTTTCTGACCAAGAAACGTTTTATCTATATTTTAGATCTAGTTTCCATTTATGTACTCGAGAAATAATTAGCTGCCGAGGCAAATGGGTTAAATATAGAAAGTTCGCAATGACAATTAAGAACAAAATGATTTACTTTATCCAACCTAAAAAAAAATACGTTTGATAACTGGTGAAATATTTCATCTTTCCTTTTTCCTCCTTTTAATTTCCAACATCTGGAACGGTACTATGCATCCTCCCGACTCTCTCTCCTCTTTGCTGCACTGATTGCTCTGCATGGGGGAGGGGCTGGGGGGGGGGGGGCGGGCATCGTCTAGCTCCGCCTCCACCTGCACGCTTTATTGCAGGGCGCTGACGGGCAGAGTGGGCAAAGGTCGGGTGGGGGAGGAGCGCTCCAGGTGAGGTCTCTCCTCGGTGTTTCCTTTCCTGGCTCCTCTGCGCTGATAGAGAGAGAGAGAGAGAGAGAGACACAACACAGCTGGTCATATTACACATAATTTCTGCAGGAAGGGGGAGGAGGGGGGATGAGGGGGGAGTCAGGTTTCCTCTGGACAGCAGCCTCCATCTTTGGATAACTTTTTGGGGGGAAGGTACGCGAAGAAGAGGAGGAGGAGGGGGGGGGGGGGAAGACCGGTGGTTGTTTTTGTTTTTGGGACTCTTCACCTGGAGCACAAAGAGACGGCTGTAGGCGGCGCTCCGGGAGGCCGCAGGTGTTTTGTTGTTCGGCTCCGGCATCCCGGTGGGAAATGGCGGTACGGTTCAGAGACCACGGGGTAAGTGGAGGAGGCGGAGCCTCAGAGGGTGTGGCGGTGAAACCCCCGCCTGCTGTTGGCTAAGACAATGGACAATGGGTTGTTAGGAGTTCCCGGCTAAAGGCTCCGAGGTGAGCACCCAAAGGTGCCGGGGCCTCCGACCCGACGGACCGCCTCACCGGTCTCATCTCGCTGTGATTGGTCGACGCTCTTCTGAGCGACTTGCGCTTATTTTCTTTAGTGCAGACGGACATTTGGTTCAAACTGTATTCAGGAAGTTCCCTTCGCCGCTCAGGATTATGTCATGACCACTATTTAAATATTTGCAATGTAAGTGTTGAATTGATTTTGTTTTTGTTTGTTTCTCGTTGTAATTAGAGCTGAACACATATGAGAATATAGCTAATAGAGATTATGCTCTACAATTGCTATCATTAGATAATTCTTGCAATTTTTTTTGGCAAACAAAGATATTTTCTGACTAGTCTGTGATGTGTCCCTGCAGCAACACACTATTTATTTTAAATGATATTTTTAAATGTATTTTGACTAATTGTTTTGATTGTGTGGCTTTATATATTTTGGAATAATATATATAAATACATATTTTATTAATATTATATATATATATTATAATAATATCATATATTATAATATATATTTTATAATTATATGTATCTTATAATAATATATATATATATATATAATAATATATATTTTATAATAATATATTTTAACTAATTCTTTATTGAAATAAGTATTTAAATATTGTTTTAACATTCTAATGTCTGAATACCTGAATCAACAGTATGTTACTTTAAAAAAAAAAAAGGGTGTAGTTGCTTTATTATGCAATTATGAGTTGCATAACGACATAAAAGTAGTTATCATGACCGGCCTCAACTGGACGTTGGGTTTAAACTCAGACTGTTAAATATATTGCTTCTTGCGATGTTAAAATGTTCGATGTTGGCCGGTTGCGTTGTGATTGACCTGCAGCTCTCGGGCACATTCAGGTGCAGCTCGGTGAAACTACCGTATCAGACATTACAACTCCGGGTTTCAGTGTCGGTCCAGATTAGCAAAACCCACAGACGTGTTTTTATCCGAGCCATCAGATCGGTGTTTGTTTTTTCGGTTTCTTTTCTGGCCCTGGGGTTTATGATTAACCCGGTCACACAAACGGCCTCCTGTCCACAGGTCACACTCCGCTCACCTCCACTCCTCCTTGGACATTCTTGTGGTGATTTGTCCCTAACATTTAACTTAAAAAGGAATAATGCTGGCTGGGCCAGTGTGTTCGTAATATCATATTTATTTATTCAGATTTTCCGATGTGTTTGTGGCGTGTTGAGCGAAGGATTTCTTGGCAGGTGCGTGAGGTCTGTGCCACGCTGAGAAGACGAGTCACTTCCTGGTTTGATACCTCGTATTTGACTCTCACCTGTGAACAAACTCCAAACTGTTTCATATGTCTGTGACTGGAGGAGCTGGCTTGACCCGTTCTCACGGTAACTCAGGAGGAGCCTACTGCGCTCCAAGACGCGTGTGCGTGTGTGTGTATTAATATCTATATAGATATATCAATCATACATATACATTTTTTAAATGTACATATATTATATTTAAAATAAAAAGAAATATATATATATATATATATATCTTTGCAAATATATATATATATATATATATATATATATATATATATTTGTGTGTGTATATATATATATTCTTAATATTTATTCATATATATATGTATTTCTGTATATATATATATATATATATATATATATATATATATATATATATATTTTTTTATGTATCCGTTTAAAAGAAATATTTTCTATATGTATTTAATTATATATATTCTTTAATATTTATATATATATTTATATTTGTTTGTGTATATATATTTAATTTATACATATTTATTATATATATTTTGGCCAAATGTTCCATTGAATAATCAAGATATAAATAAAAAAAATGTGAAGAACAGATAGTTATCTCTATACAATGATCTTATGTCTGTACGCATACTGAACATTGTTGTCTGCACCTCGGGGACTTGCGAGTGACACACACACACTCACTCTCTCACACACACACACACACACAGAAGTAGCCCCGCCTCCATACCGGTCAGGCAGGATTGAGACAGGTGAGAGCATGCCGAGCTCAGGCTGAGTCCTACACACACCTTTCCTGTTCCGGCTCAACTGTCCTCCCTGTGAGGACCTGCACTATGTCTGAGGATTAATTCTCTTTATTTGGTCACAGAGGAACGTTTCTCTCTCTCTTCTGCTTCAACAAAACGTTTTAATATCGTCGTCGTGCGTTTCCTCTCCAGAAACCAGGCATGGAGGAGCTCACGATATGGGAGCAACACACCATCACCCTGAGCAAAGTAAGTGTGGCTTTAAATGTAATCTAGTAAATGATTAAAGGACTCCCGCTGCAGACGAGTGTGTGTGTAAGTGTGTGTGTTGTTATGTGTGTACTCCACGTGTAAGACATGAAACCTCCAAAGAGAAGTGAGTCGACAAACACCAAGCTGCACCTGGAGCTCACCTTCTGTGGGACTCAAAGTGTGTGTGTGTGTGTGTGTGTGTGTGTGTGTGTGTGTGTGTGTGTGTGTGTGTGTGTGTGTGTGTGTGTGTGTGTGTGTGTGTGTGTGTGTGTGTGTGTGTGTGTGTGTGTGTGTGTGTGTGTGTGTGTGTGTGTGTGTGTGTGTGTGTGTGACCTCTCCGGCTTCACGGCACAAACTCCAGCAGGAATTCTTCGGAGCGACACACCCTGCTACGGCGGCAGGCGGGACGCCGGAGCGCCGCTGGAATGTGCTCGTCCCTCGGTTTGTGTTTCTGTGTCGTGTACTTATATTTTCCCTCCCTCCCTCCCTCCCTCCCTCCCTCCCTCCCTCCCTCCCTCCCTCCCTCTCTCAGGACTCCAAGGTGGGCTTTGGCTTTGCCATCTCCGGAGGGAAAGACAAGCCTCACCCGGACACCGGCGACACGGCGGTGGTCGTGTCGGACGTGCTGCCCAACGGGCCGGCCATCGGGCGCCTGTTGTAAGTTCACGACAAACAAACAACAACAACAACAACAACAACAAGGCGGGGGGGTTGAACTCTGCTCGTGCTCCACAGCTACAAAGACCAGATCGTCATGGTGAACGGCGAGGCCATGGAGAACGTCTACTCCACCTACACCATCCAGACGCTCAAGTCCTGCGGCAAGACCGTCAACGTGGTGAGTCGAGAGGGAAAACGAGTGAACGCCGCCGCCACCCGATGTCCCTGAACCTCTCGCCCGGTGTCCCTGAACCCCTCACCCTGTGTCCCTGAACCTCTCGTTCAGTGTCCCTGAACCTCTCGTTCAGTGTCCCTGAACCTCTCGCCCGGTGTCCCTGAACCTCTCGCCCGGTGTCCCTGAACCTCTCACCCTGTGTCCCTGAACCTCTCGTTCAGTGTCCCTGAACCTCTCACCCTGTGTCCCTGAACCTCTCGCCCGGTGTCCCCTCACCCTGTGTCCCTGAACCTCTGTGTCCTCACCCTGTGTCCCTGAACCTCTCGCCCAGTGTCCCTGAACCTCTCGCCCAGTGTCCCTGAACCTCTCGCCCGGTGTCCCCTCACCCTGTGTCCCTGAACCCCTCGCCCGGTGTCCCATCACCCAGTGTCCCCTCACCTCTCGCCCGGTGTCCCTGAACCCCTCGCCCGGTGTCCCATCACCCAGTGTCCCTGAACCTCTCGCCCGGTGTCCCCTCACCTCTCGCCCGGTGTCCCTGAACCCCTCGCCCGGTGTCCCATCACCCAGTGTCCCTGGACCCCTCGCTCTCGCCTTCAGGCGGTGAAGCGGCGCGTAGATCCAGATCAGAGCGGGCCGGCACGCAGCGCCTCCCAACCTGCTGGACCCGGCCGCCCGGAGGCTGCGCTACTCTGACCACGGCCTACAAGAGGCTGCCGAGGCAGGACGCCCAGGAGAAACCCATCAGGACCACGCTGCTGAAGAAGAGGATCACCGACGGTGAGGGGGGGAGGGAGGAAAGGTTGGAAAGAAGGAAGGAAAGGAATCAAGGCAAGGAGGTCAGGAAGGAAAAGTAGGAAGGAAGGAAAGTTAGGAAGGAAGGAAGGAAGGAATCACGGCAAGGAGGTCAGAAAGGAAAAGTAGGAAGGAAGGAAAGGTAGGAAAGAAGGAAGGAAAGGAAGCAAGGAAAGGTAGGAATGAATCACGGCAAGGAGGTTAGGAAGTAAAAGTAGGAAGGTAGGAAGGAAGGAAAGGAAGCAAGTAAAGGTAGGAATGAATCACGGCAAGGAGGTCAGGAAGGAAAAGTAGGAAGGAAGGAAAGGTAGGAAAGAAGGACGGAAGGAAAGGAAGCAAGGAAAGGTAGGAATGAAGCAAGGCAAGAAGGCAGGAAGGTAAGAAAGGAAGGAATGAAGCTAGGTAAGGAAGGAAGGAAAGAAGGTAAGGAAGGTAGAAAAGGATGGAAGCGGGGAAGGAAAGGTAGCAAGGAAGGAAGGAGAGGAGGCAAGGAAGAAAGGGAGGGCTCGATCTCGGGCTCGAAGGTAGGAATGAAGCTAGCCAAGGAAGCAAAAGAGGTAAGGAAGGTAGGAAAGGAAGGAAGGAAGGTAAGGAGGCTAGGAAGAGAGTAAGGAAAGGAAGCTAGTCAAGGAAAGAATGAGAGTAGGCAAGGATGGAAGGGGAGGGAGGGAGGAAGGAAGGAAGGAAGGAAAGAAAGAAAGGAGTCAAGGCAGGAAGGGAGGGCCCGAGCTGGTCCGGTCAGGGCGCTGACGCCTCCTCGTCTTCCTCTCTTCAGAGTACGGCTTGAAGCTCGGGAGCCAGATCTTCATCAAGCACATGACGGACACGGGGCTCGCCGCCAAGGAGGGGACGCTGCAGGAGGGAGACCTGATCCTCAAGGTGGGCGCAGCGCCGGCTGACGACCGTCTCCACAACAACAACAACAACAACAACAACAACAACAACGACCCCCCTCAACTCGCTCTGCTCCCCCAGATCAACGGCATGACGACGGAGAACCTCTCGCTGCTGGAGACCAAGCACCTGGTGGAGAAGAGCCGCGGAAAGCTCACCATGACGGTGCTCCGGGACGAGCGCAAGTTCCTGGTCAGCATCCCGGAGGTGGTGGACAGCGCCCCCCACAGCGAGGAGGAGCGGCGCCGGGGCAGCAGCTCCGAGCTGGAGGGTGAGCGACGGAGGAGAGGGAGGGAGGGAGGGAGGAGGGATGGAGGAGAGATGGAGGGAAGTGAAAGTCAAAGCGTCTCAGGAGAGAGAGAACTCATCCGTCTTTGCAGAATTTTTCCAATTGACGTTTTGTTGTTGTTGTTGTTGTTGTTGTTGTTGTTTCCCATCAGACATCTCAGACCTTGACGATGACACGCCCACTCACAGAACGTCCCGTCAGCCCACCAGAGAGAAACGCACACGCAGGTACACACACACACACACACACACACACAGCCACGTTTTTTTTTTATTCAAACAAACATGTCAACACACAAGAAAACTCTTCAAAGACACATAATTGAACTTACTTATTATTTGTATTTGTATTATTTTTTTATTTATATATATATATATATATAATTTTCTTTCTAAATATATATACATATTTTAACAATTAACAAAATAAATAATAAATATATATATGTGTGTATTTATATGTGTTTAAATAGACAATTATTATTTTATATATATATATATATATATATATATATATGTATATATATATATGTATGTATGTGTATATATATGATCTAGACATAGTGTCTCCAGATGATGTGATTATATGGAGCAAAATAAACTAAAATATCATAATATTTGTCATGGTATTTTGTGTATTTTTTTTAATTACTTACCTTTTTAAATTCTGGAAGATCAATGCACTGAAGAATATCTGTATCATAAGTATTATCGTTTTATTTCTGTCCCCCAGAACTCGAGCAGAACCTCCTCCCCCCAAGTCTCGGGATCCGTCCCCGATGCGCTCCACCTTGACTCGGCCGCCCGTGAAGACCTACGCCCCTCGCAGAGGTCGTGAATCTCAACCCGCGGGTGGAGGGAGGCGGTCGCGCCGTAAAAAGAGACAATAATGAAAATTGTTACTATTTGTTGTTGTTGTTGTTTTCAGCTCCGTCCGGGTCCGACTCGGACCGCAGTGCCTCTCCTCCGACCTTCAGGAGGGACAGTCCGGACGTGAGGGACGTGAGGGACTCCAGCAAGTACAAGTCAGTCCACTGTCTTTCAGTTTGATTCTGTATCACATGTGATGATGTCCCGAACATCCAATTTATTATAGTCCAAACCATTCTACCATAGGTATTGTTTTATAATAACAATGTACAATATAATCATATTTATGTTAGAATTAATAGCATATTCATACGATTATTTCTACTAGAGGTATTATTTTATAATAACAATATACAATAATAATTAATTATAATCATATTTATATTATAATCAATAGTTGATATTCATACGATTCTACCATAGGTATTATTGTATTATAACAATATATAATTTTATCATATTTATATTAGAATCAATAGTTATTATTTATCCGATTATTTCTACCACAGGTATTATTTAATAATAACAATATAATCATATTTATGTTAAAATCTATGTATTATACAAACCTTTCTACTCTAGCTATTCTATAATAACAATGTACAATATAAAATATAATATTTATATTAGAATCAATTTTTATTAATTATACGATTCTTTCTATCAGAGGTATTTTATAATAACAATATACAATATATTTATATTTAAATCAAGTTATTATTTCTATAATTCTTTCTACCAGAGGTATTTCATAATAACAATATATTCATATGTATATTAGAATCAATGGTTATTATTCACCTGATTATTTCTACCAGAGGTATTATTTCATAATAACATATATAAAGCCTCTATTCATATTTAACCAAGTAAACGAAACCAGTGAATAAAATGACGTCTCTTGTTCTCCTCCCTCCAGGTCCCTGTCTGCGATGTCTGGCATGTCCATCCTCCCCAACCCCCGCTCCTCCCCTCAGCTCCCCAACTGGTCGGCCTCCCGCGCCTCCTCCTCCGCCGCCTCGCGGCCCCGCAGGCCGGTGTCGGACTCGGACTCGGACCGCAGCGCCTCCCCCCCGCCGCGCAGGCGGAGCCCGCGGCCAGACAGCAGATACAAGTAAGGAGGGATGAGATGGGGACTTAAATCAAATAAATGAAAACGTTTTTTTAAAAGCACTCGCAGTGAATTAAATGTAGTAAATTTTTTTTTATTATATAATAATTGTGAAATGGCTCTCTTTTATTTATTTTATTTATTTATTAGAATCTGTTAATCGTGAAATGGCTCTTTGTCATTTCATTTATTTTATTTTTTATTTTATTTATTTTATTCATTTTATTTATTTTATTTATTTTATTTATTTTATTTATTTATTATAATCTGATAATCGTGAAATGGCTCTCATTTATTTTAGATTGTTTTTACGTTCTAGTGCCATCTTTTTATAGAGTTTAAAGCGTATTTTAATGATTATGGGGATAATCCCATTAATCCAGGGTTTATCGTGACCGTAGAACTTTAGATGCCGATAGATAAACGGCGTGATGAAGATTCTTCCTCTGACGTCTTCTCCTCGCTCTCAGGGTCCTTCCTGATCTGGCGTACACGGGACTGAGCGGCGCCCCCATCGACGTTCGCCACGAAGCCCCGAGGAGAGTCAACTCTCCTGTCAGAGTCCTGCGCCCAGGTCAGTACACACACACACACACACACACACACACACACACACTAGTAAACAATACATCCCGGACTAAAACGTTTAATGCACATTAATTGCTGAAGGTTAAATAAATCATCTGAACTTTATTCCTAAAGATGACTTTAGTGTCAGATTTCACTTCATTCCCTAATTTTTGCACCATTCAGCGGTTGAAATAAAAAAATAACAAATAAATAAATAATAGTCTTTCATGCTGACGTGTTCTTCTGCCTTCTCTCTCGTCTTCAGACTCCGACTCCGAGTCTGAAGTGAGCCTGGCGCCTCCTCAGAGGCAGAGCACCACGTACAGCCAGGACTCCCTCAGCAGATACAGGTACAGATGAAGGTCCCCCCCCCCTCCTCCTCCTCCTCCTCCTCCTCCTCCACCACCACCCACACCCACCCACCCCTCCCCCCCAAAACCCACCAAGACCTCCCGGACCGGGACACTGAGCAGACTCTGCACGCCGGTCCTGTTTTAAACATTAGCTAATCATGTATTTATCATCTTTTTTTTATTTTCATTATTGAACCCTCATTCTGTCTCTTGATTTGATTTTTTTTGTTTTGTTTTTAGTCTCATTTTGTAGCCTTTTGATTTTTGGCTTGACGTGTGTGTGTGTGTGAGACTTTGTACCAAGTGTGTTTTGTGTCTTTTTGACTTGATTTTTGAAATAACCCATGAAATAAAAGTGACTTCCACTGAACATGTCCCTCTCCTGTATGTGGCTAAGCGACTCGAATCACCGAACTCTGTAGAATAGTTCCAAATTAATAATTAATTCATTACAAATCTGCATGTTGTGTAAATTAACGGCGGCAGATCAGGAAAATCCTGCGAAATGCTTCTGATCATTTTGATCAGTTAACCATCAGAGAGAGAGAGGGAGAGAGAGAGAGCGAGAGCTTCCCCCCCCAAAGAGACGCTAAGGTGAATATTCAACATTTACGTCAACAATAATAATAATAATAATAATGGTCTCATTAGCTAAGCCCCGCCTCCCCCTCTCCAAACGTAACTGAGATCTGTTGTCTTCCTCCTCCCTCACTCCCGCCTCCCTCTCTTCTCTTCTCTTCCAGAGCGCTGCCGGACGTCGCCCTGCAGCTCCAGGAGGAGTCGCCCCGGAGGAGCGCCAGCAACCCGCCGCAGAAAGGTGCGTGTGTGCGTGTGTGTGTGTGTGTGTGTGTGTGTGTGTGTGTGTGTGCGTGTGTGTGTGTGTGTGTTTATCGTTTTGAGTTTCCTGCTTTTATTTGTGTCCTTTTTTTAAATTTATTGGTCTTCTTCTCCGCAGCTCCTTCAGATTCTGAATCGGAGGCCGGTTACGAGTCTCCGCCTCTCAGGGAACCTCCGGAGACCGTAAGATCCAACAGATACAGGTGAGCCACACCTGGAGTGGATAAGGATGATAACAAGCTGAAAAAGACTACTTCCTGTTTTCACGATGCACAAGTTGTTTGCATCAACACGAGGAAACGTAACTATAAATTTGGGAAGCTTTACAACAAATTTGAATATCAATAAATAGCATGAGCGTAATTTATATTAATATTATAGTCTTGAGTTTTAACCAATTGTTAATATTTATTTGTTTTATTTTAAAATGATTGTTCTTTATTTAAGAAAACCTCAATTTGCTCTAGTTCTTCTTCTTCTTCTTCTTCTTCTTCTTCTTCTTCTTCTTCTTCTTCTTCTTCTTCTTCTTCTTCTTCTTCTTCTTCTTCTTCTTCTTCTTCTTCTTCTTCTTCTTCTTCTTCTTCTTCTTCTTCTTCTTCTTCTTCTTCTTCTTCTTCTTCTTCTTCTTCTTCTTCTTCTTCTTCTTCTTCTTCTTCTTCTTCTTCTTCTTCTTCTTCTTCTTCTTCTTCTTCTTCTTCTCGACAGAACCCGAACCCTCAAGTTATTCAATTACCTGTTGACAGTAAACCAGTCAGCTCCATCGTTTGTTGATAGTCAACGAGCAATTATTTCCCAGTCAATAGAAGGTTTTCAAAATAAAGCGTCACTCGAGAAATCAACAGGGACAATAATAATCCTGTAAAACGCATGAAATCAAAAAGCAAAAAAAACTATAATATATATATCTTTTTATATATTTTTTTTTTTGTATTTTATGTTTTTAATAATATATATATATATATATTTATCTTTCATCCTCATAAAAAAACAATATAATAATAATATAAAATAATTATATATATTTTTTCTTTTTATTCTTATATATATATATATATATATATATATATATATATATATATATATGTCTTTCATCCTCATGAAAACATAAAATACAAAGAATAAATGAAATTCTCTGAAGCAGCTTGTAATTCCTATTCCTATTATATATATATATATATATATATATATATATATATATATATAATATATATATTCATATATATGAATATATATAATACCACTCTCCCTCCCCGGATGTGGCCGCCTGCTTCACGCCCTCCCCTCCCCTCCCCTCCCCCGCCCTTATCTCTCTCTCACAGGCTGCGTCCTCGGTGCCGCCCGAGGCTTCTCAAAGGAGTCGAGTGTTTCCCCCCCGATAGCAGAGCGTCGGTGTTTAGAGTCTCAGAAACTTTATTATAAACCAATAAAACGTGCAACGTCCCGTAAACACGAGCCGGAGTCTCAGAGTAGAGGATGTGAGCGTCTCCTGGTGAGACGGATGTGACGGCCGACCGGTTAATCTGCTTCAGCCGAACGCTGTCTCATTGTCTCACACACACACACACACACACACACACACACACGCGCACACACACAAACACACATACGCGCGCACACACACACACACACACAACCATGACGACGCGTAACGTTTCAACTGCCCATGTTTGAGTGTTCATGACGTTCCGTAGTTCACGTCATTTCTGTCGTCCAATCAGAGTTCTTCCTGATATCAAGCCCACGCCGGTCGCCGTGAAGCCGGAGCCTCGTCGCCGCGGCCCGTCGCCCACCAGACCTCCTCCTGAAGGTGGGCTCACTCTCCTGTGTCACCCTCCTCCTCCTCCTTTCCTCCTCTCTCCTCTCCTCTCTCCTCTTCCCCATTTCTTCTCCTCCGCCTCTCCTCTCTCCTCCTCCTCCTCTCCTAAACCTCTCCTCCTATCCTTTCCCCTCCTCTCCTCCTCCTCTCCTAAACCTCTCCTCCTCCTCCTCCTCTCCTAAACCTCTCCTCCTATCCTTTCCTCTCCCCTCTCTCCTCCTCTCCTCCTCCTCTCCTAAACCTCTCCTCCTCCTCCTCTCCTAAACCTCTCCTCCTATCCTTTCCTCTCCCCTCTC
Organism: Liparis tanakae; assembly: GCA_036178185.1. Classification (NCBI taxonomy): domain Eukaryota; kingdom Metazoa; phylum Chordata; class Actinopteri; order Perciformes; family Liparidae; genus Liparis; species Liparis tanakae. Next base: position 22,711,828 of record CM070102.1, read on the forward strand.
TCCTCCTCTCCTCCTCCTCTCTCCTCCTCCTCCTCTCCTAAACCTCTCCTCCTCCTCCTCCTCTCCTAAACCTCTCCTCCTATCCTTTCCTCTCCCCTCTCTCCTCCTCTCCTCCTCCCTCCTTCCTCCTCTCCTCCTCTCCTCCTCTCCTCCTCCCTCTCTCCCTAAACCTCCCTCCTATCCTCCTCTCCCTCTCCTCCCTCCTCCTCCTCTCCCCTCCTCTCCTCCCTCCTCCTCTCTCCCTCCTCCTCCTCCTCTCCTCCTCCTCTCCCCTCCCTCCTCTCCTCCTCTCCCCTCTCCCTCCTCCTCCTCCCTCCTCCTCCTCCTCTCTCATACTCCTCCTCTCCTAAACCTCTCCTCCTATCCTTTCCTCTCCCCTCTCCTCCTCCCTCCTCCTCCTCCTCCTCCTCCTCCTCCTCTCCTAAACCTCTCCTCCTATCCTTTCCTCTCCCCTCTCTCCTCCTCCTATCTCCTACTCCTCCTCCTCCTCCTCCTCCTCCTCCTCCTCCTCCTCCTCTCACGTTCTACCCTGACCTTCAGTCTCTGTTGTGTCAGAGTCCTCAGAGTCAGACAAGCTGTCGCTCCTCCGGAGGTCCGGCAGCTCCGAGCGGGACGACCACCGCCGGAGGTACGGCAGAGCGCTCAATAATAACAACAACAACAATAATAACAACAATAATAATAATGACAGCGTACACCTTATTGATCCCGCTCTTCATTTAAAACGTGTTGTCATATCAGCGCTGGTGTTTTCTCCTCAGAGTTCCCCGCGCTGCGAACGGAAAGGAGGCGGTGAAGGAGATCGACCCTCCGACCTACGGTGAGGCCACACAAAAATAATTGGAGTTCAAGTAAAAGGAAAATAATAAAAGACATAATTTGACAGAAATGAGCTGTGATTGGCCAACGACTCCGTCGCTGCGTTTATACATGAATGTTTTTGCCCCGTGACTTTGCCCCAGCTTTAATTATATTGATGTACTTTAGTAATATACTAAATTCATATAATAATCTATAATGTATGTACTTTAATAATATACAAAATTCATATAATAATCTATAATTTATGTAGTTTAATAATATACAAAATTCATATAATAATCTATAATTTATGTACTTTAATAATATACAAAATTCATATAATAATCTATAATTTATGTACTTTAATAATATATAAAATTCATATAATAATCTATAATTTATGTACTTTAATAATATACTAAATTCATATAATAATCTATAATTGATGTAATTTAATAATATACTAAATGTATATAATAATCTATAATTTATATACTTTAATAATATACAAAATTCATATAATAATCTATAATTTATGTACTTTAATAATATACTAAATTAATATAATAATCTATAATTTATGTAATTTAATAATATACTAAATGTATATAATAATCTATAATTTATGTACTTTAATAATATACTAAATTCATATATTAATCTATAATTTATGTAATTTAATAATATATGAAATTCATACAATAATCTATAATTTATGTAATTTAATAATATACTAAATTCATATAATCTATCATTTATGTACTTTAATAATATACTAAATTTATATAGTAATCTAAATACTAAGAACAGGGTTGGTACGGTCATGGAAAACCTGGAAAAGTAATTTAAAGTCTTTTAAAATGGTTATTTCCAAGCGGGAAAAGTCCTTTAAAAAAAAAAGAAGAGGAATCCCAAAAGTTTTGGAAAAGTCCTGGACCTTTTTATGTTCATTCACACAATTCAGTTAAAAGATTAACCCTTTATATACATATGTATTCTTTTAATCTATTGTCTCTCATTCATTCGTGTCATTTAAGGTTTATACTCGTCTAGACACTGAAATTTCAAGACATTTTTGGTCATGCAAATTTGGTTTAAAGTCCTGGAAATGTGCTCGAATAATGAATACACGCATCTTCTCCTACATGTTGTCTTCCAGCCAAGCCTGCCGAGGAGCCCATCTACTCGCTCCCTCCGGACTCGTACCCGGGGCCTAGCCCAGGGTCAGTGATCCTCCTCTCCGAGCCGTGCCTCTCCTGGGGTGGAGCGCGTTGCTAATTGTTCCCCTGGCTCTCAGGTACAGCTCAGACGTCCACACGGTGTCCTTCGCCAAGAAGGGCAGCGTGGGCCTGAGGCTGGTGGGCGGCAACGACGTCGGCATCTTCGTGGGCGGCGTTCTGCCGAACAGCCCGGCGCACGTCGAGGGAATGAAGGAGGGCGACCAGATCATGCAGGTGAGACCATTAGGAAGAACAACTAAGAGCTTTTAGTTTGAGCATTTTAGCTTAATATTAATTTCAACATCTAGAGGTTAAAAGTTTAGATTACAGCCCCGATTTTGATTTGATTTTTAAAGGCCGCCGTGAGGAAGTTTATTATAGCGATGGAAGTTTTTTCAGTGATTTCTTCACCCCTGTGAAATATCTATTATACAAAATATTAAATATTAAATATACAGAGAAATATGAAATGTATATAAAAGGTAGTGACGACAGTGTCTGGTTTAATATCAAATATATACAATTCAGTTTATGAATTTACACTTTCTTTTAAACTTATATTTAAAGATTTTTTTAATGAATGCTTATTTTATTTATATATATATATATATATATATATATATATATATATATATATATATATATATATATATATATATATTATCCACCCCCATTTGAGAACCACTGTTCTATAGAGAATATAATTAAAATAAAATACAATATTAAATATACAGAGAAATACAAAATCTATATACATTTATGAACTTAAAAAAAAAGCTTTTTTTTAAGAATATTTTTATGGACGCTCATTTGATATATATATATATATATATATATATTTACCTGTGTTCAGGTGAATAAAGAAGACTTTGGTCATTTCACTCGAGAAGAAGCCGCCAACTTCCTCCTGAACATCAAGAATGGGGAGAAGGTGGAAATCTGCACCCAGAACAAGATGGACAGTGAGTTCCTCCTGAAGAAATACCCTCGGAGGAGGAGGAGGATGATGCATTGTGGGTTTAAAAAAAAAAAAGAAGCTTAATCTTGCCTTTCTCCTCCAGTTTATAAGAAGATCATCAAGTCCAACCTGGCCGACAACTTCTACATCCGCACCCACTTCGACCACGAGGCCGAGGGCCCCATCGGCCTGAGCTTCACGCGGGGGGAGGTGTTCCGCGTGGTGGACACCATGCACCGCGGGAAGATGGGCAAGTGGCTGGCCAGCCGCATGGGCAACGACCTGCACGAGATGGACAAGGGCACCATCCCCAACCAGGCCAGGTGGGGGGGGCGGGAGGGGGGAGGAGGCGGGGGTTAAGAGACGTGTGGGGTTCTCACTTCATCGTATTCCTCCTCTTCCTCCTCTTCCTCCTCCCGCAGTGCGGAGACGCTGGCCAGCGTGGAGCAGGCGCAGCGGGTGAGCGGCGAGCGGCAGGCGGCGGGGCCCAGGGCCGAGTTCTGGAAGCTCCGGGGTCTCCGCGGCAACAAGAAGTACGACAAGAACGTGCGGCGGTCTCGAGACGACCTGCTGCAGCTCACCATCCAGGGCAAGTTCCCGGCCTACGAGAGGGTCCTGCTCCGGGAAGGTGGGTGTTGTTGTTGTTGTTGTTGTTGTTGTTGTTGTTGTTGTTGTTTGTGTCGATCGCGTGCCCATGGATCCTTTTGTGCCTGCAGCTAATTTCAAGCGGCCCATCGTCATCCTGGGTCCTCTCAATGACATCGCCATGGAGAAGCTGGCCAGAGAGAAGCCTGACGACTACGAAGTGGCAGGTCGGTTTCTTCTGTCCTACTTGGTGTTGTTGTTGTTGTTGTTGTTGTTGTTGTTCCTCGCCTCTGACGCCCCCCACGTTGTTTCCCTCGCGTCGAGCAGACATGGTGCCTCGCAGCGGCGGAGGAGACGGCGGCTCCACCGTCATCAAACTGGACACCGTGAGGAGGATCGCAGAGAAGGTCAGAAACACGATCTACTGGGTTTAATAAATACTAAACATGGACTTTAGTTTTTGGAGGCGGGGAAAACTACACAATGACATTTATTATTATTATTTACATCAAATTGCTTTTTTTCCTCTTTCTTCTATAATCCATGTTTCATTTTCTATGAACATTTTCTCATTCAACTCAAACATCCGTCTGATTATGTTTTATAAGATATTCATTTATTAGTCCCACATTGGTGATCACAGCAGTGGGTGTACATTAGAGCATTAATACAAATAAAAGATTAAAATAAAAACACAAAACTTAATACTAAAATACTAAATACTAATACTAAATTACTAAATAATGAAATACTAATACTAAATACTAAAAGACTAATACTAAAATACTAAAAACTAAATTACTAAATACTAAATACTAAATACTAAAACTAAATTACTAAATACTAAATACTAAAACTAAATACTAAAACTAAATTACTAAATACTAAAATACTAATACTAAATACTAAAATACTAAATTACTAAATACTAAAACTAAATTACTAAATACTAAATACTAAAACTAAATTACTAAAATACTAAAACTAAATTACTAAATACTAAAACTAAATTACTAAATACTAAATACTAAAATACTAAAACTAAATTACTAAATACTAAAACTAAATTACTAAATACTAAAATAATAAATACTACAAGGGGAAAAAACAAGTAAAGTGCTGAGTAAAGTGATAAATAAACGATTTAAAGTAAAGTAAAGTGATAAATAAACGATTTAAATGTAGATATTTCATCACTTTCACCTCCTTTTTGTTTCTATTGTTCCCGCTGACCCCCCCCCCCCCGTTGTTTCTCTCTCCTCCTCCCAGGACAAGCACCCCCTCCTGGACATCACGCCCACGGCGGTGGAGCGGCTGAACTACATCCAGTACCACCCCATGGTTCTGTTCCTGGACCCGCACAGCCGCAAGGACGTGAAGGCCATGCGGCAGCGCTACAGCCCCGACTCCACCAAGAGCTCGCGGCGCCTCTACACACAGGCGCTGAAGCTCCGGAAGCACTGCAGCCAGCTCTTCTCAGGTAGGGGGGGGGCTATACCTGGACGGCACTAGGGGGGGGGAGGGGGGGGCGGGGCTTCTTTATTCTCATTTCTATTGTCTTTATTCTCCCTGCAGCGCGCATCGACCTGCAGCCCAGCTCCAACGTGTGGTACGAGAGCCTGAAGGACAAGATCCGCCACCAGCAGTCCAAACCGGTGTGGGTGTCGGAAGTGAAGGTACACACACACACACTCACACTCACACACATTCATACTCACACATTGTCACACTCACTCACACACTCACACACACGCTCACGCTCAGGTTGAAGCTGGTTTCTCTTTGTCTTAAAGGGACAGTGCAGGTGTTTTTGAAGCGGGTTGTGTGAGGTTCATACAGGTGTTGGTGGTCACCTGACAGAAAAGCCCGTCTTAAAGGAATCGTTAAATATTTAAGTTACGCTTTATTTAGAATATTTTGTTGTTTATATTCTTATGTGACTTTGAATTAAAGCTTTAAAACACACATTAACACACATAAACTCTCCGACGGAGGTAAAATCACAGAGGGGCAAAGATACTTTAAATCTAGCGTAGATGGATATTGATTGTTATATTTATGTTTTTAATACACATTTATTAAGTGTTGCCCCAGTTAAATGTTTTAAAGGGCGACTTTTAAGAAATGGATTCACAACCTGTACTGAAGTGTAAATAATATATTTACGTCTGCGGTAAGTTTGGAAAAATAATTTACGACCCTAGAGATCATGAGATGCTATTTTTTTATTTTATTTTTTCCTCTGTATATTTAGTATTTTAGTATTATTATTGTTTTATTTTTATCTTTTATTATTATCCCTGCTCCAGTTGGAGAGCGGCGGCGAGCAGGACCTGGACGCTCTGGACCAGACGCAGTCCGACTACCTGAGCGCCGCCAGCGACCTGGAGGACACGGACGGCGAGGTCTACACGGACAACGAGGACCTGGAGGAGGCGTTCCCGGGGCAGAGCGCCGCCGAGCTCTCCCGGGTGGGGGGGGGGGGGCTGGCCCGCTCGTCGGAGCCCGCCTCCGGGAGGCGCCGCGGCCGGCCCGACTCGGACGACGAGTCCGACGACTCGGCCAGAGAACTCCCGCCGCTGATGACCGTGCCGGAGCCCCGGGTGGCGCGGCAGGACAGCTACAGCCCGCCGCGCAGCGAGGAGGAGGAGGAGGAGGAGGAGGAGGAGCACTACTCGCACCGCAGCTTCACGGACTCTGACTTCAGCGCGCTGGACGTGATCGCGCCCACCACGCCGTCGGAAGGACCGCCGGACTTCATCGCCCCCGACCCGGCCGCCGTCCGCTACTCCACCGAGCCCACGTACGCCGAGGTGCGGCGAGACAGCCCGCCGAGCGCCAGCCCGCCGAGCGCCAGCCCGACGCACGCCAACCCGACGCACGCCAGCCCGACGCACGCCAGCCCGCCGCACGCCAGCCTGGCGGCCATCGAGGAGAAGCTGGACCAGGTACCGCCCGCCTAGAGGAACGTCGCCCGCGTTGTGATGGGACCGCGGTGCGAAGTAAAGCTCCAACTAGAGGATGAGATCAGTCAACTGACTAAAGACACAAGACATAAGACCTAAGACGCCACTTCAGGTGTCTTTTTATTTATTTTTTTAAAGCAAAGATATCTGCAAAATGTAAATATTTGCCAGGTTTTTCTTTTTCTTTTTCTAGCTTAATATTTATGTTTTGCAAAAAAATAAGCAATTTTAAATTTGCCAATTTGCACTTTGAGAAGAAACTGTAATGAATATTTATTGAAACTAAAAAAATATATATTTTTAATAATAATAATACATTTAAATAATTGTCAGTTTCGCCCCTGTTGTATTTTATATTATTGTTTCTGTATTTTCATGTAGGATAAATAAATACGCAATGTGATGGTTGATGACAAACAACCATCACATCCTGAGATTCGAGCTTTAATAACTTTAACCAAAATGAAAACATTTTGAAAAATTACACAATTGCGTGTTTATTAGATAAAAATGTCTCATTTGCACATTTAATTTCAACATTTCAAAAGTTTGTAATTACACATCAAAGTTTTTACAGTCTGGTCGTATTAGTAAAATATCTTTTGACTCTTAATATGTCAACAAGACAAAATGAGAAGATTTGAACCTGTTCAGATTTATGTCCTGGAAATGTATGCAAGATCAGCAGATATTTGATAGGATCAGTTGAATATTCAGACATACAATTTTTTTTTGTTAAGCGTGAAAAATTAAATTATAATTGTCTTAAATAATAAATAAACCCACTGAGGAGGTTTAAAGGTGATATCTGTGTTTACTAATTCACCCGCAGTGTCTCTACTTCCTCTCAGTCCTCGCTTTGGAAGATGAAATGTCGTAAATATACTTAAATAAACACCTACGATCTGTTTGCGTTGCACGTTGTTGAGTTTAAAGCAACGTTTCAGTGGTTAAGTCGTGAGGAACCTGAACCACGTGTCCTCTCCTCCTCCAGGCTCGCTCTGCGGAGCCTCAGGAACCGGCCGAGGGGAAGAAGGGCCCTCAGTTCATCGTGTGAGTCTTCTTGTCAAGTCTTTATATTTTGTGACGCCACGCTGGGGCTACGAGCTGCTGACTCCGCCCCCTTTCTCCTCTCTCCAGGCTGGCGCATCACCACCAGGCCGTCCAGTTCAGACGCACGCAGATCCGGGGCAGCGACAGCTCGGAGGAGGAGGAGGAGGAGGAGGAGGAGGCGGAGGACTTTGAGTGGGGGCCTGCCACGGAACTGTAGCGCCTGGACGGAGGATCAAAGTGCACCGGACACTATTCCACCATTTCCAACCCCAAAGGGGCCTCGCTCAGACGTGGGACTGACCTGCTGTTTTCTTTCTTTTTTAAAGTTAACTCAAAGTTTTTAAGATCCACCAAAAGAAAACCAAAGGTTCTCTCATGAATGCTGAGTTCAAAGAGCCTGAGGACGCGTCTTTATTTTTGTATTTAAGTACCACGCCTCGCCTGTTGCCACTGCCACTGTTTGTCACGTGTGTAAACACATTCTAGTTTTATTAGAAAAATTGTTGTTTCACAGAAATATTCAGAACATTTATGAAATGTTTGGGTGCCTCTTTCACTTGTTCTACATTAAACACGTTTTACTGATTTTAAACGTGCGTGCGTTCAATCGTGAATATGGGCGTTTACATATTTAGCCCGGATTAAACATGAGATACAACCCTGATCACTGGTGTGTGTGTATATATATATATATATATATATATATATATATATATATATATATATATATATATATATATATATATATTTAAATGTATATTATATATATAACATACATATTTATTTTATATATTATATATATTTTTTATATATATATATATTATGTATATAATACATATCTTATATATATATATATGTTATATACAATATATATTTTTTATATATATCTAAAAAATATATATAATATTTATATGTGGTGCAACTACTTCCTTCATAGATATACATGTTATTTTGTTATTTATAGTTTTCATTGAATTAAATACACAAAATTATGCAACACACAAAAAGGCAGGTAACCAAACTGACGCAGATGTCGGACATGCAGGTGAATACCGAGGTGGGTTTCAGGTGTTCTGACGTGCGTCCGTATGCATTCACTCGAGCGCCGCATTATTCTGTTTTCATATCATCTTCACATGACGGCCGTCGTCATTTGTTCCCTCCGCTTCTTTCCATGCACGAGTTTGAGCCTTTTTCTTTTTGTCGCAGGTCAAAGTGCAATGCTGTTAAACTATCTAATTAATTAATTAAGTCACCTGCCGTTTTTATCCCCATTGACAGAACTTTTGGGATTTTAATCAAGTATCCCATATTTCCCATTATTCCATAATGCATGCATGCATTTCCTAACATAACCTCTCTTGATTAATTTAATCTGAAATATCTCATGCACTATGATGCTTTATTTAAAGCCACCGTATAAAGAACTCTACTGGTTGTTGTTCTTAATGGAAGTGAACCATGTCTGTGTGCTTCAGTGTCTAGTGAATACTCCATCAGATGAATTCCCCCTCCTTCTGTTGTGGGAAACGTTGCTGCACAGGAGTTTGTTTAACGTCCACAGCCTAAAGGTGTTATCACTCAGAGCGTGTTTGCAGAGCAGCTTTCAAACTGGTTGTTGAAGTTCAAAGCCACTGGCGGCTGAAATGAGGCAGAGCGAATGTGGAGCACGAAGAGAGCAGAAATGACGACAATAAGTACAATTTAAGACCAATAAACGCTGGACGATGTAATAAAAAGGAGTAATACAATCGATTATAAAGATGTGATAACGGTAATATTAGCAAAACACCATGAAATTAAAGCTTAATTAATTAAATAGAATGAAAGAAATGATTTAAGACAATGGAATTTACATTTAAACTACTCAATTTATCTAATTTGGGGGTTTTCAAGCGTTTTATCCCTTAATGAGCTTTATTATTATTAATATGTAACCTTTAATATTATCCTTGATGGTCCCATTGAGATGTTTTTTAATTTCAAAAACATAAGACACCTACATTTAATCTAAATAATACTCATATTGTATTTGTTTAGCATGCATAAACACACTTACTTAAAATTAAAGAATCGAAATAGAATCATTTATAGCTCTAAAGTAATAATGCAAATAATATTTATTTTTAAATATCATGCTTCAGATGTACTTCTATTAGGGCAAAACGTGTTTATTTTACACGTGTTTATTTTACACATGTGTAAGCGCACAGCTGATCATATCTAAATGTTTTATCGTTTATTTTTCCATGTATTAATTCCACTAAAGTGAAGACAGTCAAAGGGATGATTTTAATATATTTTATTGAAAAAACACAGCTGAATTCTAAAATGAACATTAAAATCCTCCTAAAAAAGGAGTCTTAAAAGTCTTAAAAATCCAAAGTATACAAACACAAATAACCGACTGACGAACAGAACAAAGGGAAAAGCGACACAAACATGTCACATGAAATTATTTGTATTCACATTAAACTGGCGTCAACCAATGAATCAGCAGTGAGATTCAGAATTGGGACAGCTCGTGTTAAAAATAGTCCTTAATCCTGTTGTGTGTATATAATCTCATTTAAAATGACACACACTCACAAGATGAGTGAAAACACTCCAATAATCCTCATTTATTATGTTCTATCCATCCTATATATTTATAAACATCTATCTCTCCAGTTTTCTTCCCTTTTTATATATGTATATTTTTTTTTTGGGGGGGGGGGTAATTTGAGGTCTGGAGCAGGTGCACGCGGAGGCGGAAGGATACCAATGAAAAGCTGCACAGGGTCACATGTTGGCAACACGCACGTGTGTGAAGGATGAACTGATGACTGTGCCTTTGAACAAAGCCGCGGTTGTTTGTGCGCGAGCTGCTTTGCGTCCGGATGCAGTTACGTCACCTTTTTACTAAAGTTACGCTTCTGAGACGCAGATTCCCTTTAATGTGATTTAAACGCGACATAATCCTCCAGAGAAGGCCACAAGTTATTTTCTTCTTCTTTTAAAACAAGTCTGTATTTTAATCACCCGCGTGTCCCTCCGCCGCCGCCTCCTCCTCCTCCTCCTCCCACGCTGAGGGGAAAGTGAACGCACGCGCGTAAAGCGGATGCCGGGAGCGCACGCGGAGTTTGCGGCGAGCGGTGCGCGTCAGTGAGCCTGCGCGGCTCGATGTGCGACGGCAGCAGCAGCAGCGACAGGAGGAAGTCGACGGACGGCTTGTTCGCGTGGAGGCTGCACGTCGGACCCGATGGCCCCGAGCACCCGCTGAGCGCGAGCGGCGGCGGCGGCGGCGGCGGCGGCGCGAGGGCGCACAAGTGGCGAGTCTCCGGGTGGGTCGGGGGTCTGCGCGTGAAGCTCAAAGAAGTCGGCATGGACGGCAAAGGCACGCTGAAGATGTTCGCCCGGAAGAAGCGCGAGCTCATAAAGACCAACTCCATCTCGAAGAAGAGCCGAGCAGGAAGCCCCGCGAGCGCGCTGTCCGTGAGTACATCACTTCTGGTTTAACGGGTTCTCGCGCGCACTGCTGCTCTGTGTGCGCGTGTGTGTGTGTGTGTGCGTGTGTGTGTGTGTGTGTGTGTGTGTGTGTGTGTGTGTGTGTGTGTGTGTGTGTGTGTGTGTGTGTGTGTGTGTGTGTGTGTGTGTGTGTGTGTGTGTGTGTGTGTGTGTGTGTGTGTGTGTGTGTGTGTGTGTGTGTGTGTGTGTGTGTGTGTGTGTGTGTGTGTGTGTGTGTGTGTGTGTGTGTGTGTGTGTGTGTGTGTGTGTGTGTGTGTGTGTGTGTGTGTGTGTGTGTGTGTGTGTGTGTGTGTGTGTGTGTGTGTGTGTGTGTGTGTGTGTTGTGACCTCCAGCTGGAAGGGGGCCGGTTGCTCAGAGCGCTCCGGACAAGGAAGGAATAGATGTCACTATAAAGTTACAGATACGTTAGTGCGCGCGAGCTGACTGTGTGCGCGTGCACGTGTGTGCAATAGCTGAGTGTGTGGAAACCACTTTAAGCCCAGTTCAGATGCGACTGCAGCTCACAGCGACTCATCCGCCTCCTCACAGGCGTCACACTCTATTGTGGCGGCGTTGTCAGTTTGTTTTTTAATAAATTAATACACATTTTTTAATTTTAAAAAGTGTGCTTCAGTTAGAATGGGGAGGACGCTGTGAGGGGGGGGGTGAAGGAGCATGCTGAAACGGGGAGGCAAAAGCAGCTTGAACCCTAATTCCTCCAGTCAGAGGGTCAAGAAGGCCAAACACAGGGCGGACATACTGCCCACCAAGCACACCGTATGGCTTAAGCAGGTGTGTGTGTGTGTGTGTGTGTGTGTGTGTGTGTGTGTGTGTGTGTGTGTGTGTGTGTGTGTGTGTGTGTGTGTGTGTGTGTGTGTGTGTGTGTGTGTGTGTGTGTGTGTGTGTGTGTGTGTGTGTGTGTGTGTGTGTGTGTGTGTGTGTGTGTGTGTGTGTGTGTGTGTGTGTGTGTGTGTGTGTGTGTGTGTGTGTGTGTGTGTGTGTGTGTGTGTGTGTGTGTGTGTGTGTGTGTGTGTGTGTGTGTGTGTGACTTTGCCAGAACAGCACTTGTCAGGCCCTCAACTGTATCTGTTTACGTCTATTATTAGTGGCACTAAAAAAGGCGGAATAAGATTATTTCTCTTGAAATAATCTGTTTTTAACATATTATTATTATTATTATAAGTCTATAAATGTCATTTCTGTACTCGGCTCTCTTTTTGCCACACCCGGCAGCAGCTCGGAGTCAGGAAGTGTTGCACAACGCAGCGCAGGATCTTGTGAAAGTCTCCGCCTACGTGTTTACCAACAACAAGCGTTGGCGAGCGCCCTCACGCCGCCGCGGCGCTGGCGATCACGTGACCATCTCCGCCCTTTCTTCTGTTTGTGTCCCCAGCTGTCCAGCCTGCAGGAGCAGCCTCGGAGGGATGCGGGCGACGCCGGCCTGTCCTCTTCGTCTTGGTCGTCCTCTTCCTCTGCGACTCTGACACCGACGTCCGCCGGGCCGCAGGACCCGTCCCAGTGCTGCCCGGGGACGCCCAGCACCCAGCACGGCAAGCTGGCGGCGGCGATGCACGGCGTGGGCTGCCCGTCGCCCGTCAGCACCCTGAGGAGGCCGACGGCGCTCAGCCGGCACGCCAGCGCCGCAGGTCTGGTTCTGAGCATCCACACATAATCATATATATATATATATATATATATATATATATATATATATATATATCACTTTCTACAATCTTGTAATTTAACAAGCACTTTAATCCAGAACCAATAAATTCACTTCAAAATTAATGAAAAGTTTGAGTGAAAACATTGATTTTATTTTTTTAAGCCCTGATATATTTGTTTTATTTTAACACATTTGGTCTCCAAAAAAAGGAGATTTTGGAGTTGTATGAGGTCATCTGCGCCCGTTCTTTATGTTGGAAGCTGGTTAGCTTAGCTTAGCTTAGCATAAATACTTGAAATGGTGGGAAACTGCTAGCCTGGCTCTTCCTCCAACTGTAGCTAAATCTGCCAACGAGCATCTTTTCTCTGTTTCACCCAAACTGTTTTGCTGTTTTTTGGCTAAATGAACGAGCCGGTCGCTCGGTGCTCTGACTCCTCCCAGGTTTCCCGCTCCAGTCGTGGGTGTTCACCAGAGGGCCGGGCAAAGGAGCCACGACCCCGACGACCCCGTCCGACGGCCCGGAGAGCACGGCCATCGAGGTGGAGGACATCCCCGCCCTGCTGAGGGACGTGGCGCGCTTCGCCGAGGCCGTGGAGAAGCTGAAGGACGTGGTGTTGGCCGAAGGTCGGTGTGCTTCTTTCTTTTTTAAGGGGAGGCGGAAGATTTGTCTTCATGCACTGGGCAAGAAAACCCGTTGTACTGATTTTAAACGTGCGTTCAATCGTGAATTGTGCTTTTACATATTTAGCCAGGATTAAACATCATGAGATACAACCCCGATCACTGATATATCTAATTTATTTATTTATATATATATATATATATATATATATATATATATATATATATATATATAAATGTAATATAATATATATAAATTCCATTTAATATATATATATATATATATATATATATATATATGTTTAATGTGTGTAAAACATCCAAAATACACATTAGATGGTTGATTACTTCATCTTTTAGTCCATGGCGGTTATAGTCGTGGTTTAATTTCCGGCAGGCTTGGCACAGGAAGTGCATCGCCGCTTTACGGGTTTGTGCTTCCTACTCGGGGCGGCGGTCTTATTTCTCTGTATTTTTAGTGTTGTGTATTCTTCAGAATCCGTTTGCAGACGTAACAAAGCTCTGGCCTCCTCTGCTTCCCCTTTCTGCCCTACGAGCTTCAGTAGTTTTGATTTGCACAAAGACGACGAGAGGCGTCCCCCCCCCCCCCCCTCACCGCGCTCTCGTCTTCGGCAGGAAGCGGCTTCTCGGTCGCCGCACGGCTACTAAATGGCGGCAAGCATGTCGACGTTTTCCTCCCTCGAGTTCAGGGTCGAAAAAAAAACAACTGAATAATCTGTGTGTGTGTGTGGGGGGGGGGGTGTTCTATGGTTCAGATGAAACGGACGTTATCTGTCCTGTTCCGCCTGGTTCTCCACCCAGGGAGCGCCTTCTAAACAGGAAGTCGTGATGGATGGCCTCCGACAGACGGGGCCTCGTCCACGCTTCCTCCTCCGATACGGTGGCTGCGGCGTGACGCCTCGTCTTCTCCTCTTCTTCGCCTCCTCTTCACCCTTTTTAAAATCGAGATCTCATTCAGAGCGCTGGCCTCCTCGGTGTGTCCCCCCCCCCCCCCCCCCCCATCCAAAGCACCGTAACATCAAACCCACCGAGACGAAAGAGACTTCTTCCGTCACTCTGTCGCGCCGCAGAAAGCCGATGTCTCCGTAATTAGTTTCTAATCTTCGCACAACAATAGAGATGACCACGCCCCCTCCGGCGTGGCGTTCGGGTCACCGTGTTCCCGTCGTGACGCGCTCCGGCTCAGACGGAGGAGCGGCGGCCGTTCTAGAAATAAATAGAAAGAGAAAGAAAGAAAGAAAAAGAGGTCACGGAGGAGCGCGAGGTAGTAACGTTAGACGGTACAAAGTTCATAGTGTGTGTGTGTGTCGGGAGGAAATGAGGATGCAGGCTGCAAGTGTGCGTCAGCTGGAACATCAAAGCGCCGTGGCGTTGACCCGTCGGCCTCTGGGCCCGTTATCAGCCGGCCGGTCCGTCTCCGTTCGCCTCGTTTCGTTTCTCTTTCTTGCGGCGAGTTTCGTCAGAGCCGATGAATTGGAGGTCCTCGTGGTCGCCGCGCCGGTCGCCTCTCAGCCTGAAGACGGGAAGCGAGGGAACGCCGCCCGCTGGGCTCCGTCCAAAGGTCACGAGATGCGTCGCATCGGACCCTCACAGACGCTTTAAATGTATTTATTTTGTTTAATTCATACACAAAAAAAGGTGTTTATCTCCAAATGTGTGTAATCTCCCCTCACTCTCTCTCCACTAAAAGATGAGCTTGTGTTCATTTTAAAGTGTAAAAGAAGAAGTTCAAATCGAGTTGTGGTCTTTTCCAGCCGGTTTAGATGACTGGTTGCTCCTCTCCTCCTCCTCCCTCCTCCTCCTCCTCCTCCTCAGGTAAGAAGGAGAGTCAGCGGCCCGTGGCCCACGAGTGTCTGGGCGAGGTCCTCCGGGTGCTGCGGCAGGTCATCAACACCTACCCGCTGCTCAACACCGTGGAGATCCTCACCGCCGCCGGCAAGCTCATATCCAAGGTCAAAGGTCAGTCGGGGGGGGGGGGGGGGGGGATCCTGTCCACCATCAGCCTGACGACGCAAACTTTAGTTTACAGGCGACCTTTCCTCCGTCACGATGATGCTTTTCTAATCGGACTTTTATAGCCGAGTAAAGTCTGATATTTATTTAGCTGTTGTAAAAACACATTTCTCTTTTTACGTTTGACTTCTTCCCTCCGGTGTTCGTTTCTATGCAACGTTGGTGCCCTTCAGTTCTTTCACTGTAACTATGATTCATTAGTATTTTATTTCCCCTGCTCATACAGCCGATAATCAACGTTGTGTGAAGAGAAATTCTGCAATAAAGTTTTTAAAAAAGGGAAGCCATGAAATGAAATTTCAGGAAAAGAGAAATTTTATTTAAAGTTCAACAGCAATATTTGTGTGTGTGTGTGTGTGTGTGTGTGTGTGTGTGTGTGTGTGTGTGTGTGTGTGTGTGTGTGTGTGTGTGTGTGTGTGTGTGTGTGTGTGTGTGTGTGTGTGTGTGTGTGTGTGTGTGTGTGTGTGTGTGTGTGTGTGTGTGTGTGTGTGTGTGTGTGTGTGTGTGTGTGTGTGTGTGTGTGTGTGTGTGTGTGTGTGTGTGTGTGTGTGTGTGTGTGTGTGTGTGTGTGTGTGTGTGTGTGTGTGTGTGTGTGTGTGTGTGTGTGTGTGTGTGTGTGTGTGTGTGTGTGTGTGTGTGTCGACCCACAACTGAAGCCCGTCTGGTTTTGATTTCTCAGGTTTCCACTACGAGTCGTGCAACGAGGCGGATAAGAAGGACTTCGAGAAGGCGATCGAAACCATCGCCGTCGCTTTCAGCAGCAAGTGAGTGTGTGAGGCGCCTCACACCGGTCGACTTCAGAAAGTGTGTGTGATTGCGTAGTTGTCTGTTGTTAGGAATTTGGAGACGAGGTGCAGCGATGGTGACACATTTGCATGAGGCTGAAAACAGGAAGTGGTTCTTTTTTTCTAACGTTTGACACAAAACCCCAAACTGAGTTTGTCGACTGCCTGGCACGCCGAGACGCCGACGCGTTGTTCTTCAGGAGTCGAGAACAAAAGCATTAATAAAACGTGGCAACTAAGAAACCATCAAATGAGGGTATTTTTTAAAGAATTTTTAAATTGTTGTTTATTTTATTTTCAGTCAACAAAAAAAAAAAATCTGAAATAAATAAAAGTAAACCCCAGTTTTTTTTAAAGAATTTAAAAATGTTATTTTAATGTTTCCAGTCTTTACAACAGCCAACTATGTTGACTGACTAAAGGTACCCCGGGGTGCCCGGCGGTGTCCCTCAGGCTGTAGCCGCCTGTCGGAGCGTCAGGAGGAAGTGAGCTGGCAGACGGTTGAGATCTGCCCGACGACCGCTTCCTCTTTCTCTCCGCCGCTCTTCCTCTCCTCGACCAGAGCGAGATGCAGACGCCACCGTCCGCTTTACACCCTTTAATCAAAGTGAAAGATAGCAACAGGTTTCTTCTGGAGTGGAAGATGAATCTGTGTTTTATTTATACACCAAACTTCATCTTCTGTATTTGTTATTTCTTACTCGGCTCATTCTGAAATATATATAAATAGTTCTTTGACCTGGAGAATGAATGTTGGAGGTTAAAGATCATCCCACTGCTCAAAGTATTTAATCACTTCCCGACTCCAGTAGCTGTGGAGACTTCATGAAGGACTCCTTCCTCTTTTTAACAGTATTATTTTGCCGTTTTCTCCGTGACCTCCTGACTGTGTCTTTGCGTGTCTGGTGTTGCGTAACCTGAAGGCGTCCGCGTTGTGCTCCTCCTGCAGTGTGTCTGAGCTGCTGATGGGGGAGGTGGACAGCAGCACGCTGCTCTCCCTGCTGCCCACCGAGAAGAGCCGGGTGAGTTCCACACGCAGGTGGAGCGATCATCCACACTGAAGTCATATTATTAAAATACACTAGAGGTCAATGTGAAGGTTTACACACAAAATAACCATTTCCTTGAAAACTCCTGAAATGGCGAATTAGAAATACACTTTTCTTTTTACTGTTGCGTCCCCCCTCTCCCCCAAAATAATGTGGGAAATCCCACATGGTACACGGCCAACAGGAAGTCGCATCATTTGAGTCTCCTGAAGTCTTCCAACACCCAAACTGCCAAACTAGATAGATAGATAGATGGATGGATAGATAGATAGATAGATAGATAGATAGATAGATAGATAGATAGGCCAGCATGTCCTTATACGTCTGCTTCAATTTAGCAATATGCCCTTTCTGGATATTCTTACCCTAAATCAAATATATGGACAAAGTTAAAGGTGCAATGTTTTGAGGGCAGTATGTACTAAAATTAAAAGAGAAACTATGATTTTGGTATATATATATATATATATATATATATATATATATATATATATATTAATGACTCTTCTCCGCTGTGCAGTCGATGGAGAACCTGTATGCTGCCACGGGACAGGGAGCAGACGGCCAGTTCAGGAGCGACCTGCAGGACATGGGTAGGCCATCAGCTACACACACACACACACACACACACACACACACACACACACACACACACACACACACACACACACACACACACACACACGCTAGGTGTGACACTACTCGGCTTCCTCCCTCCAGACACTCCCCCTTTGTTTATAAATAAATATATATTTTTTTTCTTTTGTAGAAGCTCTACTTAACTTTTCTAAATCTAAGAGAATTGTTTAAAACGGTTATTTGAAAATGACGTTTTCAACCAAAGTGACTTAAACACAGCGACGGCTCTTAAATAAAATAGTCTGCAGCAAAATACGACTCGGGACGTCTGAGATCAGAACGACAAAGTCAAAATCTGTGTGTCTGTGTCTGTGTGTGTGTGTGTGTGTGTGTGTGTGTGTGTGTGTGTGTGTGTGTGTGTGTGTGTGTGTGTGTGTGTGTGTGTGTGTGTGTGTGTGTGTGTGTGTGTGTGTGTGTGTGTGTGTGTGTGTCGCAGGCCGGGCCGAGGAAGTGGACGTGATCCTCCAGAACAGCGAGGGCGGCGTTGACTCCGCCCTCCTCTACGCCAAGACCATCTCCAAGTACATGAAGGACCTGATGAGCTACGTGGAGAAGAGGACCTCGCTGGGTCGGTTTAGTACCACGCTTATTCACATTTACTTTTTTGGATTATCATCCTGTTTAAAAAAAATAGTGATTCTAAACATGGATTAAAAACAGGATTACGGATCATTTAAAATGCAATTAGTGTTTTTTCTGTTTTTATTTGGTGAAACCTGTAAAATAAATTCAGAATCACAACCAGATTATACATTGAATTATTAAATACAATATAAAACATGATAAATGTATTGCATCTTGCGCAATCTATTTGTGTATAATATTATTACCATAACACACTCCAGCAGATTGTGATGCTATTTGTCATTTTCTTGACAAGATGAAATGATGAGTGTGAATCGATTTTAATCAAACGGTGATTTAAGACGATGGCTGCTGCGGGGATGACGTATTGTGTAAGACCTCGACGACAAACCTTTTGTATTCATGCAGAAAATAAACGTTCATCTTCAGCAAGATAATCTTCACAATTCTCCAGATCTTTTTATTTTGGGGGGGAATGCGTCCCTGCAGAATCCCTCTCGGCGTCTCGCGAGCCGCTCTATGAACCCGTTGCTCAGAGCGTCTCTTTGCTCCCATGTGACCAGAGGCGGAGTTCTCCAAAGGAATCCAGAGGCTGTACCAGTCCTGCAAACACAGCATCACACACGTAAACCTGCATTTAGTATCTCTCACCATGATAATCTGATTATTGAACGTTAACGACTAAAATGAACTTAAATTTCATCTCTTATCGTCTCTCCCTCCCCCCCTCCAGCCCCACATGCCCCTCTTCTCCATCTACTCTCTGGCTCTGGAGCAGGACCAGGAGCAGAGTGTGGGGCTGCAGCAGGCCAACACCACGCTGCACACACAGACCTTCATCCAGGTACACTTAGTGTGTGTGTGTGTGTGTGTGTGTTTGTGTGTGACCCCCCCCCCCGCCCGCTCATGCTCTCCCTCCTCGCCGTGTCGGTCTCTGCAGCCGCTGATGCAGCGCAAGCAGGAGCACGAGAAGAGACGGAAGGAGATCAAGGACCACTGGATCCGGGCCAAGAGGAAACTGGTGACGGCGTCGTACTTTGACCACGCGAGGCGGCGGCGCCGGCCGAGAGGCGGCGAGGAAACTAAAAGGGCCCTGGATGACCTTCCTTTCAGATGGAGTGCGAGGTGAACCTGCGGAAAGCCAAGCAGGTGTACATGGTCCGCTGCGAGGAGCACGAGAAGGCCAAGGCGGCCGCCTGCCGCGCCGAGGAGGAAGGGGGCGGAGCTACAGCCAAGTCCGTGGAGAAGAAGAAGCGGCTGGAGGAAGAGGCTCGCAACAAGGTTCTCGTCGCTGACCTTAGAGCCCGGTGTCCTTTGTTCTCCAGCGGCGTCGTGTTTTACTGAAACTTTGAAACGGCGTGCAGGCCGACGAGGCGGAGGCCACCTACCGGACGTGCATCGCGGACGCCACCACGCAGCAGCTGGAGCTGGAGCACACCAAGGTCACGGTGCTGAGGCAGCTGCAGGACGTCATCAAGCAGAGCGACCAGACGCTCCGCTCGGTGAGCACACACACACACACACACACCTTGCCTTTGTTCTAAATGGGCCTGCATTGCTCCATGATGCTCGGGTTGGGGTTAAGCCCCGCCTCCTCCTCCTCCTCCAGGCCACCATCTCGTACTACCAGCTGATGCACATGCAGACGGTGGCGCTGCCGGTCCACTACCAGACGCTGTGCGAGAGCAGCAAGCTGTACGACCCGGGCCAGCAGTACGCCGCCCACGTCCGGGACCTGCAGCTGCCGGGGCAGCCGGCCGCGCTCTACGCCTTCGAGGGCTACTCCGCCTCCAGCGCCTCGGCACAGTAAGAGCCGCGGGCCGAGACGGCGTGTTTTTAAAACGACGGAAAAATACAATGCGAGTCGGTTAAAGTGAATATTTAGAATGTTTTCATCGCTTCATTTTGCCGTCTAACGTGAAGCTGCAGTTAGCTTAGCACGAAGACGTGCACGGCTCAGGCTTCACCTGTGGTATTCATCATCTAAAGAAAGAGAATCTGTGTATTTTTTATAATCATTTTTTATTTTAGTTTTTGGACAGTAGCTTCATTTACAAAGTATTCGTCAGCATCGTGTAGTATTCAATATATACCATCCAGTTTTTCTAATTAAGTAACATTGAACATTTTGCATATAAACGTAAAGACTAGATAATGTGTGTTCTTTAATGTCTACGTTTGTCTCTCGTCACTCCGCAGTCGAACGAGGAACGACAGTTACACGGCGGAGCCGGCGGCCCCGACGGACGCGGCGTCCAGAGAGGCCGAGGCGCAGCGCAGGAGTAAGGGAGAGTTCACCATCCGAGAGCAGACGACGTCTACGAGGGTTTTATTTTAACGTGTCCCCCCCCCCCCCCCCCCCGTCGCCGTCCGCAGGGCAGGGCCACAAGTCGTGGGGCTCGACGGTGAGCGACGACAGCGTGGGAGGAGACGGAGGAGACGGAGGAGACGGAGGAGACGGAGGAGACGGAGGAGACGGAGGCCCCGAGTCCCCGACCGCCAGCGCCAGTGAGAACCGAGAACACGTCGACGGTCAGGGACCCGGAGGGAGAGTTAGTGTCTGAACTGTGTGTTTCCTCTAGGCGACGTCCGGAAGGTCGTCCGCACCTCGTCCACCGGAACCGTGTCGTCCAATGAGGACGCAGAGGAGAAGGACGGGAACGTGACGTCGTTTGAAGCTCCAAGTAAGACGGGCGGGTTGGGACGACTCGGGGAGGGCCGTCTCCACTGGGAGCGTCCTGTACGATAAGGTGTGTGTGTGTGTGTGTGTGTGTGTGTGTGTGTGTGTGTGTGTGTGTGTGTGTGTGTGTGTGTGTGTGTGTGTGTGTGTGTGTGTGTGTGTGTGTGTGTGTGTGTGTGTGTGTGTGTGTGTGTGTGTGTGTGTGTGTGTGTGTGTGTGTGTGTGTGTGTGTGTGTGTGTGTGTGTGTGTGTGTGTGTGTGTGTGTGTGTGTGTGTGTGTGTGTGTGTGTGTGTGTCTTCAGACCTGAACGGCATGGACCCCGACGTGGTGGTGTCCACCCGACCGTTCCGGAACCTCGGCCTGTCCAAAGCGGCGCAGACCCACCGGCTCCGGAAGCTGCGCACGCCGGCCAAGTGCCGAGAGTGCGACAGCTACGTCTACTTCCAGGGGGCCGAGTGCGAGGAGGTGAGACCCCCCAGATTCGTTTTGGGATTTATACGCACGTCTCTCAGGACTCAGACTCTGTTACCCCCAGTGCTACCTGGCGTGCCACAAGCGCTGCCTGGAGACTCTGGCCATCCAGTGCGGCCACAAGAAGCTGCAGGGCCGCCTGCAGCTGTTCGGACGGGACTTCTCCCAGGTTGCCGCCGGCGACGGCGTTCCCTTCATCGTCACCAAGTGCATCTCCGAGTTGGAGAGGCGGGCGCTCAAGATGAAGGTGAGCGGGAATCGTTTTTGTTTTTTTTAGGACTGAGCATTAATTTGCCATGTGTGTCTATTAACTCTCTCTCGCTCTTCTCCCCCTCTGCAGGGCATCTACCGGGTGAACGGCGTGAAGACGAGGGTGGAGAAGCTGTGCCAGGCCTTTGAGAACGGGAAGGAGCTGGTGGAGCTGTCCCAGTGCTCCCCGCACGACATCAGCAACGTCCTCAAGCTCTACCTGCGGCAGGTGAGGAGGAGGAGGAGGAGGAGCTTCTTCTTCTTGTTTTTCTCCTCACACCCAATTTCTTTCATCTCCTTCCTCTCTTCTTCTTCATTTTCTCCTCCTTCTTCTTGTTTATTTTCCTCCTCCCTCTTGCTTCTTTTTATCTCCTCCTTCTTCTTGTTTTTCTCATCTTCTCCCTCTCTTCTTTTTTTCCTCTCTCATCTCTTCCCTCTCCTTCTTCTTTTTATCTCGTTTTTCCTCCTCATCTCTCTTCTTGTTTTTTCTCCTTCCTCTCCATCGTCTTCTGTTTTTTTTCTCCTCATCTCTCTTCTCGTTTTTTTCTCCTCCCCTCTCTCCTTGTTTTTTTCGCCTCCCTCCCTTCTTCTTGTTTATTTTCCTCCTCCCTCTTGCTTCTTTTTATCTCCTCCTTCTTGTTTTTCTCATCTTCTCCCTCTCTTCTTTTTTTCCTCTCTCATCTCTTCCCTCTCCTTCTTCTTTTTATCTCGTTTTTCCTCCTCATCTCTCTTCTTGTCTTTTCTCCTTCCTATCCATCGTCTTGTTTTTTTTTTCTCATCTCTCTTCTCGTTTTTTTTCTCTTCTCCTCCTTCTCTTCGTCTCGTTTTTTTTCTCTTCTCCTCCTTCTCTTCGTCTTGTTTTTTTATCTCCTCATCTCCTCCTCTTCTTCTTGTTTTTTTTATCTCCATCTCCTCCTTTTCTTCGTCTTGTTTTTTTTTTATCTCCTCATCTCCTCCTTCTCTCCTCTTGTCTTCTTCATCCCCCCCTCCAGCTTCCAGAGCCCATCATGCTGTTCCGCCTGTACAACCGTCTGATGGGTCTGGCGAAGGAGAGCCTGCAGGCCGACGCCCAGACGCCGGAGGAGGCGGAGTCGAGCGGCGCCATCAACCCGGCGGCGGCCAAGCGGCCCGAGATGGTGGACCTGGGCCCCGACACGGGCCCCGGGGTCCTGGTGCTGGTGGACAAGCTGAAGGAGCTCCTGAAGGAGCTGCCCCGGGCCAACATCGCCACGCTGCGCTACATCGTCCGCCACCTCCGGAGGTCGGGAAGGGAAGGAACGCAGGAAGAAGAAGCTCCCTCCTCCTCCTGTATTTATCCTCCGTCCTCCCTCTCTCAGGATCGCCGAGCTGGAGGAAGACAACAAGATGAGTCCCAGTAACTTGGGCATCGTGTTCGGTCCGTCCCTGATGCGCCCCCGTCCCACCGGGGCCACCATCTCGCTGTCATCCCTGGTCGATTACCCCCACCAGGCCCGCATCGTGGAGTCGCTCATCGTCTTCTACGCGTCCATCTTCCAGTCCAAACCCGCTGCGTCCCGCAGGACCAGCCGCTCTGGCTCCGCCTCCACTCAGCAGGTACGGCGCTCCTGAAGGATTAGATGTCGATGTGTTCCGCTTCACTGGATTCAGTTATTCAAAGGACATCAGTCCTGATCATTAATTTATTATTTCTCAGAATTCTTAACACTAAGTGTTTCTTGACAGAATGCCACGCGGGAAATTCTTCAAAATTATTGTTAAATGCGATGTTTTTATTTAAAAAAATGTCAGTCTGGGATAATGCATAGATTTTTTTTTTTTATGCATTTTTATATTTTGTGCTATATCGGATAAAATCCCTTTTTGTTACTTTTTTAGACTGAAATTTTCTCTTCCTGCTATAAAAACAATTTATATTTTTATTTTCACAGACTCAATTAAGTCCTGATAATTAGTTTGTTTAATATGGACGTCACAACAAAGATCAGATGCACTGGTTGTAACGAAACGCTAACGCCGTTATTTTTTATTGTTTTAAAGAAAAGAAATCAAATGGTGGGAAGAAAAAAAATACAGAATATACTTAAATTTCAGGATTTTAACAAAACTATTGCAATACAGCTTCCCCTTCCGATTTACATATTTGTAAATCACTCCAGTCAGCCGAAGATAACGTCTCTTCGTTGCCCCCTGCTGGTTCAGGGAAGTATTGCAGATGACAAGACTGAGAGCTCAGCTGATGCCGAGGAGGACGTAGGCAGCGAGGAGCCAAGTAGACCAGAATCTGACAAGATGGAGGAGGGATGTGGTAAGTTTTTATTAAATTATATTTTTTGTAAATCTTAGGTTATATCGTACTGAAAAAAATAACAACCAGCAATAACGGGCTGCCGTAGTTGGTGAGCTGACGTGATTAAGTCTGGTGTTCCTATAGTATGTCTTTTCTCTCAAGTAGACGTCATCCAAATGTATCTCTTCTATATATATTTATATATTAATTAAAAAAGTCCCCCTGTGTAACCTCTGGGCTTCTCTCTCCCTCCAGGAAGCTCCTTTGGGTCGCTGGGGTCCAGCGAGCATCTCTCCGACTCGGAGCAGGACGAGGGCGGCCACCGGGCGGCGCCGTCCCGCAGCCCGTTGACGACGCAGGAGAGCGAGGCGAGCGTGGAAGACGACCAGCTGAGCTGCAGGGACAGCCTGGACCTGTCCAGCCGGTCCGCGGACCAGACCGACCCGGAACCGGACGCCGATCAGGACGCAGGCGGGGCGGAGCCCCCCGCGCCGCCGGACAGCGGCCCGCCAGAGGACGAGGCGGCGGCAGAGCGGGAACTGAGCGCCTCTCTGACCGAGCTCAACGTCAACAACAACAACAACAACAACCCGTTCTCCCCCGTATTGACCCTGTCGGGGTTTCCGCTGCCACGTGTGTGCAGGAAGAAACTACCGCTGACCCGAAACAAGGACAATGAGCCCGAGTTCGTCTGACGCCGCATCAGAATCATTGTTCGTGTGACGTTTGTTAAACAGGATTATCCATCTGTTTTTTATTCATTAAAATCCA
Source organism: Liparis tanakae (assembly GCA_036178185.1). Taxonomy (NCBI): domain Eukaryota; kingdom Metazoa; phylum Chordata; class Actinopteri; order Perciformes; family Liparidae; genus Liparis; species Liparis tanakae. The sequence goes on from CM070102.1 coordinate 22,736,718, forward strand.
GCAACACCTGCATCTGATGGGCGGCCGCGTTGCGTACATCAAGAGTTAATATTTGATGCATCATCAGCCGCGTTGCTCCGCTTCCTGCCGCTTCCAGAGGGTTCGACCTCGATGATTAAATAAAAGCTGCTGCAGAGATGAGCTTCAAACGTGTTTTAATAGTAGCTCCTGCGAGCTCAAAGTTACATTTCAATAAGCAGAATTTCAAAGCAAATTTGAAATGCTGCCGGTTCTATTTTAGCACTAAAATAATTTTAAACTTAAATTCAGCAGTCTCTTATAAATGTTGCCTCTAATGCTATTGTTATGGATGTTTGTTCTACTATAATAAACGTTTAATTTTAAAGTGGTTTCAGTTGTTATTCCATCTACAATCTTTATTTGATTGTTTTGTTACAGGTTAAATGAGGATGTTGAACTAAACGTGAGCAGGAACTGAGAAACCCAAAGGAGAGTATTTACTGCCACTGGAGAGTTTGTGGTTGACTTCCTGGTACTGGGAGGGCACTACTGGGAGGGCGCTGACCACTGGGAGTCAGGAGCGGTTTACTGCAGTGGGTGGAGGGCTTTAGCTGTTGAGGCACAAGCAGCTCTCGAAGCTTCGGTCTGCAGCAGCTACAACAACATGGCCTCTAAGAGGAAGGTAGGCTTCTGAAAACCTCAACACAAACTTCTGTCCTGCTTTACTGGGCTAGAGTTTAGTATTTTGGGGGATCTATTGTCATAGAATTTTTAAGTCTAATTGCCTGAAACTCCCAAGACACGTATCAGTTGATTTCAATCTCTAAATCCACTTAGACCTTCAAGTGAAACACTTCTAGTTTTTAATATGTATTCATAAGAAGTGAAATTTGTTTGTAACCAAATCATCCAGAGAAAAGACACTTTGAATAGTTTATTTTACAAAATCAGTAATTACAAATAAAAACAACAATTTGAACACGAGTGACAAGCAGAAGGATAATCACGGAGGAACGATGTAACATCGGCTTCACTGGTGCTCCAAAAAAAAAGAAAATCTGGAAAACAAAACAGCTTAATGAAAAACAGCAACGCTCCACACATGATAGCTGATAAGAGAAGTGGGCCTGTGTGTCGGTTTGACATCTGTTACATTCCTGTTATATTTGTTGAAATGTTTGGGTGGGGCAACTTTTGTGGTGACCTTACATAAACCCGGACAGCTCCAACCAACAAAAACTACACTGTGGGATCTTTAAATGTTGAAAAAAATAATGTTCCACCCGTCTGTGGATGTCCAGTCGGTGCTGGTGGTCAATGTGCGTCCTATATTTGAATCTGCTTCATATCAGCGTGTCTCGGCCTTTCATGCCAAACTGCTGCTGTATGCACAACCCACTGACCTGTCACTGCACCAGTCTGTACGTGATGTACCTGCCGGCTGTTTCACTGGGTCGGATGATCTTCACCACCTGGAGAAGTAGATACAAAATAGAGTTTCAGACTCGGAACACAAGTTGCATGTTTTTTATTTAGGTTCATTTAGATTCCAGCTGCTGTCACGTTAAATGCAAATAACTTCCACGTGTGCGTAGCTATTATTTTTTCCACAGTTTAGAACAAACGCGTCTCGGCCACCATTCCCGCCATTGGGGTCGAGTGAGCAGCTCGCCACGTGGCGATGAAGAGGAATTATCCTTCACACGTCTTTAAAACCTTCTGACCGATAACATTTCATAGATCTAAAGAAGAGTTGGAGTGATCACACTCCTTTACAGAAAGGCAACGTATCAGAGTACCAACCCAAGATCTAATACTAAGCTCCATGCAGCCATATATTATTGATAATGTTACGCATTATGAATATTAGAACACGCCATGTATTGACGAGTTACCTGTCCTCTTTTCAAGCCAAAGTAACGAGCCACGGGGTCTCCAGCCTGGATCCTCGGCAACTGACTTTCCTTTAATTTACTGAGGTAAAAAGGTTACGGGAGAATAACAAATGCATATTATCAGACACTAAATACAGCTCGATGGTGGTCTTCAGGTAAATCAGCTGCTATTTTATACTTTAATACAAATGGTTAGTACTCCAAAGATGACCACGTGCATGTCTTGCATTCCTAAACATTGTTGCTGGAATGAGCGCTCTTGCTTGTAAGGATACTATCTTGCCAGAAGTTCAGAGACTTCCTCTTTCGTCATGACGATGTGCTCTGGAACAAGCTGCAAGAAAAAAGCAATGCGTCGCAAACTGAAACGTGATTCTCAATCCGTCAACGGTGTGAATGGGATCCGAGTGCGGCGCGTTGGTTACCTCGTGCTCCGTGATGTTGATGAGCAGCTCCTGTTGTAGAAACTGTTCCAATATGTATTTGGGTGCCATGTCAACGAGAGACTGAAAGGAGACGCGTCATTAAGTGAGAGACGCAAGGGAAAGAAAGCTAAACGACGACAAGAGGTGCTCAGAGACGTCATGTGTAGGATGGAGGTGTGTACCTGTTTGGCTGACGGTGTCATGCCCATCTGAACCACAATGATGGCTCGCGTGATGTTCTCCTCCTGCATCCTCTGGCAGTACATCTTGATCGTCTTGATTCCCACCTTGGGTTCCTCTGAAAAGTGAAGAAAATCATATGTATTAATAGCACAGAACTGCATGTACAGGTACAAACGTACATGTACGGCTCAAATAGATTATGCAATGGCTTCATTTTGTGTTCCCAGAAAGAAAAAGAAAAATGTTGGTTTAAAAAACTGATAGAATAAAAAGTATGAACCCACCAGGGAAGAAAACAAACATCTGGTCGGTGGGGTCGTCGTTGTGAGCCACCAGCACAGTGAGGTCTGTGCGTCTGGGCCGGCCCTCGCTGGGCTTGTCTCCAAACTGACTCTTGAACTCGTCCAGCGTCTGGTCCAACTCGTCCTGGGTCACCAGGTAGCCTCTGTCGTGGCACAGCTGCGGGTGAAAAGGTGAGAGTACAGAACACAATATAATGTGTCAGAGTCGAGCTGGAGCGGACTCCAAGATCCTCACAGCCGGGGTGTAAACCACCTCGAATAGCAGCAGGAAGGCAATGCAGAGGTCTCCATGATGTCCTGCCCATAACCCACTTTTAAAAGTCTTTGTTCCATTTGTGAACATATTACAATGGGGTGATGTTTCACAGCTCGTGACTCACCTAGACCACATTGGACCAGGTCCACATACAAATGCAGTATAACTAGCAGTTAACTATGCACTCCTTTATCCCGGAGAAGGCAGAGACGCTTTGGGATTCGCGAAACCATAATTCTGCTTGTGAAAATGCAAAAAGGGCAGCATTTTGTTCACGTCTATTCCGAGTATAACGCTCGTGCTTCTTGAAATAGCTTATGCTGCAAAGCAAGCGGCACTTACGACAAACTGCAGACACAATTAACAGCTAGAATAAAAAAGCTTGTTAATCCGCATATCATAAACTATCTTACACTGGCGGCATAATCAACAAAACCCCTGATTCTCAGCATTGCTTCGGCTAAGCTAACGTACATGCTAGGCTTAGCCGGCTAAACAAATCCAACATTAAGAAATAACGTACCTGCATGATGGTTTTACGAATCTTCCACAGCCGGTATGTTTCCTCTTCATCATCCATCTCGTCTCAAACGTCCAACTTGCGCTATATGTTATCTTAAAGTAAATGTGTTGTTGTTGTTAACTTTTCCTGCTTCGTTCCCGCGACGCACGTTTCAGTTGATCGGCGCAACCTGATGACGACAACGCTCATCGTCCGTGGGTGGAGCTTTGACGATTAACTACGTTTAAAAATAAATAAAAATAACAAGTATTATTATTATCCGTACGATATTAATAGTATAATTAGAACAATTGTTATAATTCTATTCAATTTTTTTAACGGTTGTTTTCTGACAGTCCGTCCGCCTGTTTCCGCCGCAGTTTCATAACAACACGTCACTTCCGGTGCAGCTACCGCATAGATTAAATGTTCTGATAGAAACAATGAAGCCGTTATATGCTATTTTGTCTTTCGGGGCTTTGGCGAGCAGTGGAATCCTCCTGACGACGGTACTGTACTTAGTTTTATCCACAACGGTAAAGTAAACCTAACCTATCCGGGGCGGTGCGGGGTCTCCTGAGATTTTCGAGTTTGCGTCACACGGCGAAACTAAAAACCGATGCGTTCCCTTTTTAAAGTCTGCAGATGATCGATGGTGAATATTATTTAAAGTAATAATAATTAGGTGTAACTTTCTTGTCTTGTCCTAATTGAGGGTGTCGGAGTGCAAAAAAAAAGAATAATTAAAAGGTCGCATCATGTATAAACTTGGATTGTAACACCGGATGTTCCTGCAGCAGCAGCTGATATCGGCTGATAACAGCTGATCGGCTTATCAGTCCGAGAAATGCATCCTCATGTCCGGTCAACACAACTGGTCGTCGTCTGTTACAGCTTATGTCTTTATATAAGCAATGGAAATTGAGAGAGTGTGGAAAAGTTGTAAAAAAAATAATAGTGGATTAAACGTATTTAAAGTTGTCCTTCCTTGAAAAAAATTAATTATTTTTCATCTTTATTCCATGTTCTCAATTGACAATATATGTATTAAATATAAAGTACTTTCCCTCTCAAAACATGTATTATTATTATTATTATTATTATTAAATACAATTGTGGATTACATTTATTGCATATATTTCCTTCCTTGAAAACTAGTATTTTTTTTTTTTTAATTCCATATTCTCAGTCTTAATTATGAAATACTTTCCCTCTCAAAATATGTATTATTATTATTATATTATAATAATATTGAATGTGACATTTTCATTCATGTATTTTGTCTACTTTGTTGTTTATTTCGAATAACTCATGATCTTTTTTAACAAAGCAGACCTATTAGAAGCATGATTCCCACGTAGACTTTCCAGAAAATTGTGTAATAACCAAACCTGATCAGTGTATTGCCCAACCGCTTAATCTGTTGTTCAATGCTTCATCTGCTGGTTCTACTGGTCTTACAATGATCTATTCATCCTAATTGGTTCAAACACCAATTATTTTGTTTAATGATTATTTGGTAGAATTAACTCAGGTTTTCAGCCGTTGGGGTGAGATTTAGGAGGTTATGTGCGCTCATTCGCTGACGCTACCTTTCTTCTTCTTCTTTTACATTCCCATATTAAGCTCATTACATGGTGAGTTTCATGTATTATCTCAGACGGTTGCTCTTTGCCCCGGCCTCATGAGGCTCACCCTCACACAGACTATATTTTTAACCTTTAATTTATTTATTTTAAAGCCTCCACTCAACTCTTGACGAGGTTGTGATAATGGGGCGGACTGTGGACCGCGGTGCGTGTTGCGTGTCTGATGTGGATCGATCATCCCCTCCGTTAATGATCAACCCCGGTCACTTTTTACTCAAGGACTCTGGGTCGTGTGAGTTAGTAGTGGGTCGGTGGTCTGACCGGTGACTGGGAGCTTGAGAGGTTTACACATTTGATTGCGTTCTGACTTTGGAGAACCTTCCTAAGGCCAGACATGCACCTCATAGGGTCCACTGTCCTGTTCTCTGTCCTGCTGCAGACCATGGTAAGAACAACGAGAGAGGTTGTGTGGCAGTTATGGATCTCACGCTTGGACCGAGTCTCATTTATTTATTTTTAAACTCGATTGATCGTTAAATTGTGTTCTTTATATATGTATGTTTTAATTTATTTTAATGTATTTATCTTTGGCTTGATATTTGTATTCATTATTAAAGGAGTTGTACGTGCGGGACTCTTTTTAAAGATGCATACCCAGGGGAAATATTTATAACTGCTAGAATATATAAATGTCTTGTTATCTATTATTCATCACGCTGGATAAAAGTGCATTTTGAGATTAAGCTCTATTCACTCAAGTTGTTTTCCTTCCTTGCAGTCTGCCTCGACAGAGACTACGGCCACGTCTATTTATGACTTTTCAGCGACAGATATTGATGGCAACTTGGTTTCCCTCGAAAAATACAGGTGAATCAACCTTTTTGATATTTGTGTTACTATTTAATTTACATTTTAAATGTTGCTTTATTGGCATAAAAGTTTAAAAAAGCATAAAAACAGAGAAATACAAGATAATATAAATATTAACACAACATTGTTTAATAATATATATATATATATATATATATATATATATATATATATATATATATATATATATATATGTATCACAGTTGCATATTTTCTTCCTGAATTTTCTGCAGCATCCCATTACATAATCGCACCGTTACTAATACATAATATGTGTGTGTGTGTATGTGTGTGTGTACTTTCAGGGGGGAGGTGGTCATCATCACCAACGTTGCCTCTAAATGAGGCAAAACCCCAATAAACTACTCTCAGTTTGCGGCGATGCACGCCACGTACGCTGAGAGAGGTTTACGCATCCTCGGCTTCCCTTCCAACCAGTTTGGGAACCAGGTAAACAACACATTTTATTCAAGCTATATATCTTAATAAGTAACAACACATGTAAGCAAATGGAAAGTAGTGAGGGGGATACGAGACGCCTGTCAATAACTATAATTATTTCATAAAAGTATGGAAGGTTTAGCCGAAAAAAAATACAATAGTGGATTAAATGTATTTAATTTATTTCCTTCCTTGAAAACTAGTAATTATTTTTATCTTTATTCCATGTCCTCAATTGACAAAAAAATAATATATATATATATATATATATATATATATATATATATATTGTTTCCCCTCTTGAATAATTATTATTATAATTATTATATTTAATTTGTCATTTTCATTTATGTATTGTTATGGCTACTTCATTGTTTATTTTAAATAAAATAAGAACACATGTAAGCAAATGGAAAGTAGTGAGCACATCCGACTGGATTAACAGGATTAGGATTATGTTGCCCGCGTTGTGTTTGAGGTCGTAAACGGATGTTTTTTTTTGGCGTTGAACTAAATGGTGTCAATCATTTCTATTCTTTCTCTCAACTTGCTTTTACTTTGAAGGAGCCCGGCAATGAAACCCAGATCAAACAATTTGCCCTCTCCTACGACGCTCATTTCGACATGTTCAGCAAGATCGACGTGAACGGGGACGGCGCCCACCCGCTGTGGAAGTGGCTGAAGGAGCAGCCCAACGGGGGAGGCTTCATGGGGAAGTGAGTGGATCCCCCCCGACGGGCTTATCGATCCTACGATGACACGGCACGGCTTCATCGATTGTTGTTTCCTAACGCGTGATTTTCTTTTTTTCTTTCTGCAGTAGCATCAAGTGGAATTTCACCAAGGTAAATAATTGTTTTAATGGGTTATTTATTATGAATGGAGACTTTAACGTTGATAGTGTATCTCTAATGTTTTCCCCTTGTAGTTTTTAGTATTTTTTATATTTTTAGTATTTAGTATTTAGTATTAGTAATTTAATATTAGTATTTTTTATTTTTTATTTTAGTAGTAGTATTAGTATTTTATATTTTTGTATTTAGTATTGTGTTTTTATTCGTATCTTTTATTTGTATTAATGCTCTATGTACACCCACTGCTGTGATCCTGAAATGTCCCCACTGTGGGACTAATAAATGAATATCTTATCTTATCTCGTGCTTTACTACTATGTGGGGACAGTATAGTTATTGGAAGAAGTCTGTAAATGCTTCTAAAAAGGGTTTAATTATAAAAAAGTTAAACAAACGTGTGTTATTGATATTTAAATGTCACGTTCACTGTGTTCTCTCTTTTTTCTTGTTTGTCTTCAGTTCCTGATCAACAGAGAGGGTCACGTGGTGAAGAGATACGGACCCCTGGACGATCCCAGTGTATGTACTTTGCCACTGATACTATACTGTGCTTTTAATCTTGACTCCTATATCTTCCTTTTTTTAATGTGTAATTATTATTCACCTCCGGAGACCTTTTTAGAGCTCTTTTGTGTTTTCCTACGGATCTTTTCTGTGTGAAACTGTCCTGATAAAACATTGTGCACATGATGAATGAATAAACAAAAGAGGAGATTTGTGATTCAACGTGAATGAACTTGTTCTTATTAGAGATCAAAATTAGATTTATTGGCCATGTATATGCGCATATACATGGAGTTGGACTCGTTTTTTTCTTGCACTCTCGTCATGCATACATAGAATTAATTGTTCTGACAAATAACAGGATAAATATAAAAAAAGAAAAGAGAATATCAACAAAAATGTATAAAAACAGTGACAGTGAATGTGGATGTTAGTGTGTGTGAGTAATTAAGTAATACACATTTTCTTTAAAGCAGATTTAGTGTGTTACTGTAACTGTTCATATGTGTGTATTGTTGTGTTGTGTGTTAAAACACTTTCATCAGGACACTTGATGTCATCTTCTCCTCTTGTTCTCCTTCCAGGTGGTGGAGAAGGATCTTCCCCGGTACCTGTAAACGCCTCCTTGGACGGCCGATGCCTCACTCGCTGATCTTTTTCTCCCTTTCGCTCCTTCCTCTTCCTCTCTGAGAACCAGTGGACACATAGTTTTGTTTCCAGCCCAGAACCAGTGACGGTTTGTTCATAAACCCGCGCGGCGGGCCGAGCAGACCTGATGAAAATGGCGTGCAAACCTTCCTGGGAGGGTTACCGAGCTCGAATCCATTTGGTTCTCCGGAGAGAAAGAGAAAGGATCCCTAAAGGGGTCGTTACCTCTTCTAGTAGATTAACGTGCGGCACTGCTTTCAGAATAAAATGCACTAAGATTTTGCTCAAATTATATGTGTCTGCGTTGTTTGTCTGCCAGGAAAACCAGTTATATCATATTATATTGTGTTGGTGTTGCTTGTAGGATAGATGTGTTTTGTTGTTCACGAAGACCTTTCATTCCGTTTAATGGAAACGGTGGGGAAAAAAGAAAAATAATCAATTTCTGTCACAGAGGGAAAATTCAAGTGTGTCAGAGAACCGCTCACGAGTGAAATGAAACTGAGAGATTTGTTCTTCAGAGCAGAAAAATGAAGAATGTCACCATTTAATCTTTACGGGTATTGAACTCGTGGACAACAACAACACCTCAGGATGAGAAGCAGAGCATTGATCTCATCACAGTAGAGGGCAAAGTTAAAAGATTACATGTTCCTCTTATATGCATTTTTGCCTGATGAAGTGGATACTCTAACCTTTTCAGGCCACCAAGAATAATTCAAAGTAAACAACACTACGGATGCCTGTCAATAACTTATCATAACTGATAAAAGTATGGAAGGTTTTACTGGGAAAAAAGGTATACAAATCTGACTTCAACAAGTTTTATGTACATTTGTCTCCTCATTAATCCGGTATTGGGAATTACTTCTAATTATGCCATTATTCATGGGACATAAAAGCAGTACACTGTCAACAACCAATGATAATAGTTTTTCTTTGCACTTGAATAACACTTCCTGTTTTGGAGCCAAAACATTAATAAATACTGTCAAGAATATGCATCTAATGAAAGATAAGTTTGACATTCACGTACGATACCACATCAATAATATGCAGAGGTCAACAGGCCAGACCCAGTAGGGGAAGAGAGGAGGTGGTGATGCTTTGTGTTCAAACAGTCAGAGTTGATGGACGTTACATTTTTTTTTTTTTTTTTAAGATATCTGCCATCCCAGAGAGTAGTTTCTGCTGCTGCTGTTTAAATTCCTTATGATGCAAACAAAACAAACACAAAGCACTATAATGTGCTACTGTGTTGCGTTACAAATGAGTTGCAACTAAAATTCATTGTGCATCCTTTTGTGTGGTTGCACAAGGATAATAAAGTAAATCCTAAATGTATCTAATGTCACGTGTACCTGTCACGTGACCACTCAGCCTCTCTCCCCACCGGGTCAACTTGACCTCTGCGTGTGACTCGGAGCATCCAAGAGGGGGGGACTGCAGTTCCCTCGGCCTCCTGCAGGGGGAGTCACATCCCGCTTGCACGGGTGGGGAGGGAGGAAAGGGAGGGGAGTCACGGTGTTTGACACACACACACAGACACACACACACACACGCACACACACACCCAGGCAGCAGCAGCAAGTGCGGTGTAGTCGACCTGAGAGGAGCGGACGCTGCTCCGCCGCCGTCTCGAGGACACGCCGCCCGGATGAGGGGAGCGTCGCGGATAACCACCACACATTCCTCCGTCTCACGTTAGTGGCTGCAAACCGTCCACCCCTCCTTTTTCCTCCTTTTTCCTCTCGCCGGGGATCACGACGCCGCTTGTGTATCTTTTTTTTTCATCGGAGGGCTTTTGGCTGTATATTTTTTATTATTATTATTATTTTATTTTTTGACATTTCTTCCGCAACCCCTCTACCGGGAGGCTGAATGGAAGCGGCGGCCGAGGGAGCGGTCGGGATGTCGGAGGCCGGGGACGGGAGCCCGCTATCCGGGGCCGCAGCATCCGATGATGATGGGGACACGGTCGTCGGAGTTAGCTACGGGATGGACGCCGCAGACATGGGTACATTACACTCAACCCTTTTCCTAATAAAACCCGTCACCGCCTTTTAATGTGTGTTTCATAACCCGCTTGACAAGCGTTTCCATCGAAAGTCCCGACTCATCTTCGCTAGCGAGGACTCGGCGGGGCTAACGTCAAGCTAGCAGCTAGCCGAGTGAATTAATGTGGTCGAGCGGGTGTAAAGTTTGATTTAAACGTTTTATTTTCCGTTACCGTGTGACGGTTTCACGTCGGTGTGGAAGTGCAGTCATGTCTGGTGAGCGACGCGTCAAACCGGGGCTCGGTAACGGCAATATCACAGAATAGAGTCGCTTATAGATGTGACTTGTATGTGTAATTAATTAACTTTACGTGAGGAATGGAGCCAGGGGTGCAGCGAGGAATTTAATGGCCTCCTTTTTCCAGGGAAGCAAACGTCTCTTTGCCACCCCCCAAATTACCATCTGTCACACACACACAGGATGGAGAAAAACATGAGTGTCACCCATTATGTGGTCTGAAGAAACCATTTAAGCCTCAATTCTCAATTGTGGTCTACCATGTGCCACCATCTTGCCATTTTACTGGAGCCTTTTAAAGTACTCAATCCCCTCGAGAAGGATGGCCGGGGTGGGCAGACCACACACCGCCTCGGCAGTTTGGACCAGATATATAATACATGTGTTTCTTTATAGGTGACACACCAAGACACGCATTGACATTTGTCTTTTAAAATAAGAATATAGCAAACTACAACGGGCACTCGGTAGAGCGCACACCTTCGCATATCGCAAGATTGGGCGTTGAATTATGAACATGTTGGCATTAGTTGCCAATTGGATACAAATTGACCTAGCAATGGTAAAAAGAAGATGTTGACCTTTTCATGACATTGAACTTTGAGCGATCAATCCCAAAATCGAATCAAATATTCGGTTTAATACTTCTTGACTTATGCGAATAACACGCACGCACGCATACAAATACACGGCGATCAAAAGGATCGAAGGTAATTAGGAATGTCCCAGTAAGTCATGATGTTAGACACCAGGACCCAGAACCAGAAGCAGTAAATTTAATTATTTGCACCTGGGCTTTTACTAATGTGACACATATATATATAGTGGCTTATAGCTGTACATCTTAATTAATTACCTTAACATGAAGAAGGAGCCAGGCGTGTAGCAAGGATTTAATGGCCTCCTTTTCACAAGGAACCACATTTCTCTTCGCCACCTTTCTAGCTGTGGGCACCTTGAATTATCACGACCTGTCACACTGGGAAAAAACACCAGTGTCACCCATTATGTTTCCTGGAGAAACCATTAAACCTTAATTTACCATTTGCCACCGTCTTGGCTTTTACTCGAGCGTGAAAGTACTGGTTAGGAATGTCCCAGTAGGTCGACGTGAGCCAGCACGCACAACATAAGGACCCCGAAATCGAAGCAGCTAAATGGAATTCAACCATCGTAAAAAAAAAAATGTTTGCCCCTGCGCTTTTACTAATGTGACACAGCAAAACGTCTCTTGTGAAACGGGCCGATAAGCGGTGGAGGCCAGGATGTATCGTGAAAGCCGGTCGTTAGAACTGATGCGATGTAAATCGACTATGGTGCTGTATAAGCAGATATTTATTGGACTCGGTTTATTGTCCCAAATAAAAATAAAAAGCATATAGAAAAGCAAGAGTTTATACTAGTTCAACTGTTAAATGTCCCGCTCAGTGCCTGCAGTGAATAGTACATGCAAACCATCCTTTAATATGCAAAAATAGAATAGAATAGAAATATACTTTATTAATCCCCAAGGGGAAATTTGTGGACACAGTAGCGCCAATAAACTAAACACACAAGAATAAAATATAAATATAAAAAAGAAAGAAAAGGTGACTGTGCATAAACTATACAAGTGAAATATAAAATACAAAATAAAATATATATGTATATATACACACAACATATATATATATATATATATATATATATATATATATATATATATATATATATATATATATATACACACAACATATATGCAAATATTCAGCTGTGTAAATTAAATTAAATATAGAAAATGTGCAAAATGCAAAGTGTGTGTATGTTATTGTAAGCTTCTGGCAAGAACAATAAAAGACAACATATGGTTATCAGATTGTTGATACCCTCAAATACCCGTATCAGCCTCTAAAGTCCAGTATTAATTAGGATGAACTGAATGCGATTTAAGAGACCATTAGAGCGTTTTCTCGTCACTTAATTAAATGCAGTTTATTTTCTTAATCCCAGTTCTATTGAGGCTGAATGTGTTGAGCTGCTTCGTGTCAGAAGGTAAGAGGCTGCATTGGTTGTGTGTGTGTCAGTGATGAACCAGGTGTGCTGGGTATAAGTACGCTCCTCTCAGCTGTTGCTTAGGCCGGGGACTTCAATACAAGACTCATGTTTTCAAAATTATTCCCGAGAGAATGTACAGCGCACGTAAAAGTAATGCTTTCTAAATTCTGTATTTATTTTGCGTCGCTGAAGTTAATTTGACGATCTTCAGAGCTGCTTGTGAGAAGAGAAGTTAGATGACATGACGAGGTCCATTTAGACTGGCTTCATGAATAAAGAAGAGACGATGAAGATGAGGGATGATTCTCAAATCGAGGTAATCGGTTCTCATTTTGGAAAATCAACACATATTTAATTTTGCATGCTTTTAAAACACTGTCTCGGGACCGTTCAACGATGATTAGATTGAGCTTTGTGATAAACAACTGAGACGAGTGCTAATATATAAATGACACGATGCTATTTGATAAGGTGCACTGCAAAAATTAAAATCTAATAAGTAAAATGAAATATCTCAAATTAAGGCAATCTATGCTTGTTTTTTGACTGACAAGATATTTCTTCTTACAAGGCAGTTTTAATGTTGGAGCATTTCACTTTTTTTAAGAAATCTTGGCAAGTCAAATTTTCCTGTTCTGTTTGGTTTATTTCAAGTAATATTCCCTGATTTTATAACTTTTTTTCCTTGTTTTTTTAGGCTGAATTTTTGCAGTGTGTTGAGTATGCTAGTGGTGGGTGGACACGTATGGCTGGCTCAGGCTTAATGCTCAGGCTCTGGGGTCTGAGCAGCGGTCCGTCAAGCTGCGTTCACTGGTCATCATGTTCACTGTACATCACAGTCTGGGGATTTTCATTGTCCGGCGAGGAAAGCGCTGACTTCGACAAGACCTCGGGACGGGCTCGTGAATCAATGGGCTGTCTGGGGGGGGTTACTAGACAAGCTCATCTGTATCGCAGGAGGAAAATGCCTGTTTTTCTTTGGCTGCGAGATGGGGGGCGGGGGGGGGATTTCACAAGTGTGCGTACCTTCAAACGCAACATGAACAGCCTCAAACAGACGCATTATCGACCCCGCCTCCATCCTGCTAAATGTATTCAGGCTGTCGGTCTACGGACAGTCGGCATTCACCTATCTGTGTATTGTCACAGCTCAGAGAGCAGTTCGATATAAGGGTTATAAAAGCAACGGACGAGACATCTTCATAGCACAACGCGATTTGTAGTGTGATTACACCGGATTGGATGAAGGACTGAAAGACAGAGCAGAGTACATTACATTACAGTACATTACATTACATTACATGTCATTTAGCGGATGCTTTTATCCAAAGCGACTTACAATAAGAGCATAGCCTAGAGTACAAACTCAGAACAACAACAATACAGAAAGTACCATTTCCTCAACATAGTCAAACTACAAAAGTACCATAATAAGAGCTATTTAAGTTCCACTGAGCACCTCATGTTTCTTTGCTTCCAGCACACTAACATCTGTTAGCTTGTTACCCCATTTAACCTCCGCTCCGCTCGTCTCGGAGTCGGCGAATGCTGCGGGTCGAGTTGGTTTTGAGTATTACTGAGGCATGGCCTGTTTGCAATTATGCCCGTCGCTGATGCGGCGCTGCTGCGTTATTCTATTAGGGAGCATTAGTGCCGAAGAAGTCCCGTTAAAGAGGAGCAGTCGAGTCGATAGCTCGCCAAGACATCCTTCAGTGAAACAAACGAGATGTTATTCGGCTTCCGAAGATACAAAGTAAAAGGAAAATATACAGAAAATATACAGAAAATCATCCACTTTTCTAGTATAAATTTGTAACACTGTAATCCATTATTCTAAGTTGTCGTTCCAAACATCTACTTTAGTGTAAACAATGATCCACGTGTGTAATTTCACTCATTAATAAGCAGTCGTGGTGATGTCACCCATTGAATTGTGCATTGTCGTAATAATCTCCATCGTGGATTATGGCCGTTGTCGTCTTGATTTATAGTTTACTAAATAGACATAATGCTGCATTGAAGAAGACTTGAAACTAGAGATTGAGACTATAAATTCACGTTTAACATGTTTTCTGAGGGAATAAATCAAGAGAGAAGTAGAGTCATTTTCTCATAGACTTCTATAGAATCTGACTTCTTTTTGCAAGACAAGTCGCCCCCTGCTGGTGAGTAGAGAGAACGTACGTTTTTATCGACAACCACTCATCAGCTCCACTCGAGTACTGTTTTGTTGTTCTTTATTTTAGCACAGGAACTGTGCATTTAATTCGTCAATCTTCTTTTGTGCATTTCTCATAGAGCTGCGAGTGTCTCCTCCTCCAATGCAAAGGTTGCGTAGGTTAAGCTAGCTCGTCTGGCGCAGGTGTGAATCACACTGCGACATCCGTCAGTGAAGGGTCATAAAGGGAGAGGCCATGAAAGGCTATTTAGCTAATATGTGGTAAACCCCTTGGGGGGGGGGGCATTTATATGGCAGTGTAACAACAATCTGGGATTGGCACTGGTCAAAATAAACGGATGCAAACCGGTCTCGCTTGGCTCTCATTGGCCGTTCGCGTAACAAGCGCTGAACCCGGGAGCTCAGTTAGTGTCAGATCTTTGCGTGCGTATAATCGACGCACCGCCGCGCGTGGGTGTCACAGCTGGCTGTTGAACATCTGTCTGAGCATTTAGTCGCATTCGTTCGGTCCTCCTCATTCTCAGGCAGTCGTAATTTGCCCCCGTAGTCTCTCGTCAGAAGACGGCATCAATCTCACTTATCTTCTCCCCGGCGCTCGTACGTGCAACAGTCGAACGTCGAGTCGGAGCTAATTAACTGAAACGTGTCGCGCTCCAAATGTTTGTCGTTGTTGTTTTTTACAAAAGGAGAAACTTGTTTCACATTTTACAAAAGTCTACATTAAAAAGTGTCTTATGGCTTTGATGTAAAGCTGGTTGCGAGTGTGTGACGTTCACAGGGGAAATATTTCGGTTGCTTTAAGGACGATGTTGACCGAGAAGCTCCGACTCTCACCTTTGACCTCGGCTCCTCTCCTACCTCCTCACCTCTTGCTGATCCCTGATCCCAGCAACTCATTGGTCACTCTCCATCCGTCTATTTCTTCCTCCGCTCTCCGCTTTAGGCGAGGCCGGTCAGAGTTGCCGACGGAGGCGCGCGAAGGGTGTTTTGCCTTCCGTGGAATTTGCCGTCTTTTTGCTTCCTCCTCGTTAGTTCCTCAAGGTCTCTCGCTCTTCCTCCCGCCGTGGCCGTGCGTGCCAGCTGCGGTTCGTATCCCGGGGCTTGTCGGTGTGTGCTCAGCTGTTGTTTGTCCTTGTGCTTTTTTGTTCAGATTTTCTATTTGTTTTGAAATTGTAGTGCGGAGATGAGTGAGCGTGGGTGGGGGGGGGGGGGGGGGGGGTAAATACAGGAGCTGGAGACATAAATAAGGAGACGTGGAGAATCCCAGGCTGCGTGCTCTTATCGCCATGGCGACTTTGCAGCCGTAAAGGGGTTGTCTGCGCCTGCCGGTTGAGGCTCGGTTCATTTGTTATACGCTGGAGCGCCTTCCCTTCAGAGGGGAAGTGAGGCCCGCTGTTTTCAATTAGGAGAATTACCGTGCCCACTGCGCCGGCTAGTATTGTTTCATAAGCGGCAGCACCAGGTGCATTAAGCAGTCGAAACCCATCCTAAACACCCACATGGAATTAGAGTCGCTGCCTGCTTGGGGCTCCTGTGATCGCACCGATTCTGGTGACGAGGGAAGGAGGGAAGTTTCTCTGCAGCAGCAGCAGGAGGAGGAGGAGGAGGAGGAGGAGGAAACTACGGCGATTGCCAAGCTCGTACTGGTACGACGGAGCTGCTTCGACATAATAGTCACGATTAATATGATAAATATTGAGATTGCGAACACTTTTATTGCATCAAAATAAAACTGAAACTAAAACGGGCACTCAGTAGAGCGCATACCTTCACATATCACAAGATTGGGCGTTGAATTATGAACATGTTGGCATTAGTTGCATGACAATTGGATACAAATTGACATTGACCATTGACTCGATGGATCCTAAAATCTAATCAAATGATCCCCGGATAATAACCAATCATCCCAACAAATTTCATGCAATTCGGTTTAATACTTTTGGAGTTATGCGAGTAACATGCATACAAATATATAAATACAAGGCGATCAAAACATAACCTTCCGCATTTTCTATGCAAAGGTAAATATGTTTTTCCTTCACCCTGAATTCAGTGCATTTTCGTTACTCTTCTACCGTGCGTGCAGATTAAACGTCTCCATCGCTGTGGATCATTCCCACAGTGATCATAAAAAAAAAGAATCCGCAAATACTACCCGATGGGTTGTCTTTTAAAATGGTCATTTTTAGGCCTGGAAATGTCATGGAAAAAACTAAAATCATAAAAGTTGTGGAAAAGTCATGGAAACGTGTTATAATCACATGTTCATTTACGACGAGTTTGAAATAATGAATATATTTTTTTAAAGAAAGACGCTCAAAATATAATCCGGCGTACGCTCTCAATACGCAACATTTTCTAAATTTCTCAAGTCCATGCCGAGTCATGGAAATTTGATTTAAAGTCATGGAAAAGTCATGGAATTGGTCAAAATGTGTAAGAACCCTGCAAGAGCGTCCTGGGCTCCAACAGCTTGTCTGTGTTTGCACATTAGCCCACGTTTATTTTCCTCCTCTCCTTTTCCCTCCTCAGTCCTAAAACATTCACACTAGGTGAAGTGGAAACTCCAAATTGCCCGTCGTTAACGTGTTGGTGCACGTGTGTGTGTGTGTGTGTGTGCGCCCTGGAACAGACCTGCACAGTGTGTACCCTGCGTCCCGCTCAGTGGAAGCTGAGATAAGCCTCCAGATAACCTTTTAAAAAGAATTGATTTATTATCAACTACTTTTCATTTTCAGACAGCGTGGCACCAGGCGACGGAAAGCTTCTGTGTTGGATTTACCGCTCTGGTTGGTCGGGTTTATCTCGATGGAAGATTTACTGACACGCTCTGCACCTACTGCAGTGACGTGCCTTTGATTCATCACACGGCCACACTGATGGGGAAGCAGAGCTCGCCCGTCATCTCAGGCGAAGCTTTTATATAATCAGCAGACTCCTCTCCTGAATGCATTCGCATGTAAGGAAGGAGGGTGAGGATAATGGAAGCAGCAGCCATATTAAGGGGAAGTCTGTAGTGCACAGTGCAGTTTGACCTATGAAACAGAATCATTATTATGTTATAATGTTTTTACGTAGCTTTTAATGCTCGTCATCGATTCCACCGGGTTGGATTCAGCGCTAGATCCAATCACGAAGGTTCACGAGAAAACTTCTGCAGCTCAGACTCCGGGAGCAGAGCTTCGGCCCGCTGCTCCCCGCTGGAAGCCGACGCCATCAGCACGCCGCCGGGGGCCTGGGCGGTACTGCTGGGCCCTGCACAGGGGGAACCAGAGCAGGACCGACTGCAGCAGATTGCCGGACCCCTTCTGTGGTTAAATGAGAGGTTTTCTAAAGGGAACCGGAGGGCACTGCCACAATCAAAATTCCTACTTTCTGCATTTTCGAAGCGATTTCAATCAGACATATATTCTGAATACGCACAAAATCAAATCTTCACTCATCTCCATTCACAGGCGGATATCCGTCTCCTCCATGTTTTGATATTCGGCTTAGAGAAGAAGCCTCGATTGGAGCTGCAGGCTTTGCTATTTGCTGGATTGTATTTCTTATTTTTTATTTACAAAATAACTGCCACTGTTGCTGTTTTTCTGTGCGTATTCATTTGGCCTGAACAGTGTGCGTAAGAGATAGAGGCAGCTCTCTGTAGGGAGGGGCGGTGAACGATACTCCAGGAGCTGATAACCAACCGTAAACCTGAGGATGCCACACAACACCAGATCGTCTGTCCTCTGGATTTTTCCGTGCAAGTACGAGCGTCAGTTACTCCACACTGCTCCGTCTGTAGTTAGAGCAGATCACCCTCCACTGAGTCACCGGGATGTCAATAACAGGAGTCGGCTGATCCCCACCCTGGTTATTTGTATATGATCCACTCCCATGACTCCCAACGCACTCTCCTCTCCTCTCTCTTCTCTCTCTCCTCTCCTCTCCTCTCCTCTTCTCTCCTCTCCTCTCTCTCCTCTCCTCTCCTCTCCTCTTCTCTCCTCTCCTCCCTCCTCTCCTCTCCTCTCCTCTCCTCTCCTCCTTCCTCTCTCCTCTCTCCTCTCCTCTCTCCTCTCTCCTCTCCTCTCTTCTCCTCTCCTCTCCTCTCCTCCTCTCCTCTCCTCTCTCCTCTTTCTCCCTCTCCTCTCTCTCCTCTCCTCTCCTCTCCTCTCTCCTCTCCTCTCTCTCCTCTCTCTCTCTCCTCTCTCCTCTCCTCTCCTCTCCTCTCTCCTCTCTCCTCTCTCCTCTCCTCTCCTCTCCTCTCCTCTCTCCTCTCTCTCTCCTCTCCTCTCTCTTCTCTCTCTCCTCTCCTCTCCTCTCCTCTTCTCTCCTCTCCTCTCTCTCCTCTCCTCTCCTCTCCTCTTCTCTCCTCTCCTCTCTCTCCTCTCCTCTCCTCTCTCCCTCTCCTCTCCTCTCCCTCCCTCTCCTCTCCTCCTCTCTCCCCCTCCTCTTCCCTCCCCCTCTCCTCTCCTCCCCTCCCCTCCCTCTCTCTCTCTCTCTCTCTCTCCCTCTCCTCTCTCCTCTCCTCCCTTTCCTCTCCCTTTCCTCTCCTCTCCTCTCCTCTCTCTCCTCTCCTCCTCTCCTCCTCTCCTCCACCTCCTCTCCTCCCCTCCCCTCCTCTCATCTCTCTTCTCTCTCTCCTCTCCTCTCTCCTCTCCCTCCTTTCCTCTCCTTTTCCTCTCCTCTCCTCTCCTCTCCTCTCCTCTCCCCTCCTCTCCTCTCCCCCCTCTCCCTTCTCTCCTCTCCTCTCTCTCTCTCTCTCCCTCTCCTCTCCCTCCTCTCTCCTCCTCTCCTCTCCTCTCTCTCTCCTCTCTCTCCTCTCTCTCTCCTCTCCCCTCCCTCCTCCTCCTCTCCTCTCTCCCTCCCTCTCCCCTCCCTCTCTCTCTCCCTCTCCCCTCCCTCTCTCTCCTCTCCCTCCCTCTCCTCTCTCCTCTCCCTCCCCCTCCCTCTCCTCTCTCTCCCCTCCTCTCCCTCCTCTCTCCTCCCCTCATCTCCTCTCTCTCCCTCCTCTCCCTCCTCCTCTCTCTCCCTCTCTCCTCTCTCTCTCCTCTCCTCCTCCTCCCTCCCCTCTCCCTCTCTCTCCCCTCCCTCCTCCTCTCTCTCTCCCCTCCTCTCTCCTCTCTCCTCTCTCTTCCTCCTCTCCTCTCTCCTCTCCTCTCCTCTCCTCTCCTCTCCTCTCCTCTCCTCTCCTCTCCTCTCCTCTCCTCTCCGTAAAAGGACCTTTTCTTTCTCCGTGTTTCAAATTGCCCTTTATCAGGATCTCTGAGCTCGGTTCTGATCCAGAAGCTTAGCGGTGGAAAACATACTGAAATTGCGTAACACTTCAGAGCACATGTGTGCCATTTGACGCCCGGAGAGCATTGGTGCTGCCCCCCCGCCCGCCTCCTCAGGAGCAGCGACACACTCTTGACCCGTCAGTCCCGGGGCTTTAATTCAACGTCCAGCAGAAACTGTGAACTGAGCTTTGTGAATATTACACAACTCTTCTCCGGATGTTTCGTACCGACGCAGACGGCATCACATTCAAGAAGGCGTCTGCGTCTGCTGTTGTATTGACTCCCGAAGGTGTATGTGTGTGTGTGTGTGTGTGTGTGTGTGTGTTTGTGTACACACTCCTGTGATATTCTGTCAGGGCTGCTAACACTTTTCTTCTTGCGTCTCCCCACTTTCCCCAATTTCCATTTCAAACGTCCGCTAAGCTTTCAGGTTTCTCCGAGGGGAAAAGAAATTACACTTTCATAGCCACCTGTTCCACCGGTCTGAAATACAGATGCAACTGTTGCAGCCGCTCCCGAGCGGCGGGGAGATTTAGGCCGGAGCTCGTTAGCCGCTGTCGGCCGCCGCCGAGCCAATCATCCCGTCCACTTCTCCCCGTCAGTCTGAAAGCTCGATGGATCGGGGCGGCGGAGGCAGACGCCAGAGAAGGCAGGTCTGGCATTTTATTAATGTTTGCAATTGTTTTTGCCCTTTACCAGAAACACAGCCGTTCCCTACATCAAGGACGGTGTGTGAATTATTCAAAGGTTCTCCAGATGAGAATCGGAGCCGTAATACGGCAGCAGACTATTATTTGCTGCGTAACGGTTAGTCAGTGGATATGTGACATGTGGGCGTGTCCCACTGGCGAGCTCACCGCCACCAGTTCATAACCAACCGGATCATAACCAACCAGTTCATAACCAACCGGCTCATAACCAACCAGTTCATAACCGACCAGTTCATAACCAACCAGTTCATAACCAACCGGATCATAACCAACCAGTTCATAACCAACCGGCTCATAACCAACCAGTTCATAACCGACCAGTTCATAACCAACCAGTTCATAACCAACCGGATCATAACCAACCAGTTCATAACCAACCAGTTCATAACCAACCAGTTCATAACCAACCGGCTCATAACCAACCAGTTCATAACCAACCGGCTCATAACCAACCAGTTCATAACCAACCGGCTCATAACCAACCAGTTCATAACCAACCGGCTCATAACCAACCAGTTCATAACCAACCAGTTCATAACCAACCAATTCATAACCGACCAGTTCATAACCAACCAGTTCATAACCAACCGGTTCATAACCAACCGGATCATAACCAACCAGTTCATAACCGACCAGTTCATAACCAACCAGTTCATAACCAACCGGATCATAACCAACCGGATCATGACCAACCGGATCATGACCAACTAGCTCATAACCAACTAGCTCATAACCAACCAGATCATAACCAACCAGTTCATAACCAACCGGCTCATAACCAACCAGTTCATAACCAACCGGCTCATAACCAACCAGTTCATAACCAACCAGTTCATAACCAACCAGTTCATAACCAACCGGCTCATAACCAACCAGATCATAACCGACCGGCTCATAACCAACCAGATCATAACCGACCGGCTCATAACCAACCAGTTCATAACCAACCAGTTCATAACCAACCGGCTCATAACCAACCAGATCATAACCGACCGGCTCATAACCAACCGGCGTCATCATTTAAACTCTGTTTCATAACTATTTGCGCTGTTATCTCCCTCCGCCATGTTGAGAGCCGTTTGGAGTCAATCGATCCGCTCCAGGGTGAAGAGGGTGAAGAGGGTGAAGAGGGTGAAGAGGGTAAAGAGGGTGAAGAGGGTGAAGAGGGTGAAGAGGGTAAAGAGGGTAAAGAGGGTGAAGAGGGTGAAGAGGGTAAAGAGGGTGAAGAGGGTGAAGAGGGTAAAGAGGGTGAAGAGGGTGAAGAGGGTATGTTTGTAACCGTTTCCCCCGAGTGATGAGTCAGAGCAGAGACAGACAACGACCCATACAACCAGACAGACGGGCTCTTGTCCCCCACCTGTCCTCGTCCTGATAATCCAGACAGTTGGAGAGAATGGGATTGGGATTAGGGATAGTAGAGTAATGGCGACCGTGATTTAACTGGATTTACGTCTTGCCGTCTGTCTGCTCGTGTGTTTGGGTGAAGCCTGGTCACCTGGGGTTACGCGACGAGGGAAGGAAGGGTCTCCAGCTCTGACACGGTGTAAAAAGGCCTGAACTGTAACAATAGGGGGATGAATGGATGGATGGATGGATATATGAATAGATGGATGAATGGATGGATAGATTTCTCTTGAAAATGGCTATCGATTACCTTGTATGAAAAGGTGCAGGTGCATCATTTAGAATTTGTCTTTTTTCCCTATAATCCTTAAGTGGAAATTTAAACTCAAATGCCAATAAGTGAATTTAAAATGTTTTTCTTCCTTAAAGTGAAAATCAAAAACCCCTCAGTGCTATAATTGCATGTCACTTAATGAGAAAAGCTAATCTTTGAATCCTTGAGGCTGTAACAAGCAACAATGCATCACAATAGCATTCTCTGACCCTCTTGTTGATTTCTTGTCTAGTTGATTGAGTTTTATAAACAACAAACTATTAGACACTATTACTACTAGATATGAGACACGACTAGAGCTCAGACAATTAGTGGCTTTATCGATGTGGGTTTAAGAGAGGAACTTGATTTGCATTTCTAATTTATTTCAATTCCCTGGATCAGCTTCTCTTTTTTCCTGTTTCTATGAGAATAAACTGATTTATTTATTTAATTAAATTCTACTGATTGTTGGGGGAAAAATAATTTAAACATAAAGATGAAATTGTGACCCGCATGTCTCACTATCTCCTAACAATCAACAACAACAAATTAATCTACGAAGAAAATAATAACTCGCCGCCCTGTAGTTCGTAAAGACTCCATTTGTAAAAAAAAAGCACTCGGCAGCAGCTCGCCTGAGTGCAAACTGTCGCTGCTCTGCATCTCTCATCGCCGGCTCCCAGCTAAACGTCTCAAAGGGATGTTTTTTTTTTTTTTTTTCGAAGCCAGGAAGCTTTTTATTAACACCGCCTGCTTTTTGCCGGATGCCATTGATCGTAACGGATGACTTGGCATCGTGAAAAGATGTCCTCTCCAGCCGCTGCTTCCGCCACACGCTCACTGTATTGTACAAAGTGTATGATCTGCACTGACAGCAGAGGACGGAGCACCCCCCCCCCCCCCCATCCTCCAGCTCTGTGCACGGCGCTTTGTTCAGTAAATCATCAGAGGACTGACTGCTGAGGGGAGATGTACTTTGCAGATGAGTGCCGGCAGCAACACGCCAGTGTAAGACGTGTGTTCAACCATACTTCCTTCTGTCGTCTGCAAGGAGCTGACATTACTCTGTGTGTGTGGGTGTGTGTGTGTGTGTGTGTACATGCATGCAGAATAAGGATTAGGCTGTGAGCATATTATTCTGCCAGGGTGCAGTAATTGCGAGGAATCCTCAAAGCCTCTTTTGAAAAGCTTAGCGTTTGGAAGTCGATGACTCCCTAATTATTAGCGTCGCCGTCCGAGTGGCCGGCCGGGCCCTGATCCCGGAGGAACGGTCATTTATCGACACGGCCGGACGCCCACTCCGATATCCATCTACACCGGAGGAGAATTAGTATGTTTGCCCGTGAATTAGTGCCGCGCTCGTGGAGTATTTCGTTAATGTGTTGCTAGGATGCTGACTTGATGTCACAGGAGCTCTTCTGCCGGTTGGGTTGCGCTGCATTATTCTGAAAGAAACCAGGAAACCGTGACATGAAAACCCTTCTATGCATGTTTTTTTTATGCGTCCGCCTTCTGCACAGATGGGACTCGAATCACATAAGAGGTGGTCAGAAAAAACTAATGGGATTTTTGGAAGAACAGTTTATTGGTGATGGGCATTTGAAGTGAATTCCATATTTTACGCGCCTCGAGGGATAACAGCTCTTTTCGCTTCCTGTTCGGAGTTCTACTTCCGGTTTTAGGCTTTTCAGAATAAAAGCCTAAACAGGAAAACAGACACCATCTCAAGAGAAACACACGTATCCCATAATAAAACCATCTCATTCTTACCATCAACATCCTATAGTTATGATAACAATAATACATCATACAATTAAACTTACAGTTACAAATATAATACAGTGATCATACTTTTCTATGCTTTTATAATACATTAATCAGAATATTTCTCCCTAATATCCACTATGTACATTATCTTTCTATATGCATTATTTAAAACATAAGACTTCCTTATGTGCAAGAGTACATAAAATCCACTACAACCTAACAGTTCTCGCATTCATGTATTATTGAGGACTCATGCCCATCTCTTATTGGCTTTCCCTGCCAGGAGTTAGAGGAACAGGTGTACATCACATTATGTATTATTGTTTTATTTGTACACAACAGGTGGTGGTTATCACGTGGGTGTTCAGACTCCTTTTGAGGGACTTACTCTCTATTCTAAGCTTCATTTTTTACTTTACAGAAGTGAAGCTAGTATTGATCCTCTTATCTAGCTCTTTGCCAACATTCGCAAACAAGCTTAACTGGTCCTTTAAATGGTATAAAGATTGCAGGTGTTGCGTCTCTGTAAGGTCCGTTCTTGTCCAGCATACAGCTGTTACGACAATAACAAGTGTTCCAGAAACGACGGCTGTGGAAGAACTGCAGATGTCCCAGTGTCTGGATATAATGACAGGGAGTCTGGGGATCATTATAACCGTGTGTGTGTGTGTGTGTGTGTGTGTGTGTGCACACAGAGTAAACATCACTTTGATGAAGCCTTTTGTGCATTTACTGCCTTTTTTATTACTCGCTTTTCCACTCTGGGCCAGAGATGAGAGATCCACGTAAAACACACCCTCCCGAGATCAAGGGTGGAACTGGCCCCAAGACACTGACTCGGGATCAGTTTGCCTTCCCTCTGTCGAAACAGACGCATTTTAAACAACCGCAAAAAAAAACACAGACCAAAAGAGCCGACTGTATTTGTACCCCTCCTTGTATCGAGTGGGTTCGCCTTGTTAGTTTTCCCCCCCCGACAGAGTTATGGATTTCTGCGTTGTCGCGTGAAAACAAATGTTACGCCCGATCGATGGCGGCGCCGTCGCTTAGCCTCTGTCCGGATGACGAGCAGGCGTCTGAACGGCGGCCTCTCACTCAGCTCCGGCATCAATCCCACCGGGGTCGTACGTGGCCGTCAGTAAGACGCATCAACACTGCAGCGTGTGTGTGCGTGTGTGTGCGTGTGTGTGCGTGTGTGTGTGTGTATCCCTAACAATTAGTCGATGCAGCAGAGTCACTATATGTGTTGGATTGGTTTAGCCTCGCAGCCGTCGTATAGATCTGCTGCTGTTTTGTCGATGTAGTTTAAAAACAAATTATTTAAGAATTTAAGCGGCAATTAACTGCAGTGACAAATCCAACCCGCTGAACCGTGAGAGCGTATTGTATTTTTCTCGGTGATTAAACGGCAGCGATGCAAACAACCTTGGATGTCTTATATTAGTTTTATATAGTTGTCGTATGCATGCTTGTGAGTCTGTATGTGTAACTGGACTAATGCCCCCTTTTCAATAGCAGCATGAAGACACCATCACGCTGTTGGGTCCATGCGCGCTACGAGTCACAGAAATAATGGTTGACCTCAATTGGGCGGCACCATGGAAACCAGGGGGAGAACATGTGCGTGCGCACAAGTGTTTGTGTGTGTGTGATGTAATATAAACATGAGGTCAGAGCGAATAAATATATATATATATATATATATATATATATATATATATATATTTATATATTTGTTTATACATTTACTGCTTAATGATCCGGATCATAATGCATGTTATAACCGCTCAGTGTCACGGTTAAGGGGTTTTAATGAAAGGCCACTGTAAATCATTAAAGAAATTATGGAGGTCAGAAAATGAATGAAGTATAAATAAATAAATGCATGAATAAATACAGGAATAAATAAATACATGCTTAAATAAATGCATAAATAAATACAGGAATACATAAATGAATGCTTAAATAAATGTATAAATAAATATAGGAATAAATAAATAAATGTATAAATAAATACAATAATAAATAAATAAAAGCTTAAATAAATGTATGAATAAATATAGGAATAAATAAATACAGGAATGCTTAAACGTATAAATAAATATAGGAATAAATAAATACAGGAATAAATAAATATAATTGATACCTAAACAGGACATCATTAAATAAATGTATTTCTACATTTCTGTATTTCTTTATTTCTTTATGTCTTTATTTATGTCTTTATTCATGCGTGACATTTATGTGTCCTTGTATGCAAATGAGCTGGGGCGGTCCGAACCTCATTGTTAAACCTCATTCTTTCATAAAAAATGGGGGATTAGGGAATAGAGAGCAGAACTCTGTGACTTACATGTACAAAGATAAATAAATAAAAGGTACTATAGGGCTTGTAAAAGCAAGTATGGGTCGACCGTGCGGCGGTCTCACATCCTGCGACAAACGCAGAGTTCCTGTGTGAAAGAATTACGCTGGTTCTTCACTTCACCTCCCGCGGCTCCCATCACCAGCGGGTAATGGACCGCTCTCTCTCTCTCTCCCTCTCAAAGGGGTGCGAGAGCGAGCCATTAAAGCAGCGCATAGCGGGGCCGGCTCGGCAACCGCCTCAGCCGGGAGCTATTTGATTTGCGTGGCTCTTATTTGTCGTCCCCGCGCCCTCGCGTCCTCTTCCCGGAGCACTTCCACCTGTGGAAGCTGCAGTAAACGGACGGGGCGTTGACAATGTGTCGCCGGGTAGAGGCGTATCTCTGAAGGCCGAAGCCTTCGTGAAACTCAAATAGAAGCGCTCTGGTACCTTTATCGTCGTGACTCCCGCCTCCTGCTTCTCCGTCTGAACCCTGTGATTCGCTCCCGTCGTCTTTATGCCCGTTGTTATCTCTTCAGTGTCAGGGCTTTCTCACTCGCTCTCACAGTCGGTTGCCCGTAATCATAACGCGATTACGTTTCAGGTCTGCCGCAAACATAAATTAAACGCACAACATTTAAACGCGTGGCTCCTACTCGGGCGCTCGCACGTCGCTCCTCCTGCGTTAGCCGTCTCGGTCGCACCGCGATTTAATTCATAGTCGTGGTTAATCGTGTTTTCACTGCATGCTGCTGAGGGGAGATAGAATATTAGAATATATTATGTAAATCCACAAAGGTCATATAAAGGTAAAAATAAACGGTACGGCTGCATGCCCTTTATTTAAAAAAAAAAAGAGTATATTGGATTTGTTAGGAGAAATGATAATAACGGGATTATCTCGATGTTTAAGGCTAATAGTAATTGTATTGTTATGATTTTAATTAATTAATAGCTTTGTTTCAAGTGAGATTAACTGTTAGGGAAAGGCCGGTCCATTTTTATGCAAAAATATAAAGATTATATGATAGCATAAATATGCAAGTGCATTCTTTCAAAACGAAAATCTTAAAGCGATAGAATTGAAATGAGTAAAATATCCAAAAAATATCCTCAAACGATAAATACAATGGACTCTTTGGGTTTTGTAACATGCGCAACGTCAAAGTCTCACGATGGATGTTTATTTTGGCGTCACGTCGGATAAAGCTTTGGTGACATTGTTCTGTAAACAAACACACATGTAAACAAACACGCATGTAAATAGACAGGCATGCAAACAAACACGCATGCAAACACATCGAGTAACATCGAGGTAAAACATTATATAACAAAATCAAGGTCATGTCCAAAGCTCAAAATAGTGCTAAATAATGCACAATAGGTTGATAACTTAATTTAATTAATGATATTATTATATTTGTATTAATAATTTGAATTAATAATACTATTATTGATATAATGAATTATGAAGGTTGAATTTATGAGTTATTATTTGACAAATCGTTCTGTGTTTCTGGTTAAACCGTCACAAAGTCCATCAGGGATGGGGCACATATTTGTAAACACACAGCCTGACTTACACACACACACACACACGCACACACACACACTGTGCCTTTAAACCTGTAGTCCCCACTAGCTGTCACAGACTCACACATCTCCACATTGAGGACAGTCTTAACAGGTGCAGTCATGCGGAAAGGAAAAGATGTGGCTGCATTAAGATACGTGAGACACACACACACACACACACACACACACACACACACACACACACACAATCACACACACACAGGGAACAGACACACCTGGAACGACAGGCAGCCAGCTGTTTACATGCATCCACACACATAAGTAGAATGTGATGGTGACCATCAGAAGAGCCTCCTCTCTAATCATCTGCATTCCTTCATTTTTTTTCCTTCTTTCTCTTCTCCCTCAAATTTGATTCCCTCGATGTTCCGGCTTGGGAGCGTTGCCGGGTTCGCAATTGGCACGCTTGTGCTCGCTCATCCGCGTGCAAATGTGTGACGGGGGTGGGGGGTAGGGGGGGGTTAGAGACAGATAGCAGGAGGAGGGGGTGGCAGGCGAGCCGTGGCTCAGTCACATGGCCGTCCACGAGAGGCGGGCGGAGAGCAGAAAGGCCGCCTATCAATTCAACCGAGTCGAGCCGTGAAGCTGCTGAGTGGCACCGGGTCGGGCGGGTTAGCGGTTAGCGGTTAGCGGTTAGCGCCTCAGCTGGGGAGGGAGCTCCATGTTATATACGGGCTGACAGACGGGATGGAGCCTCCAGAGATCACAGCCAGAACGTCTCCCCTCCTGTCACGCTTTGATTGTTTCTACGGCAGACATTTTGATATGCCGTGGTAGAATACACGCTGTCAAATTTGCTTTACATCATTTAGCTGTTTTATTTCCAGGGTATATTAATATTAATATTAATATATCTTCGATGGCTTTGTTTGCATCTCAAAAAAAAGTCAATTGTGTTGACATGGCTTCATTATTCTTGTGTTTACACTACGGTTACCCGCAAAAGGATGGAGGGGGCTTTTTTTGCAGATTCATGTTATCAATAATAAACTTTTGATTGTTACCTTCTTTACCTTTTGAGGGTTTTATTGCATTTGTAAAACGTAGCCGCACTTTCGATCTTGTTCTCTTCGCCTCCATGTGGGTTTCTCAGCCTGTAGTGTGTATGTGTGTGTCTGTGTGTGTTTGTGTGTGTGTGTGTGTGTGTGTGTGTGTGTGTGTGTGTGTGTCGGAGTCGAGTAAAGCACGACTCCGCCCGCTCCCATTTAGAACCGGGTTTTGGGGGCATCCCTTCTTTAAAAATCGCTGAGAGTATCCAATTATTTTCCTTCATGGAAATGTAACAACCTACAAAAGCCGAGCGACGCTGTCGTAATACACGTGTGTGTCGATTCATTACTATTCTGCAATGCACACAGAACATCGGGGGCTTATAGAGTCGATGCACAGATGGAATTAAATACATCCGACCAGAATCGGCACAAATTGGACTTCTGATGAGTAGTGAGAGAGAAATACGAAAAGTAAACATGAATAAAACTCGTCTGCCCTGAATTATTATATCTCATCGGTGATTTTCGTATCCTCACTTTTATTTCAGATCGAAACAGTCGGACTGTTGTTGACATGTCTGCTGTTTCTCTCTCATCCACCATCTGGGCGGCTGAGTGCGATGTTGGTTCTGAAGAAAACAGAGTGGGAATAAATCTGCCTGACTCACACCTTCTGAAGCTCTCTCTCCCTCTCTCTCTCTCTCTCTCTCTCTCCTCCCCTCATTATGTCTCCTTCCACTCTTTCTTTAGCTCATTGTGTGTTCCCCCTCTCTTGCCCTCCTGAGCCTCGTCTCCATTATTATGTTGAGTGGTCGACTATAATTATGCATCTATTTCTGGCCTTTCTGGCAAAAACACTCCTCTGATTGCGTTTCTCTTCTGCCCCGCGTCCCGTTATTAGACTTTAAAAAACATCACAACAAAACCGACGACTGCTGTGACTCTGAGATTTGTTACATTTGTGCCGTTTGCATGTGTAAGTTATATTTGGATTAAAAAGCTAAAAAGGGAGAGCGTGTAGTGTACTCACACTTTCAGAGACTCACAGCATGTTTACACTTTCCGTGTTAGCGTAAATGTAAAATGAAGGGTCTGGATATCAATTATAAGGGTGTTCGGGATTTATCCGTCACTGTTTATGAACGCCCACCAGGGGGCGACTCCTCTGGTTGTATAGAAGTCTATGCTTCATGTGTTAAAGCTGCATTCTCTCTCCTGACCACCAGAGGGCGACTCCTCTGGTTGTATAGAAGTCAATGCTTCATGTGTTAAAGCTGCATTCTCTTTCTTGATCACCAGGGGGCGACTCCTCTGGTTGTATAGAAGTATACGCTTCATGTGTTAAAGCTGCATTCTCTCTCCTGACCACCAGGGGGCGACTCCTCTGGTTGTATAGAAGTATACGCTTCATGTGTTAAAGCTGCATTCTCTCTCCTGACCACCAGGGGGCGACTCCTCTGGTTGTATAGAAGTCTATGCTTCATGTGTTAAAGCTGCATTCTCTCTCCTGACCACCAGAGGGCGACTCCTCTGGTTGTATAGAAGTCGATGCTTCATGTGTTAAAGCTGCATTCTCTTTCTTGATCACCAGGGGGCGACTCCTCTGGTTGTATAGAAGTATACACTTCATGTGTTAAAGCTGCATTCTCTCTCCTGACCACCAGGGGGCGACTCCTCTGGTTGTATAGAAGTATACGCTTCATGTGTTAAAGCTGCATTCTCTCTCCTGACCACCAGGGGGCGACTCCTCTGGTTGTATAGAAGTCTATGCTTCATGTGTTAAAGCTGCATTCTCTCTCCTGACCACCAGGGGGCGACTCCTCGGGTTGTATAGAAGTCTATGCTTCATGTGTTGGAGCTGCATTCTCTCTCCTGACCACCAGGGGGCGACTCCTCAGGTTGTATAGAAGTCTATGCTTCATGTGTTAAAGCTGCATTCTCTCTCCTGACTACCAGGGGGCGACTCCTCTGGTTGTATAGAAGTCTATGCTTCTTGTGTTAAAGCTGCATTCTCTCTCCTGACTACCAGGGGGCGACTCCTCTGGTTGTATAGAAGTCGATATAAATGACCTCTCTCTTGATGTATTCCCTCAGTAAACAGTGTAAACATGAGTTTATGTCTCAGTCTCTAGTTTCAAGTCTTCTTCTATACAGCATGATGTCATCATTTCATACATTTTGGTCATTTAGAGTCAAACAGACCATAAGGCAGGCTGTGGTTTAGGGCGGGGCTACAAGGTGATTGACAAGTCGCTGCAAAAGCCTTTAGACGGTGTCTGTGTGTCACACCTTTGCAGTCCAAATATGGTCACTCGTATTCTTGTATTCACTGGATGCAACAACAAAAAACAAGATGGCGACGGCAGGAGTTCCCCCCCCCCCCCTTGTGTTTGCCACTGTCATCACAAGATGTTGGACCGCTGTGTCCGCCGTGTGGGGTTCTTCTTTGTCACTGGGAGCACTAACGATGCTGAGTGTCTCAAAGCAACTAACACTGTCATCTCTCTCTCTCTCCCTCCCTCTCTCTCTCTCTCTCTCTCTCTCTCTCTCTCTCCCTCTCTCCCTCTCTCCCGCAGATGCTGCTGGAAGGAAAGCCTTCATCACAGAGGTGAGCATCCATCTGTCGCTGTGATCATATCACGCTTCTCTTTTGAGGGAGAGGATCTCAGGCTGTTAATATTTGAGTCAACTAATCCTAATGTTCCTCGCTCAGTGCGTGAAGACTGGCACGAGTCAGCCGAGACTAGAATGTCCCCAAACTATTTGAATATCACTTTAGTGTTCTTTGGCTTTGCCCGACAATTCATCTTAATCCTCCAAATGTAGTGAATCCCCAAAAATACTAATGAAAAAGCATAACTCTATCAGTCAAATTCATCTTTTTTTTATTGCGCAACTTTTTGGGAAAATAAATGACATTTGAAATACAAGTTAAGGGAGGTGGAGACCGAGGCTACGACCATATTTATTTTTAAACATCACCGTTCTTGTCAATACGTCAGGTAGTACGTCGTAACTCCGCCACGCACTCAAAATAACAAGTGCGTGCGTGCGGAAGCAATACCGCAAATGAAGGCGTACTTGTCGACGCAATCCTCTCGTGCATTCGTACGGTTTCTCTTCTAAATATTGAGTAAAAATCATCAATGTTAATTAAGAGGTACTCAAGTCGCTCTTCGTCTCTCCAGATGCCCTCATCCTCAGGCCAGCCCGGCCAGGGAAAGAAGATTGGCCACAGAGGGGTGGATGCATCGGGGGAAACCACCTACAAGAAGGTACTGACAACTCTACCACCATGTACTTGTAATAAGTCACTTTTGCCCCTAAAAAAACTACATTTTAAAAGCATTAAATGGTAAAACTGTCATGGTCTTTTTTCCCTTTTAAAATGATCCGCTCATTGACTGTGAGGGTTTAGAGAAAGAGCAAGTTCTTTACACCCCCTCCCCTCTCTCTCTCTCTCTCTCCCTCTCTCTCTCTCTCTCTCTCCCTCCACAGACCACATCCTCGGCCTTGAAAGGTGCCATCCAGCTGGGCATCGGTTACACGGTGGGCAACCTGAGCTCCAAGCCGGAGAGAGATGTGTTGATGCAGGACTTCTACGTGGTGGAGAGCATCTTTTTCCCCAGGTCTCTGCTGCAGCCACACACACACACACACACACACACACACACACACACACACAGTTTGTTTCCAGTCGTATTAATACTGGTGTTTTTCTGTACTTCAGTGAAGGCAGCAACCTCACTCCAGCTCACCATTTCCCGGACTTCCGCTTTAAAACCTACGCTCCCGTGGCCTTCCGCTACTTCAGAGAACTGTTCGGCATCCGGCCGGACGACTACCTGGTAAGACTTGAAGCGTGCGAGAATCCCTCGGGAGGAACTTTTTATTTTTTGCTTCGTTATGAAACACCGCCGCGTGTCCCCCGAAGCAATTAAGTTGAATTCTCACCTCGCGGAGGCTCAACTTTCCCCTCGAAGATAGAGCGGGACGCATCGATCCGGCTAGCTAGGGTGGAAGTGAAACGAGCCCCGTAGCAGCTTAGCATCCACCCGGGTCAGATGGAGAGAGAGAGGAGAGAGAGAGAGAGAGAGAGAGAGATGTAAACAGGAAGGGAGGCGAGACCAGGAAGCGGCGAACGTAAACACGAGAAAAAAAAAAAGAAACCCATAAAGAGGAGAACTGCGGCATGAGCGAGAGAGTCAGGAGGGGAAGAAGGAGGACGAGAGGCCGTGAAACCACACGAGAAAATGGAGGAGGAGGAGGAGGAGGAGGAGGAGGAGGAGGAGGAGGGGATGGTTGAAGAGAGGGAAGGCTGTCAGTGTGACTGCGTGGTCCCTGAACGCATCGGTCCTCAACCCCACGTGGAAACGCCCCGTTTTCTGTCACTCGTCCCCACGCGCGACTCGGTCCTTGTTCCTTGTTTTAATTTGAGGTTTCACTGAAGTTGTGCGTAGGGGGGACTTGATTTCCTGTCGCAGCTCTCGAGGTTCATGATAATGAAGTGAGTGTGGCTTCATATGATGTCGTGTTGAAAACACTGCAGTATTTCCACCGTCTGTTTTTGTGACTGTGGTCCTCACAGATGAAACTACGGTTGTTTTTCTGGGCTGTCCGTCATGTTTACCCTCCTGGTGTAACCATGACGACCTCGCCCTTTTTTTTTTTTTTTTTTACCTGGGACCATTTTTTTACATTTTTCCTCCGACTCCAAAGCTTTGAAAGTAAACGTCAGGCTCCTCTGAGAGGAATGTTTGATAAGCAAAGCATTAGCGCACAAAAAAAGCCGGCGGAGGCAGCTTCGTGAGTTCACGCCGTTGAGTTGCTCTAAAGCAGCGGAGAGAGAGAACGAGCTAATTAGTGGAGCTCACCCTCATATCAGCAGGAGCCCGACGCGCGAATTAAAGGAGCTCAAATTTAAAAGCATTATCATTTTTGGAAAGTTAATTGCATTTAATCGATGTACCGCTACTGCAGCATGACATGTTCATCTCTCTCTCTCTCTCTCTCTCTCTCTCTCTCTCTCTCTCTCACACACACTTTAGGCCATTTCTTTCCCTGTGTGTTTAATGTATTTTATTGACCTTCATCAGAGTGTACATGCGTCTCAACGTGCTGATGGTAGTAACATGGAGGAAGGAGGTTTGATATGCTTCAACCACCTCCGAATAAGTTTAAAAAAAAGAAAGAGAGAGACACTCAAATGCACGCTGGCTGGAGTTCACGGATTTTAGGCGCCAAATGTTATCAGAGGACCAACGTTTTGACGCCAAGTGCGAATGATTAATAACTCCAAGAGTCCATTTAACATCGCAACGTCTTTTCTTTTTCTGTGTGTGTGTTTTGCTTAATACCAGATGGCTTCTGCATAAGTGATGTGTTTAAAGAGCGCAGGATACTCCGCCGCTGTCGCTGTGTTTAATGGTTCGACCCGTACTTTTCTCTCTCTCTCTCTCTCTCTCCCCCCCCCCCCCCCCCCCCCTGTGCACCTGCAGTACTCCCTCTGTAACGAGCCTCTGATCGAGCTGTCCAATCCCGGAGCGAGTGGCTCCGTCTTCTACCTCACGAGGGACGACGAGTTCATCATCAAGACCGTGATGCACAAGGAGGCCGAGTTCTTACAGAAGCTGCTGCCCGGATACTACATGGTGCGTGTGTGTGTGTGTGTGTGTGTCAAAGTTAAATGAAAACTCAAATACCTTACATTTCGGCTGTAGTCGTTGTGTGACCTTAAAGCTACAGTCGGTACTTTAATACAAATAACCTTTTCATGGCGCTCCGGTATTATTAATGTAGTGCTGGGCAAGAAACTTGAATGAATCCAGTTGTTGAAGGAGAATATAAAGAGGGAATTAGGCCCAGTTTAGCTAACATTAGCTCTGAGCATCTAATTAAAAATAAATGAAAGTCTTCCCCCAAAAATACAATGATTTATTTCCTAATCATATCAACTTGTGTGTTTAAATAACTGCGATAGAAATTAAACTGAGGTATACAATGGTAGCCTGGGCCTTGTTTTCAAATACAGTTCTTGGAAAGAAAATCTGAATCAGACTTTTAAAAAAAAAAGAAAAAATTGTTCCGAAGAGTCATTTTCGAATCCTATTTTTAGATCCCAGGAAAACATCTCTCCTCCGAG
This sequence comes from Liparis tanakae, assembly GCA_036178185.1. NCBI lineage: Eukaryota > Metazoa > Chordata > Actinopteri > Perciformes > Liparidae > Liparis > Liparis tanakae. Next base: position 22,772,131 of record CM070102.1, read on the forward strand.
CGTGACATCGAAGCGGCCGTGACAACGGCTCCGACCCCGGGCCGCGACGCTGGCCGATGTGTTTCACATAAGCCTAACAGAGCTTGACTTGCCCCCCCCACACACACACACACACACACACATACACACCCACCCCACACACACACAGCTCCATGTATGCCCATGCTCCTGCTCCAGCCTCTGGATGTTCACGGCCTTCAGCCTTGTGTGTTTATGGCTGAAGAAAGCTGCAGGAATTCACCTAATCGTTTGGGGGAAGTTGAAGGTCGGCCGGAGCGTTCAGCGGGAACGTTTCCGTCGTTTTGGAAAACGCTCCTGAAGTATTTTCAGACCATTAATGGGTCTGAGGAAGAAGGGCTTTAATGAAGGCGGAGAGATTCAGGCTCATGTGCGACGGCTGTAGCCCGGAGCCGGAGCAGGTGGACCGAGGGAAAGAGAGAGAGAGAGAGAGAGAGAGAGAGAGAGAGAGAGGCACAGATGGACAAGCAAATCAAGCCCACGCCAAGATAAACACGGAGTGGAAACCACAGCGAACATAATGAAGACGGGGACAACTTCATAGACGGAGCATCAATGTAGTGTGATGGCATATTATGTAGATTAAATACATAATTGTGGAGCTGGGCGGCGGGTAACGCTAGGTGTTGGGCTGTGGGCGGCGCTCACTGTGATGTAACCGCTGCGTGTACGCCTGGTCCCCCCCCCCCCCCATTTAAAATATCTAATTATCACTCTCCCTGCTGCCATAATGTATTCCCCTTCGTGCCCCGTCATCGTGTTTTCATGCCCCCCCCCCCTCCCCCCCACGTGTCTTTGTTGTTATCTCGTCACCACTCTGCCCTCTTAACATTGACAGAAGGGTGGTGTGTGGCTGAGGGCAGGGGATGATCTTTCTTTCTCTCTTTCTCTCTCTCTCATCATTCATTTTTCCACTCTCTCTACCAGATCCCCCCCCCTCCTCCTCCTCCTCCTCCTCCTCCTCCTCCTCCTCCTCCTCCTCGTGAAGGTCACTCCCACATGTGCTGAGCCTTTTAGCCACACATCCACATATGCATCCTCTATCTCTCCTCTGCTGGTTCCTCTTTCCTCTCTCCTCCTTTTTTACTCCTGATTGGTGTGTGTTATCGCTCTATGAGCCCCCCCTCCCCCCCCCCCGTTTCTCTAATAGCACTGAGTTGGCTCTGGTCCCAAGGTCAAAGCCGTTGAGGAGTTCAGAGCAGATCGGTGTCTGAGGGGAGAGTAAAACATGTTATTGTTGTATTTTTCTTTTTGTCTTTGGCTCAATGAGAAAAGATTTATCCGTTGCTGTTTAGAAACTTTGTGCACGCCAGCAAGTGAAACCCCAGATTTACTTGGAGATGATGTGCAACACCTATAGATATTTCATAGATGGACCAGATATGTGTAACACTATTATGGTTAATAATTTGTTTGTAAAAAGTCTATAAGCATTATCTGGATCTTGCTATTGTAAAAAAAAGAAAGATATACTTACTAGCGATTTGTTTGCTGACAAATTATTGATCATCAATAACAAATACAGTTTAGAAAATGACATGTGTGCAACAATAATTTATTAATAAATAGTTATGCTATGATACAATATATATATAAATAATGAACTCATTATTTAATATTACACAAAGTCAAATAAATGATATAATTATGTGGTTTGAAAACAGTAAAAAAAGGTTTTCAATTTAATTATTAACTCAAGTTTAATTAAATATCAATTAAAAATGTATTAATGAGGGATCTATCAAATACCATTTGGTGAAACCGCTTCCGATAATCAATGAAATGTCAGAAAATATATATATTTTTTTATTTTTTATTCCTCGCGGTGACCTAAAATTTAAGGTGAAACACACAAGAAACGCCTCAAAGTGTTCCAGTTGAGACCCTGAAGCTGAACATGTTTTGCATTAAATGATGGATTATTACGTGTGATGACTGATCAGTCTGACGCCTCCGTGTCTCACAGCCCTGAGAGGTCTCCTGCTCCCTCTGTTATGTAAGGCAGTCAGGTAATGAACGTGTCACTGAAGCCAGTGTGGGCACATTTGTTGTTTATCAATTAACTCAACGTATCATATTGGAAATTGTTTTAACCCTTTTCGGATCCCATGAAATGAAAACTGATGGTGTCGCGATCTTTTCAACCTCAGAAAACATTTTTCATTAAAGCGCCGACCTTTCCTCATCCTGTAAGGTGTCAAAAAGACATTTATGCATTTTATCTTGAGCATTTATACAAACAAAATCCTCCTGAAGGCCATTTTGCTTTCTCCCTCTCTCTCCAGAACCTGAATCAGAACCCTCGCACTCTGCTGCCCAAGTTCTTCGGCCTCTACTGCGTCCAGTCGGGCGGGAAGAACATCCGCGTGGTGGTGATGAACAACGTCCTGCCCCGCGTGGTGCGCATGCACCTCAAATACGACCTGAAGGGCTCCACCTACAAGAGGCGAGCGTCCAAGAAGGAGCGGGAGAAGGCCCGGCCCACGTTCAAGGACCTGGACTTCATGCAGAACCTGCAAGAAGGGCTGATGCTGGACCAGGACACCTACAGCGCGCTGGTCAAGACCCTCCAGAGGGACTGCCTGGTGAGTTGGATGGAGGGTTAGAAGAAGAGAAGACTAGAAATACACTTTATTAATCCCCAAGTGGAAATGTGTTGACACAGTAGCACCAATAAACTAAACACAATATCAAATATAAATATAAGAAAGAAAGAAAGTGACTGTGCATAAAGTATACAAAGTGAAATATAAAATACAAAATAAAATAAAATATATATATGTATGTATATATACACAACCTATATGTAAATACAGCAATGTAAAATTTAATAAAATATATATATATAGACAGTGTGCAAAATGCAAAGTGTGTGTATGTGCTGCTGCACTTCTATTGGATGTTGAGATAGATGGGCGGGCCAGATTGTCAGGAAGTTCATGCAAGTACAGGGTTGGTACGGTCATGGAAAACCTGGAAAAGTCATGGAATTTAAAAAAAATCTTATTCCAGGTCTGGAAAAGTCATTGGAAAAAAATTTAAATTTTTTTTTTTTTTAAGTAATGGAAATTTGTTATGTTCATATGTTCATTCATGCTGAGTTTTAAATAATTAATATGCTTAAAACCTTAAGAGGGAAGGGGCCTTGGGGGAGATGATGAGTGAGAGAGTGAGAGAGAGAGAGAGAGAGAGAGAGAGAGAGAGAGATGCTGCATTGAAGAAGACTTGAAACTACAGATTGAGACGTTGAAAGGGGGGGGGGGGATCCTATGCAGCCATGGTTAGGGGGGAGGATTAGAGGAGTGTTTGAAGGAAGGATGATGAAGTGATATGAGGCGCCTCAAAGGGAAGGATAGACGAAGAGACAGAGAGTACAAAAGAAAACGATATTGTGTCGACCTGATTAATTAAAGAGGGTTACGGACGACAGTGAGGAAGGCCCGTGTGAGTGTGTGTGAGTGTTTGGCTTTCCCAGGACGCTTCACTTTGAATCAGATGTGTTCAAGAGCAGCGGGTTCATTATCGAGGCGTCTGGGCGTATTTACTTTGGAGGGACGTGTGCAAACCCACCGGCTCTCTCACACATCGTTCATCAGCGTGCTCACAGCTCCGTATCTCTTCTGCTCCTCCAGCGCTATGCACTCTGGGTAAAAGCTCTGGCGCATAGATTCATACCCCCGCGTGTCCCCCGCGTGTCCTCCTCGGCTCAGGTGCTGGAGAGCTTCAAGATCATGGACTACAGCCTGCTGCTCGGGGTGCACAACATGGACCAGGCGGAGCGCGAGCGGCAGCTGGAGGGCTCGCAGGGCGACAGCGACGAGAAGCGGCCCGTGGCGCAGCAGAAGGCCCTGTACTCCACCGCCATGGAGTCCATCCAGGGGGGCGCGGCCTGCGGAGGCTCCATCGACACCGACGACACGTGAGTCTGACGAAAAGAGGCGAAGAGTCGCGGGAGGAATGGTGACGGCTGGCGAGTTTAAAGGGCAGGGTTCGTACGGTCGTGGAAAACCGGGAAAAGTCATGGAATTTTAAAATGTTTATTTCCAGGCCTGGAAAAGTCACGGAAAAAACTTAAATCATAAAAGTTTGGGAAAAGTCATGGAAATGTTGTTATATCCACATGTTCATTTACGCAGAGTTTAAAATAATTCAGATGTTTTTGAAAGGAAGACTCAAATTATAATCCGGCATACGCCAAGTCCAAACAGATGGATTTGCACATAAAGGATAATAGTTTGATTAAAAGAATAAACATTTATACAAGTGTTTCTAAGAATAAACATGTATAGTAATGTTTATTCTTTTAATCAAACTATTGTCTCATTCATTTGTTTCATTTAAGGTGTATTGTATGCCTTGTAATTCTCATGTATATACCGAGATTTCAATTTAGTCATGGAAATTTGGTTTAAAGTCATGGAAAAGTCATGGAAAAGTCATGGAAAAGTCATGGAATTCCACTGGTCAACATGTGTACGAACCCTGAAGGGGGGGGGGGGGGGGGTCCATGTCTCGGACCTGCACATTCAATAAGATTAGAAAACTTTATTAATACCACAAACTCATTTGACAAGAAACAAACAAAACCAGAAGAAACAAACAAATCCAGAAGAAACAAACAAATCCAGAAGAAACAAACAAAACCGGAAGAAACAAACAAAACCAGAAGAAACAAACAAATCCAGAAGAAACAAACAAAACCAGAAGAAACAAACAAAACCAGAAGAAACAAACAAAACCAGAAGAAACAAACAAAACAAACCATCAGAGAGATGCTACATCTAAATCTAAAAGATGATAAATAAAGTGTAATATACGTCAACAGGGATACACTTTTTCTCTGTAAGAGCGCTTTCATTCCTTCGATTCTCCTTCACCTTTTCTTTAAAAAATACTTCTTCAAACTCTTCTTATAAGATAATTCCCGCTCATTTTAGGGATTGCGCTTTATCTGACGCTCCGAACCCTTTTCGTTGCGTCACGTGACCCTTGCTCTGCGTTTAGCGCTCACGCTCTCTTTCCTCACCCCGTCAACTTTTCTACTAAACACTTCTTCAACAATTCCCACTCGTGCTTACGCTTCATCTGACGCTTCAAAGCCCTTCGACGCTTCCTCTTGAACACTTGAACTGCTTTTAGTGCTTGAATTGAAAACTGCAACTCCCATTACAGATTCAATGAAAGATTATAGTCTCAACGCCTTTGATTTTCCGAGGGTTAAATGGGGGCTAAATGTTGAACATGTCTCCTCCTCTGGTCTCAAAGGGCTGACGCGTTGCTACTGAAGCAGGTTGCTCCACTTTCAAGTTGCCCCGATGGAAAACTTCAGACGCGTGTTTAGTGTGAGAAGATCTCCGGCTGTGCTTATGTTCAACGTGTATTCCCCTTTTAGTATTAGTATTTAGTATGTTTTAGTATTTTAGTATTAGTATTTAGTATTTTTTTGTATTAGTATTTAGTATTTTTTTGTATTTTAGTATTACTATTAAGTATTTAGTATTTTTTTGTATTTTAGTATTAGTATTTAGTATTTAGTATTTTTTGTATTTTAGTATTAGTATTAAATATTTAGTATTTTTTTGTATTTTAGTATTACTATTAAGTATTTAGTATTTTTTTGTATTTTAGTATTAGTATTTAGTATTTAGTATTTTTTGTATTTTAGTATTAGTATTAAATATTTAGTATTTTTTTGTATTTTAGTATTAGTATTTACTTTAGTATTTAGTATTTTTTTGTATTTTAGTATCTAGTATTTTAGTATTAGTATTTAGTATTTAGTAATTTAGTATTAGTATTTTGTATTTTAGTAGTAGTATTAGTATTTAGTATTGTGTTTTTTATTTGTATCTTTTATTTTTATTAATGCTCTATGTACACCCACTGCTGTGATCCTGAAATGTCCCCACTGTGGGACTAATAAATGAATATCTTATCTTATCTTATTAAAAGCTCAATGAATTTAAACACCTTATCTTTACACATTTCAATTCAAAGAAACAGAAGTCCTTTTCTTATTATTCGATGATGTTTTGCTGGTGGAACAACATCTCAGGTGGGAGGACCAGATCAAAGGCGATACCCGGTTTGTAAAAGTCGTAGTTTAGAAGATTCTGAAGTCGGGGATCGGCGCCTCGATTATGGATCATTGGGTCAACAGAGAGCAAAATAAAACCAACTCTTTCACCGATCGATCGGTCGATGGAGACCTACAAAAAGAAAAAAGTGCACCAGCGAGAACTCGGTCAGACGAGCACATCGACCGACCGACCGGCTGAGTCGAGCACTTACGGTGACGGGAGGAGTCGATATGAAACGGACCTGGTGGGGCAGCGAGTGTGACGGTAGCTGAGCGGGACGAGGAGTCCCCCGCCTGTCGGGTCATTCTACTGAGACCTATACACGCCTTTAATATCCCATTCACAGTTAGATCTGTAGTTAATTAGCCGTTGCTTTTTTTTTCTCGCTCAAAAAGTAAATAATTCTTGGAATTCGTTGTCCCCGACGTGCTTTTCATTCCGGGCTTTTTTCGCGCTTCTCGTTTCAGGATGGGCGGCATCCCCGCCGTCAGCGGGAAAGGGGAGCGGCTTCTCCTCTACGTGGGACTCATCGACATCCTGCAGTCCTACAGGTGAGCGGGGGAGGTGGAAATCAAATAACTGGGATGTGCAGACTGTGTCTTAATGCAGTGGGTTTTTTATTTATTCTACCCATACATCTATTCACAGGGTTCGTACGGTCATGGAAAACCTGGAAAAGTCATGGAATTTTAAATTGATAATTTCCAGGCCTGGAAAAGTCATGAAAAAAACTTAAATCACAAAAGTTTGGGAAAAGTCATGGAAATGTGTTATAATCACATGTTCATTTACGCAGAGTTTGAAATAATTAATACGTTTTTTAAAGAAAAACGCTCAAAATATAAGCCGTAAAATTTTCTAAATTTAAATATTTTTACCGAGATTTCAATTTGGTCATGGAAATTTGATTTAAAGTCATGGAAAAGTCCTGGAAATCCATCGGTCAACATGTGTAAGAACCCTGTCTTTAGTCACTTCAGAAAATGTAAGGGTGTCAATTTTTTTAAGAAATACAATTTTCTCTTTTTACCTTTGGTGATATTCATCAATCTAGAGAGTTTGAGTGTGAATTCTTGAGAGTTGGACGTCTCGACCACAGAGTTGTCCGATTCCAGAACGGATCTGAAGTCAGAACTTTTAGCTTTTTATCGAACAAAAAAGAGAAAATAGTCCCTCCTATAAACACTCTCACACCATCCCATGCGAGTGCCGTCTAGATCCATCCTATTGGATTCATAGCACTACGCGAGTTAACGGCCCCTTTAAGGTCCCCGGGATCCTAATGTATAAAAGACGTCGTTTTTTTTACATCATTTTGTTAAACAGGGTTTCTCTCTGTTTCCGCAGGCTAATCAAGAAACTGGAGCACACGTGGAAAGCTCTGGTTCACGATGGGGTGAGTTTTTAATTAGCTTCTCGCACAGAGACGCATAACGTAGACTCATAATGAAACACTCTCATCATCAACAAGATATCAAGGTTTTATTTACACCCTCTCAGGAGAGTAAACAGAGTTCACGTTTAGCGAGGCCCAGTAAACAAAACCTGGAGGATCTTTTGTTTTTGGTGTCTGTGTGTTTATTATCTTTAAGTCTCGTTGTTCTGGAGGTCTGTCTGTGAGTTTATTATCTTTAAGTCTCGTTGTTCTGGAGGTCTGTCTGTGTGTTTATTATCTTTAAGTCTCGTTGTTCTGGAGGTCTGTCTGTGAGTTTATTATCTTTAAGTCTCGTTGTTCTGGAGGTCTGTCTGTGTGTTTATTATCTTTAAGTCTCGTTGTTCTGGAGGTCTGTCTGTGAGTTTTCCGTCAGCTTGTCTCCTCTTCTCTCCGTCCGTTTCACTCTCTTTCTCTTCTCCCCGCGGTTACTGAAGAAGTTACAGGTCCACTCGGACACGTGCTCGTGTCATAAAGTTTACTAGTCGTCTCTAAGCAGAGCTACGGGTTACTCAAATGTGAATTATATGCCACTTTTATGGAGCTGATCTCTTAATAACTCCCTGCATGACTACGATTGACTCGTATTAAATCCCCTTTATGAACGCTCGGCCTCTATCGACGTCACAGAGGGGAGGCGCAGCGGAGCGGGAACCTCCAGCGGTTTCACACGCACAGTTTTACCGTCATATTAAAACTATACTCACGTATATTTACACCAACGACTCTGAATGACTGCGCGTCTCTTTGGGTTCCGACACAATCCCAAAATGCGACAGGTTACGAACGCCGTCTGGTCTCACCGGGGCCGATAGAGCAGCCCCTCGCATCCCTTCATCCCTTCATCTACGTCAACAGGCTTTAAAAACATTTCTCTCAGGATGAATCTCTCCTTACGCTCCTCTCTCTCCCACCGTGAAACGAAATCACACGCGAGATTCACGTGGCGTGGCGAGAAAACCCGGCGGCGAGGGAAGGGAAACATTTTAATGCTGCGCGCAAGTTTTCATGCACGTCTTTTTTATTCTTTTTTATATGTTTTATTGATTTTCACAGTTTTTATCCCACCGGGGAAGAGCCTTCACACGTCTGAGGGCAATTGGAGACATTTAAAACCCAACCCACCAAATGTAGGGTCAGAGGCGATGGAAGGAATACACTCAGGGGACGGAGATGAAGACAACATTAAATAATGACTTCAGACTACTCCAGAGTCCAAAAGTTATTGAATAAGAAAAAGAGAAACATTCTGCTTTGATCCTTATTATTTATATTTAGCCTTTTCAAAAACAAAATATGAATATAAAGGAGATCCAACTTTCATTTTATTCAAATTGATCATTTATTTTTCGAGGACTTAATTGGCTTTTTTAGCCGATGATGTCATAAGATGACAACAGACATTCAAAGCTTCATTTAAAAAGATGCTCTCATAGTTCTTCGCCGATGCCGATGCGAAGACACTAACCGAGCTGTCTCCTCCTCCTCCTCCTCCTCCTCCTCCTCCTCCTCCTCCTCCCTCCGTCCTTCCATCAGTCTGAACCAAACACCAAGTGTCTGCTGTCAGCCGGCTGGCAAAGTGATCTCAGCCTGCTGCAACATGAATGATGTCTGACCCCCGGTCCGATTGTGTTTCTGTCCGTCATCTGTCGTTGTTGTTTTGACCTCCAGAACGCGGCCACTTCATCGTGACTTTAGAGGAGCCGATAGGAGCGTTAAATCACTTGATTTAATCACTTGATTTAATCCCGGCGTCCGTGCCCTGATTGTCTCGTTCTTCTCCCTCAGGACACCGTGTCGGTCCACCGGCCGGGCTTCTACGCCGACAGGTTCTTCAAGTTCATGAGCAGCGTGGTGTTCAAGAAGAGCTCCTGTGAGTTCAGCTCGGGGTCGAGACGCTACCTTACATAGTCGGGGTCGTGTGGGAGGAGCCTAATGTCAGACGCCGGGGCTTTTTTTTTTTGGTTTTACTGCCGAGGCCCGGCAGGAAAACCAGAAGCAGTAACGAGCTGCCCTTATTAGGGGCCGCTCCGTGTCACATGAGCGTTTAACGTCATTTTTGATCCTTTGAAAGTTTTTTTTTTTTAAAGATGTTCACACAAAAAGAGAGAAGTCTTATTATTATATTTGATATTCGATATTTGACATATTTATTAATGTGTTGTACGGCAACCTTGAGTGCCTTGAAAGGCGCCTTATAAAATAAATATATTATTATTATTATTATTATTATTATTATTATTATTATTATTATTAAACCTTTTGTTTTTATTCCTATTCACATTTTAAATTGGCTTGTTACACTGCATATATATATATATATATATATATATATATATATATATATAAAATATATTATTATATATTATATAATATGTATATTATATATCATATGTATATATAATTATATATTATATATATATATTAATATATATTATATATATATATATATTTATATATTTATCTTTTAGAGCCGGGCTTGTTTGTGTAATGGTGTGCGTCACATTTTATTCTGACAGTATTCTGACAGTATACAATCACACCTGCATTCAGGGTTGTGTGTTCATGTGTTTATGTGTTCATCGTCCCTCAGCTCTCAAGTCATCTCCATCCAAGAAGGGCCGCGTGTCGTTGTCGGTGCCGAAGTGCGTCGGCCCCGGCGCCGCCTGGTCCGCCAGCCAGCTGCCGTCCGAGAGGGACGAGAACATCTACGACCTGAGGGGAGCGCGCAGCTTCCCCACGCTGGAGGACGAGGGTGAGCGCAGCGCGCAGGAGATGACGGTCGTCGTGGAAACACACAGTAGTACACAGAACAACTTGTTTAGCCCCCTGAAAAAACACAAACACCAGAGTCTACGCTATATTTAGAATATATCCTCGCTCCTTCTGATGGGAAACCGGAGCCGTGAACAAAAACAATCATTGTACCTCGGAGGTCTCCCGCTGCCTCAGTCTGTTAGAGTGCTGCTGGAGTTCATTCAGATAGTTTCTTCTATAGCAACTTTAATTTTGATTGGAAACCAAAGTAAACAAACAACAACTCAAACAGACCAATCGATCGAGGAAGCGACGAAAAATAACCGGTACCAGTCCTCAATAAATAATAATGTTAGTGTCTCTCTCTCTCTCTCTCTCTCTCTCTCTCTCTCCCTCTCTCCTCCAGGGCGACCCAATCTCCTGCCCTGCACCCCTCCGTCGTTTGAAGAGGCCACCACCGCGTCGATCGCCACCACCCTCTCCTCCACCACCTCCCTCTCCATCCCCGAGAGATCCCCCTCCGACACCGCCGAGCACCCCCGCTACAGGTGCTGACACACACACACACACACACACACACACATAGATAGATAGATAGATAGATAGATAGATAGATAGATACTTTATTCAGGGTTCGTACGGTCATGGAAAACCTGGAAAAGTCATGGAATTTTAAAATGGTCATTTCCAGGCCTGGAAAAGTCATGGAAAAAACTTAAATCATAAAAGTTTTGGAAAAGTCATGGAAATTCGTTATAATCAAATGTTCATTTATACCGAGTTTGAAATGATGAATATGTTTTTTAAAGAAAAACGCTCCAAATATAAGCCGGCGTACGCTCTCAATATGTAAAATGTTCTTAATTTTTCATGTTTTTACCGAGATTTTAATTTGGTCATGGAAATTTGGTTTAAAGTCCTGGAAAAGTCATGGAAATCCATCGGTCAAAATGTGTAAGAACCCTGTTTATTAATCCCGAGGGAAATTTAGGTCAACCAGTAGCTTATACATTTAACATTTAACTTAACTCACAAACATACATACACAACTTACAGTAGAATCACAGTATAACAACAATACACATAGGGGGGACATGTACACAGGGAGTAGCGAGTATACAGATATTTACAGATATTAATGTGCATAAGAAATGTGTCAGTGTTGATGTTGGTATCCACGAGGATAGTGCAAAAAGATTGCACTATCCTCACATACACACTTTAAAACAATTGAGTCATCCGTTGCAATCAAATGGCGTAACGTTTGTGGCCCACGGGGGATTTCCACTGATGTATCGATCTCACTAAAATCCTTAAATGACCACCTGAGCTGAGAGCCCTCTCCACCGCGGCGTGGCTACCCGCTCCCGGTGAAGTGTCCACACATCTCGCTCTGACACTCTGTCCTCTGTCTCCAGGAGGCACACCCAGTCGCTCACCCACGACGGAAGGTGAGTCGGGAGCCCGAGCGCTACTTTCCCTTCATTAACCTTTTTTTCCCGAAGGTTTTATAGACGCCATGCGGCTCGCCGGCTTCCTGTTTTCACAGCGTTAGGCGTTGGTCAGGGTGTGGTGGGCGGATCGGAATAAAAAGTAACTGTGAGGTCAGCCTGGACGGGGCCGTGTTTCTGAGGAGGCCCGTTGTTCTTCCTGTTGCTAGGGAGGTTGTGTACGTCTCGCTTCCTTTTGCGCGTGTTATTTTATGTGTTTGTTTTGACAAGCCGGTCTCAGGGAGAGAGAGAGAGAGAGAGAGAGAGAGGTGAGGAACATGAGGAGTCAAGTTGTCCTCAGTTCAACCTTTTTTTATTTTGTTCTATTGCCAAATAAGGATATAACATGGATAGCAAGAGATCACCAGGGAGAAGCTCGGTCAGAACAACAAACAAACCGGTCTCACGGGGACATCAAAGCACCGAGATTACGAAACTGCCCAGGAAGAAAAGTTACAATTCTACCCGGCAACACAGAAAAATAGGGTAAAAAAAGGAGTGTAACACAAGTTGGCAGCTCTCCCCTACGGGGTTTCCTGGAAGGAAACTCAGGGGGTTAAAGGGAGAGTTTGTATTTTATAATATGTATGTTTAGAATAATTAAACAGCTTTGCCGTGAGATATTAATTTATGACAAGAAACAGACGCTGTTATCTATTGTCTTCAAAACAACAGACTCCATGCACCAAAAACATTTCACCTTAAAATAAATAAACAGGTGTTGCTGGTCGACCGCATCGTTTGTTTAATTCTATGAATTTGCTGCTTTAAAGGTATTTTAATGTTTAGTTTTCACACAATGAGACAAACAAACAGCAACTCCGGTGATCTGTGAAATAATGTCTGGTGGCTTTGAAGTCAGCGTAGATAGGCACAACGTCTTCAGGTCCCCATCGAGGTAAAGTGGGGAAAATATTCACTTAAACTGAAATATATATCATTTTTTATTTGTTTTAGGTTGTTAAAATATGATTTATTACGTTTATAATTCCAGGGTCTTTATTTCCGTCTTGTGTCTGTGACCCGCTGACCGTCTGTCTGTGTGACCAGGACCCAGGAGGAGCTGCGTGTGCGTGAGGAGGAGCAGCAGACCATCAGGGTGGAGGTGGAGCTGAAGAGACACGACAGCGAGCCCTCCATCTCCGTTCCAGAGCCTCCGCCCGAAACCAGGTACACCAACAACTCAGCGGAGACCGGATGGCGTTAGATTAATAACGTCTGATCTAAATCCCTCTAAAACACGCTGTGTCGTCTAATAGTCTTGATTTTATATTCTTTTTTTTAAAGGTAATTTGCCAAAATACCACTAATGTTACATCTATAATATTCTCCATCTTGTTTTTATTTAATGAATATCAGTTTTTACCCCAAAACAGTCAAATCTTAGAGCTGCTTCTAAAATATAATATACAAAATAAAGGATTTTAAAGTCACTTTCAACTGTGAGAGTTGGAAAGAAGTGAGCCGCACACACCCAAATCCCCAAACTGTTGCCGGTCATGTTGCATTATGGGTAATTTTGACAAGGAAGAAGAGTGCAGGAAAGGACTCTCCATCAACGTTATGAAAGTACTGAACCGGCGCTGTAGACACACCAGATAGACCGAATATAACCATCACACACACACACACACGTGTCAGTGTCTTTTTCACTGTAACCAACGGCGACGAGAGTGGTCCCTTTCATGCGCTCTCGGTGGTCATGTGACCCCGATGCGGGACGGATTAACTGTGGCGCTGTAACGAGTCCTCCATGACCTCCATCCCCCAACATGACTCATGTGATGCGCTCTATAAATAACCTGCCGCCAGTGTCTCACCTGGGCTCAGACAGCTGTTGGATTAGCACATCACACACACACACACACACACACACACACACACACACACACACACAGTTCTCAGCACGCTTCATATAAACACAGAGAGCGGCTCCAGCGATGTGTTTATTGGACTCTGGAGTCCGTGCAGGCATGTGTGTGCGCACATGCATGTATATTTTCACCGTGTTTGTGTGTGTGTGTGTGTGTGTGTGTCCTTTTTCGGGGTTGACATGGGGGCAACCAGTCAGTAGGAGTAGGGCAGTGGGGCAGGACGCCTGCAGGCCTGGGGGGGGCGGGACAAGTTGAATATCTAGTTAATACCTGGTTCATAGTTAAAGTTCACTGTTTTTACTGCATTTTAGCTTCATTTAAAAAGTTTAAAAGCGCATCAGAGGAAGAAAACAGCTGGGGGGCGGAGTCATAACTCCAAACTCAAAGAAAAGACACTTAAAACGTAAGGACGTAAGAGGAGGCGAGAAGGAGCCAACAGCAGCTGAATTCATGCGACGGATGTTTTACTTCCAGAAACTTTTAGAAAACTAGAATAATAATGGCAAGCACGATTCTGCGCCACCTATTATTAATAATAATAATAATAACTTTATTCATATAGCACTTTTAAAAACAAGGTTTACAAAGTGCTCTACAGATAAACAAAGCATAAACACGACTTAAATGGCGGCAAACAAAAAAGACCATAATATAAAAGCATTGAATACAACTAAAACCAAACAAATAGGCAATTAAAATAAAAACATAAAAGGACGAAATCACTTAAAAGCAGTTCTATAAAAGTGGGTTTTAAGAAGTGATTATTAAGGACTCACACCTCCTAAGAAGGATATTTTTAATGAAACAGCGACAGCGAATGTTATTGATAACCGAATGATGGAGGGGGGGGGGCTTTAAATGTCACAAGGATCCATGGGACGCCGTTATCTCCCATCTTTACTTCACCCTGTGCTGAAGGAGATAAGAAAGGAAGCGTAGAACTCACCTTTCCTTAGCATTTAGATACCCGACCATTTAATAATTGAACCTTCCCGAAGTAGGAAAGGCGACTGGAGCGTGTCTTTTGGTGTAAGCCGCATTAAATGAACTCAATTCAGACGGATGGGAACATGGCAGAGGGGCTCACACACTTATGGAGAGGTTAGGTCAGCGAGGAAGAGTGACGCGTGAATAAAGACGGGAGGAGGGTGAGAAAGAAGAACAAAAATGGTGTTATTTGAGACGCCGACTCAGCTTTTCTGCTGCCTCCGAGGCTCCGAGCGCTTCACCCCCGGAGAGAGAGGCGGAGCCTCCCGAATCCTCGCTGGCGGTTCAGGATCTGGCCAGGAACAATCAAGGATTGTTGGCGGCACAAGAGCCAGCTGGCACATCTTTGAGCTTAGGCAGCTAAACCACACACACACCCACACACACACACACACACACACGCGTCTGTTGAGTTTTAGCCAGAGCTTTTCTCTAATAGCTCCTTTGCTGCAAGAAAGTGGCTTATGGCAAGTGACCCAATGAATGGCTCTCAATGTTAGCCACTGTGTGTGTGTGTGTGTGTGTGTGTGTGTTGTTTATTTTGTCCTTTAACTACAAAGAGCTTTTGTAATAGTGACGTCTCTATATCTTCTTCTACACCGGACTAAAGGAAAGGAAGTGAAATGTAAACAAGCGTGTGCTGTGTGTTGTTGTTGTTGTTGTTAATTCAGCAACAGTTGTGAAACAGGTCATGGAGGCGTGTGTGTGTGTGTGTGTGTGTGTGTGTGTGTGTGTGTGTGTGTTCCCACTCCCTCTCAGAGGCGTAACTCGCTCCATCTCATCTTCTTCCAGTGAAGTGCAGGAAGGCTCTTCGTCCGCACCTGAAGCGGCGGCGGCGGCGGCCTCCTCCTCATCCTCGTCTGCCCCCGAAGCTCCTCCCCCCCCCTCCTCCTCCTCCTCTAATGAAGCCCCGTCCAGCCCCAAGGTGGTGGTGGTGGTGGTGGAGGCGGACGGGGCCGGCCCGGTGTCCGGCTCCGGCTGCACCAGCCAGGCTTCAGTCGACGACGACGACGACGTGCCAATCACCGATATCTACTTCGTGAGTCAGACCCTACACACACACACACACACACACACACTCACACACACACGTTTATACTGTTAAGATTCCTTCTAAGCACAACTGAGAGCAGGACCACAGCTTCTCATCTGTTTTACTTTACAATTTTATTGAGCCATCAAGTCATCTTCGATATCCAATCTGCTCCAATGTGTTTGTAATGAATCGTGTCGTCACGGCGACCAAGTCAAGGACCGAGAGGTGTGTTCTCCCCACAGAGGCGTTGACAGGAGGACCGCGGGGAGGGAGGAGCGGCTCGGGCGGGAGCGGCAGCGTGTGCGGTTATTGTTCGCTGCATGGTGCATTCAATGGAATTGTTCATTTGCTTTCTTGCAGAGAGAGAGAGACAGAGAGAGAGACAGAGAGAGAGACAGAGAGAGAGAGAGTCACATCCATCTTCTCATCTTAAGTCATTGCAAGAAAGCGGATGAGCGTGAAGCTCCTTGTTAGACTGTGTGTGTTGCAGTGTGTGGAGTGTGTCTCAGTGTGTAGTAGTGTGTCGCAGCGTGTATTGCAGTGTGTGTTGCAGTGTGTTGCAGTGTGTGATAACGGCGTGTCCACATCACTTTGGAGTTAGGAGGGCGTCCTAAACGCTGCCAAACGAGTCCACACTTCCCTCATTTAGGACATTTTGTCGACGTGCTGGAATAAGTTCTGTGGTTAACGAACGTTTTAGAGGTTTTAAAATGTTGCTCTACGATAAAAAATACAAATACGTATTCATGTTTGTTCCCTCATAGCCCTAATTTTCATTTCCTTATTTATTTATTCTGTCTTTTTGTTCTTATTTCTGACGATTTGTTACAAAATCGTCTCAACAAAACCTGCAAGTTTATTAAACGTTCGTTCGTTATTTTCAGACGCCGGTGCGTCGACGGGTCTCGATTCGCCCCAAAAAGCTGAGCTCTGAATGAATGTATGAGTCAGGTGGAAGGTGCAGGGTGGAGGGTGCAGGGTGCAGGGTGGAGGGTGCAGGGTGGAGGGTGCAGGGTGGAGGGTGGAGGGTGCAGGGTGCAGGGTGGAGGGTGCAGGGTGCAGGGTGGAGGATGCAGGGTGGAGGGTGCAGGGTGGAGGGTGCAGGGTGCAGGGTGGAGGGTGGAGGGTGTCGGGTGGAGGAGCCGGTGATCACCGTCACCGATAGAATCAAACACCCTCCAGTGTGGAACGAGAAATCCTGACGTGGCCAACAGGTCCCTCACTTATTTATCAGCCTCTCATCTGACCGGCTGAGGCCCAGTTCAAGAGGGGAGGGGCTACACACACACACACACACACACACACACACACACCCACACACACACACACACAGTGCAGGCAGTGAACAAGTGAAAGTCAGGGATAATTGGGATGATTGTCCTCTCGCTTTAATGGTGGAAGAGTGGAACATTAAAATAAATACATTTTTATGGTAAAAAAAATAACAAAAATCCCATTATTTTGCTTTATTACTTTATTTATGCAGGGGGACCTTTATACTTTATACTTTATGATTACCTTATTTCACATTGTTTGTTAAATATTTAAAAAGTATATTTAAAATATTAAATCAACATTGAAATGTTTTAAATATTAATATATGTTCCTAATAAATAGTCATGTTAAGTAATTCAAGTATGTTTTAGTGCAATTTTAAGATAATTAAAGATTTTTCTTTAAATTATCGTTATTGGTCCGATATTGGGAATCTGAATTATTTTGGCCGCGGTGAACACAACGTGACGTTTTCATAATCTCGTGGTCTCTGCGGCGTGACTCGCTGCTCCCTGTCTCTTTCTGCTGTCTCCATCATCTTCATCCCCATCATCGTCTTCGTCACTTCTGACGTCCCACACACAGCGTCCCCGTGGCAGCCGATGTTCTTTCTGCTTCTCGCCTCCTTCAGGACTCGTTTCCACAAACAGAAACACTTAGCGTGAACCCGCACCACACCACCAGCACCACCAGCACCACCCGCTGCTCACATGGCTGCTGCGCGTGGTGCGTTCAAGTCCATTAGGATTAAATGGACTTTTTTTTGCAAGCACGCAAGAGCTCGCCGGCCTCGAAATGTAAAATAATCGTCCTTTTTATACATAAACAAAAGGATCTCTCCCTGCTGGCTGCATATGTTAATGTATTATGTACATTAGTACGTTAAAGTTGTTATTGAAATATAATTATAAAGGACTTCAAATATATATAAAAGGCTCTAAAATAAATAGTTGATTATGGAGAGTACACAATGCAACATTACATAACTCATGTTGAAGGTGGCAGGAGGCACATCGGGCAAAAGGTCATGTAGCTGTGAGATTAGAGGGGTGTGTGTGTGTGTGTGTGGGGGGGGGGGGGGTCACTTCACAGGTTTCCCAGAGTGGCTGGTGACTAAATTATTTACACCATCACCTCGGTCACTTTTCACTCTGCTCTCCTTCACCTCCTTTTTCTTTTGTCTTCATCTCCTTTTTCTTCTTTTGTCTTCTCTCCTTCACCTCCTTTTTCTTTTTTTGTCTTCTCTCCTTCACCTCCTTCTTGTGCTCCGTTGTCACTTTTTGTTACCTGCCTGCTCCTGAATCCCTCTCACATTCCCACGGCTTCCAACTTTATTCCTGAATCATTTCTTCCCCACTTCTCGCTCTTCATTTGGTTCTGTCTCAGTTCTGAGTCGGTTCTCCTGAGTTCTCCTGAGTGGGTTCTCCTGAGTTCTCCTGAGTGGGTTCTCCTGGGTTCTCCTGAGTCGGTTCTCCTGAGTGCTGATGAAAGCGTTGAGATCAGCGCGTCGTGCGGCGGCCCGGTGTGTCTCCATGTGACGCCTCTGACACCTCCAGAAGCATCTTTTTCCATTTTCACCTCGGCGTGCGTCTCTTGTTTCTCCACCTTTTCTCTCTCTTGTTTCTCCACCTTTTCTCTCTCTTGTTTATCCTCCTTTTCTCTCTCTTGTTTATCCTCCTTTTCTCTCTCTTGTTTATCCTCCTTTTCTCTCTCTTGTTTATCCTCCTTTTCTCTCTCTTGTTTCTCCACCTTTTCTCTCTCTTGTTTCTCCACCTTTTCTCTCTCTTGTTTATCCTCCTTTTCTCTCTCTTGTTTCTCCTCCTTTTCTCTCTCTTGTTTATCCTCCTTTTCTCTCTCTTGTTTCTCCACCTTTTCTCTCTCTTGTTTCTCCACCTTTTCTCTCTCTTGTTTCTCCACCTTTTCTCTCTCTTGTTTACCCTCCTTTTCTCTCTCTTGTTTATCCTCCTTTTCTCTCTCTTGTTTCTCCTCCTTTTCTCTCTCTTGTTTATCCTCCTTTTCTCTCTCTTGTTTATCCTCCTTTTCTCTCTCTTGTTTCTCCACCTTTTCTCTCTCTTGTTTCTCCACCTTTTCTCTCTCTTGTTTCTCCACCTTTTCTCTCTCTTGTTTCTCTCTCTCCTCTCTCTCTCTTGTTTCTCCTTTTTTCTCCTTTCTCTCTTGTTTCTCCACCTTTTCTCTCTCTTGTTTCTCCTCCTTTTCTCTCTCTTGTTTCTCCACCTTTTCTCTCTCTTGTTTCTCCACCTTTTCTCTCTCTTGTTTATCCTCCTTTTCTCTCTCTTGTTTCTCCACCTTTTCTCTCTCTTGTTTCTCCACCTTTTCTCTCTCTTGTTTATCCTCCTTTTCTCTCTCTTGTTTCTCCACCTTTTCTCTCTCTTGTTTCTCCTCCTTTTCTCTCTCTTGTTTCTCCTCCTTTTCTCTCTCTTGTTTATCCTCCTTTTCTCTCTCTTGTTTCTCCACCTTTTCTCTCTCTTGTTTATCCTCCTTTTCTCTCTCTTGTTTATCCTCCACCTTTTCTCTCTCTTGTTTATCCTCCTTTTCTCTCTCTTGTTTCTCCACCTTTTCTCTCTCTTGTTTATCCTCCTTTTCTCTCTTTGTTTCTCCCTTTTCTCTCTTGTTTATCCTCCACCTTTTCTCTCTCTTGTTTCTCCACCTTTTCTCTCTCTTGTTTATCCTCCTTTTCTCTCTCTTGTTTCTCCACCTTTTCTCTCTCTTGTTTATCCTCCTTTTCTCTCTTGTTTCTCCACCTTTTCTCTCTCTTGTTTATCCTCCTTTTCTCTCTCTTGTTTATCCTCCTTTTCTCTCTCTTGTTTCTCCACCTTTTCTCTCTCTTGTTTATCCTCCTTTTCTCTCTTGTTTCTCCACCTTTTCTCTCTCTTGTTTATCCTCCTTTTCTCTCTCTTGTTTATCCTCCTTTTCTCTCTCTTGTTTCTCCACCTTTTCTCTCTCTTGTTTATCCTCCTTTTCTCTCTCTTGTTTCTCCACCTTTTCTCTCTCTTGTTTCTCCACCTTTTCTCTCTCTTGTTTCTCCTCCTTTTCTCTCTCTTGTTTATCCTCCTTTTCTCTCTCTTGTTTCTCCTCCTTTTCTCTCTCTTGTTTCTCCTCCTTTTCTCTCTCTTGTGTCTCCTCTTTTTCTCTCTCTTGTTTATCCTCCTTTTCTCTCTCTTGTTTATTATCCTCCTTTTCTCTCTTGTTTATCCTCCTTTTCTCTCTCTTGTTTCTCCACCTTTTCTCTCTCTTGTTTCTCCACCTTTTCTCTCTCTTGTTTATCCTCCTTTCTCTCTCTTGTTTCTCCACCTTTTCTCTCTCTTGTTTCTCCTCCTTTTCTCTCTTGTTTATCCTCCTTTTCTCTCTCTTGTTTCTCCACCTTTTCTCTCTCTTGTTTCTCCACCTTTTTCTCTCTCTTGTTTCTCCTCCTTTTTCTCTCTCTTGTTTATCCTCCTTTTTCTCTCTCTTGTTTCTCCACCCTTTCTGTCTCTTGTTTATCCTCCTTTTCTCTCTTGTTTCTCCACCTTTTCTCTCTCTTGTTTATCCTCCTTTTCTCTCTCTTGTTTATCCTCCTTTTCTCTCTCGTTTCTCCACCTTTTCTCTCTCTTGTTTATCCTCCTTTTCTCTCTCTTGTTTATCCTCCTTTTCTCTCTGTTGTTTCTCCTTTTCTCTCTTGTTTCTCCTCTTTTTCGCTCTCTTGTTTCTCCTCCTTTTCTCTCTGTTGTTTCTCCTCATTTTCTCTCTCTGGTTTCTCCTCCTTTTCTCTCTCTTGTGTCTCCTCTTTTTCTCTCTCTTGTTTCTCCTCCTTGTCTGTTGTTTCTCCTCCTTTTCTCTCTCTTGTTTCTCCTCCTTGTCTCTGTTGTTTCTCCTCCTTTTCTCTCTCTTGTTTCTCCTCCTTGTCTCTGTTGTTTCTCCTCCTTTTCTCTCTCTTGTTTCTCCTCCTTGTCTCTGTTGTTTCTCCTCCTTTTCTCTCTCTTGTTTCTCCTCCTTGTCTCTGTTGTTTCTCCTCCTTGTCTCTGTTGTTTCTCCTCCTTTTCTCTCTCTTGTTTCTCCTCCTTTTCTCTCTCTTGTTTCTCCTCCTTGTCTCTGTTGTTTCTCCTCCTTGTCTCTGTTGTTTCTCCTCCTTTTCTCTCTCTTGTTTCTCCTCCTTGTCTCTGTTGTTTCTCCTCCTTTTCTCTCTCTTGTTTCTCCTCATTGTCTCTGTTGTTTCTCCTCCTTTTCTCTCTCCCTCCACCTGATGTGTTCTTGTTCTTCGTTCTCTCTTGAACACCTCCTGTTGGTGTCAGTTCCCTGATGGAGGACGAGTCTCTCCTCTCTCAGTAAGTGGTTCTCTGTCTTGTCGGTGGTCGAGTTTTAGTCCCGAGGTCAACGCTGCTGGTTTTGATGGAACAGGTGAAGGCTTCTGTATTTTTGTGACAACAAAAACAACAACAACAACAACAACAACAACAACAGTGAAGACGATGACATTTATGGAGGCAGGTCAACAAAAAGCGTGTTATTCGACAGTCTGCCTTTCTGTTTCTCTCTTACTCATCGTCATTTGTTCCCTCGCTCACTGACAGCCTCCCTCAACCCCCATTGCACCTGTATGGAGAGAGAGAGGAGGAGAGAAGGAGAGAGAAGGAGAGAGAAAGAGAGAGAGGCCAACTGCCATGTTGCAGCTGCTTCCCTCTCTTAAAGGGCCGGTGCACAGGAGCTTTTCTGTACATTCAGAGCCTCTTGCTTGTTGAAAAAGGAAACAAACAAACAAACAACCCGCCCTGTTCTCGTGCTTTGCTCTGACTGAAGATGCTCTCTGTGTCTGACATCCTGGCTCTTCCTCCCCCCCCCCACCCCCCCGCGCTCCCTCATCCTGCTCTGCACCCCCCTTCCTCGCTTTGCTTCCCAGGAGTTAGTCCGATGTGGGGGGAGGAAGGGGGGAGGAGAAGAAAACAACAACAAACCACTTTTTACATTTAAACACACACCCCATGGACATCTCTCTCTTTGTCTCCGCTGCGACTCGTTTGTTTTTCATCTCTGTTCCAACTCTGCCGACCGCCAAAAGGATTTTAAACGCATCCTTTTTTTTCTTTCTTCTTTTTAACACTTAACATTTATTTATTTTTTACACCAGCTTGATGTAAAAAAAAATCCACACTTTCCGATGTCTCTCAGCAACATTTCCTCCTATATGCATCCCTAATTTTCATTTCCTGTCTTGTCTTTTTCTTCTCCTGTGCTCCCCCTGTCCGCCTGTCCGTCTCCCGCCTGCCGCTGCTTGTCTGTGTGCCTCTGGCCTCTCCTCTGTCCCTCTGGCGCCCCCTGCTGTGGCGGCTGTGTAATGACAGCCTCAAGACGACAGCACCTGGGTGTACTCTCCGCTGCACTATGGCTCAGAGGAGTCTGAGGCCCTGCCCGATGGGGAGAGAGAGACAGTAAGTGAGACGCTCCGGACTCCAATGTGTTTCAAGAAAAAAGGGGAGAAATAGAAATCCTTCGTGGTCGGTCTTCAGAAGGTTGGAAAAGAATCCGAAAGAAAACAAACGCCAGACGGCATCATCGGCTTCCAGAAACCCAACGTACCATTCATTGCTCATTGAGTGGGCGGGAAAGGTCCAAGCGACCAGCCGACAAGCTGCTCCGGACATCTGTTCAGTCCATCTGAGGCAGTTTGGGTGATTATTTATATCCCATAATATCTTCATTAGGCATATTTGAGTTGATTGAAGGAGGGATCAATGATCCAGATAGAGAGAGATATCGGGGAAATTGGACAGATAGGCGTCGGCTTGGCTCTGACTGGCTTCCTCTGCTTGTCGGCTGTGTCACACTCTGATAAGGTGTCATCAACACACACACACACACACACACACCTCCCCCCCCCCTCCAAGTCATTTTATTTGTCATCTTCCAACCTGAGGTGTCCCAGGAGAACGTGTTGTGCCGACATTCCTTCCGGAGTCGTTTCATCACCGGTCCACATCGACGTGGATGTGTGTGCGATTTTATTCTATATTAAAATATAAAGTACATAATGTACTCGCTATAATCTCTGCTTCGTATAATAAGAGGTAAAAAAAATATTTTAATTATGTAGCAGATGAAGATTAATTAAAAAAAGACTTAAACGTCTTCAGTAGTAATTAGTTGATCCAAGATGTTCCACTAAAAATAAGTGTTCATGCTTACATGTAGACACACACACACACACAGTACATGAACACATCCTCACTGTGCCTGGTTTTCACTTGCTTAGCGGTGTGTGTGTGTGTGTGTGTGTGTGTGTGTGTGTGTGTGTGTGTGTGTGTGTGTGTGTTTTGTGCTGTGTCTTGGCTTACTGTTTCACAATGGTTGGCAAGTAATGTGCGATAGAAGATTCAGATTTCACACCGTGGGAGGGAATGAAAAAAAGAGTGTGCACGCCGCTTCACACACTCACTCTGTCTGTCTCCAACAGTAAACCCTGATCTCTGGCTGAGAGGCGTGAACATCTCGGCAGAGAAGAAGACGAAGACGACGACGAAGACGACTCATCGGTCTGACGTCCAGACCTCAGCGACAGGACCTCCTGTCTGAAGGATTTGAAACATACAGGAACTGAACACTGATGGGGGGAGGGGGGTGGGGGGAGGGAGGGGGACACGCTTTACCAGAGATGGAGAAAGAAAAAAAAAGAGAAGAAAATACATCCTGACGGTGATGCCCGTCACTGATTTCCAAAACCATCCCTGCCTTTCACCCCTCGACAAAAATGAAAATTATGTAGATTTAATGATGATGTGCGTGTGTGACATGCAGTAGTGCGTATACGGATGTAGTCTTTGTGTGTTCGCCGTACGTGGAAAGACCGTTTAAAACGTACCGCGCCGATGAAAAGTTCTCCACACAAATCAACTTTTGATTCAATGTTACGAGACGATGAAATGAGGTGAAAACGTTCCATAGGCACCGTTCACGTTCACGTGTCTAGCTCACACGGGCAGCGCGCTCTAACGGACTCTAACGGGCTCTAACGCGCTCTAACGGGCTCTAACGGACTCTAACGGACTCTAACGGACTCTAACGGGCTCTAACAGACTCTAACGGGCTCTAACGGACTCTAACGGGCTCTAACGCGCTCTAACGGACTCTAACGGACTCTAACGGACTCTAACGGACTCTAACGGGCTCTAACGGACTCTAACGGGCTCTAACGGACTCTAACATACTCTAACGCGCTCTAACGGACTCTAACGGACTCTAACGGGCTCTAACAGACTCTACCGGGCTCTAACGGGCTCTAACGGACTCTAACAGGCTCTAACGGACTCTAACAGGCTCTAACGGACTCTTAACGGGCTCTAACGGACTCTAATGGGCTCTAACAGACTCTACCGGGCTCTAACGGGCTCTAACAGACTCTAACGGGCTCTAACAGACTCTAACGGACTCTAACGGGCTCTAACAGATTCTAACAGGCTCTAACGGGCTCTAACAGACTCTAAATGGCTCTACAGACTAACTGACTCAAATAGACTCTAACGAGCTCTAATAGACTCTAAAAGACTCTAACATACTCTAATAGACTCTAACGAGCTCTAATAGACTCTAAAAGACTCTAACATACTCTAATAGACTCTAACGAGCTCTTATAGACTCTAATAGACTCTAACAAGATCTAAAAGACTCTTAAAGACCCTAACAGACTCTCCAGACTCGAATAGAATCTAACAAGCTCTTATAGACTCTAATAGAATCTAACGGACTCCAATATAATCTAACAGACGACAACAGACTCTAATAGACTTCAAAAGACTCTCACAGACTCAAATAGACTCTAACGGACTCTAACAGACTCTCACAGACTCTTAAATAATCTAAGGGACTCTAACAGAAAGGGAAACTCACACACAGAAGGTTAGACGCTCACCTTGAGATGATCCTCTTTGGGTCTCCTGAGGGCGGCGTGCTGAGTGTTGAGGGCTCTGCTCGTGCTCATTGGACTTGGGTCGCAACGGCAACCACCGATTGGCCAATCGGAAGGTTTTCCAGTAGTGGATATATGCAGTTTAGTTTCTAGAGGAGAACTACAACGCCTCATTTCCTTCAGAGTATATATAGAGTTGTATTCATAGCGTAGTCATTTATTATTTATAGCAAACCGTTTCTTCTTGTTTTTGGCACCTTTTTATATTTTTCTGAGCTTATTTTACGACTACGAGCTTTTATTTATTCCTCTGTTTGTATTTTATTCTACATTTTCACTGTTTTCTGAGACTTTTTCACTCTGAAATGCTTCAATGCGTCTGTTTAGTTTTTTTAATCCAAAGAACTTCATTTAGTGTTTTGTTTTTCTATTCGTCGATCCCCGCAGCTTTTTAAATTATCATCATTATTATTTAGGTTTCTTTTGCCACTTTTCCCCTCTGCTCCTCCCCCCTCACCACCGAAGGCGTCGATTGCGTCACTGAGGGCGGCGGACACTGTCAGTCATCACTCAGCCTCCCGTCATCGCAATGTCTTCCAGTGGCGCCCTTTTCCTCAGACAGATGCACCCAAATCATTTCATAAAAAAATCTCGATAGTTGCCCATCACCGGCTCGCAGCAACGAATCCCACGTGACCGGACCTTTTGTAGACGTAGAGCATCCGTCGTCGTGTTTGCGGTCGGCGTCGTACCCGTTCTCTGTATTCTGGAACGAACACGGCGTGTTTATGAATGAACGAATGAATTGAATGTTGTTTGCTCTCATCCAGAGGACCCGGAGATGAAGGATCGCGATGGAGGCCAAATTAAACACGCATCGCGGTCACGTTCATTTTTCTGCTCATCTTTTTCTTTTTTGGGGGAATTATCAAGTGTGTGTCTGTCTGTGTGTGTGTCTCTAAGTGTGTGTGTGTGTGTTGGTGCAGTCAATCACAGTCATTGTAGGGTTAGTGTTTACTGTAGTCTCTCTGTGGATGACATCTTAAGGACTCTCGAGTAAGACTTAAGTTAAAGTTCAATTTTTTTATTTAACTCCAGAAACTGTATCTTCAGTCGGTCGGTGCGTCTCTGTGTGTGTTAGTGTGTAAGGAGGGGCACATTGTAAAGAAAATAATAATAATAACAGTAATAAAAAAAGAAAGAAATCAGATCGTTCCCATGACGTGCAGTGGCCAGTTTGTAATCAGTTTGCTGTTCATCACATGGAGACCATAGCAGCAATATTTTGTACAGTCTAGCTTTTATGTTCATTGATATTGCCTTATCAAGACATTTTACGTGTAGGCCTATATAGTTATATTTATATATAAATATTTATATTTATTTATATATAAATATATATTTATATATAAATATTTATAATTATTTATATATATACATATATATTTATTCAAATATATATGTATTTATATATAAATGTATATATTTATTCAAATATATATAAATATTTATTTATATATATTTATTCATATATATATTTATATATATAGAATATTTTTTATTTCATTTCTTTTTCACTCGTACTGTTGTATTTATTCTTTTCTTTCTCATAGTTGTGCTCCTGAGAATGTGTACATAAAAGTATAAATACATATATAAAGATATACAAATATATTTTCCATTTGAATCGGAGAATATTATTTTTATTTGGTTTTTATTTTTCGCTGCTGGGCAAGAAGTGATTGCGGTCGACATGATTTCCCCAAAACCGCGCGCTCTCTTCTTGTGTGATGTTTGAGATGCAGCTGCTGTATATTATGGTCTGTAAAGCACAGCCGTGTCTCTCATCCCACACGGAAGGAGTCGTTGGGTTTTACTGTACATGCAAATCAAAAAGTTTTTTTCCAGCTGTGTTGTGTACGTGTTTTCAAATCGCTGTGTGCCCTCATCCAATAAGGAGAGTCCTTTACAGAGACATAGCATGGTTTAAAATAAATGAATATGCATATCAGAAATGTGTATTTATGTATATCTGTGTATATTCATCTATTTATACGTGGAGATAAATAGATGGCCGTGTGTGTGTGTGTGCGTGTGTGTGTGTGTGTTTGGACTCGATCAGAATGAATACAAAATAAAGCAGTTCTATGAATTGTTGTTCATGGAGATAATGTCCTATCATATTTATTTTTTTATTGATCACCTTGGATTTGATAGTTTTCTTTCATTTAGAGAAGCCAGAAGGTCCATAAAGGAAATCGGTTCCTCAAATGTCTTGACGGAGTATAAAGAAATGCACAAACAAAAGCCTTCAGTTTACACATCAAGAATGTCATTCATATGATTAATAATAAATAAATGAATATATATGAGATTAATAGCAAACAATGACACTTAATACTGTTTACGTGGTTTTATATTATCACATTCCGTTACAACAACACTTTCTACGTATAATCAGAATTGGGTTTATTTACATGGTTTTCACATGTAAGAAATGTACTTTGTTGTATTGTTGCATCACATGAATATCTTATGAATGTAATGCAATTAAAGATAAAACAGTATTTCACAAAAATAAATTCATATATAAATATGACCACATACAACAATAGTTAAATATATCTGAATTAAAAAGTAAGAGTGGTGCCACAATGTGCAAAAGGCTCACAGTACCGAGTGTAACATTAATATATAATACTAATAATAATATAATATATGTCCATAGATACATTAATGTAACACAGATGTTGAAGATCTTAATGTAACGTGTGCCGTGTCTACGGCGGGCAGATCCTGGAGGGGAAAAGTGACCATCAAGACCATGAAGTGTCCATTCCTCCCAGTAGAGGTGGAGCCACGGCTCAGACCACCAGCAGACCAGAAGGGGGGCACCTCAAACCGGTTTGAACACTTTCTCTCAGGCAAAGGTGAGCAGGGACACCTGCCCGTGTCTCTATGAATAAATCATTACTTAGTCAACAACCTGCTTCAATAACAGTGGGTCACTGTATATATAGGGCCAATTAATACGTAGTGAAGACTATTATATTATGTACTGTCACATTCAAGCTTTGTAACATAAACTTTCTTTATTTTTAACCATTTGCTTAACAATTACAAAATTAATCGTTAATCCATAATCCAATAATGCAGATTAAATATGTATTTTTTTTAAAGAAGAAAAAAAGATAGTGCAAGTTAAAGCAAAATGGGCCTGAACATACCAATGTGCAAGTCGAAATAAAAGATAATATACCTAATGAATTAATTAAAAATAAATCATTCTAATGTAAACAGGAATGCATTATAACGATATATATATATATATACAGGTGTAAACAGTTGGAAAGTAAGTACATTAAAAGGTATTAAAGTGTCATTAAGGTGTCAAGTAACGAGCTGAAGAACAGTGACCTTTACCTTTAATAAACATTGTGAAACAGTCGAATCGGCACGCTCAAAGATATTGCTCATGTTGCTCTGAACAGGGATGTTGCTCAATCTGCAGGAAGACACAGGGCGTCAAAGTTGAGGAGACATGCGCGTCAGCATGTTCAGAGCGGTATAATAAGAGTCGCGTCATCTCAGTTCCCTTCGGCTGCCCAGGTTTACAACCATGCTAGCTATAGGCTCCATTTAGCTGCACTTGGACGTTTATGTAAACAAGTATGATGTGTACATATTGATGCTAAGTTGTGATAATGTTTTCCGTGTTCTCCGTCTCAGCTTGTCTTGTTAGCACGTTGACATTTCACTTTGAGTTTGTCATTTTGGTGTTTTGCAACTAGGTACAAGGTACTAAATGTTACCATTAACCATTAACCTTCATGAACTGAAATTACACGTTGAAAGGGTTGACGGTCAGTTCGTCATAAACCAAAGGATTGTACAAATTAAAAATGTTGGCTCACTAAAAAAAGAAGAAGCATGTAACACTTGTACTATTGCTAAATAAAATACGATTAGATAATATCATCCTACATTATTCCTTGCAGTGGGAAAATGTCCAGGAATACTATCTAAATGTTCTTCCTGGCTCTCAAGCTTCTGGAAGGTCAAATGCGTTTGACTTCTCGTTCTACTTTCCATAGTTGTTTCCAAGGGGCTGGGCCGGTCAGCGCTGAATGATTCACCGAAGGGATCCTTTTGTTGCAGCATTTGAGCTTCCGTGGACGCGACTCTCTCTTTCCACGGCTCTGCGTGGTGATTGGGTCGCGCTGTCAAAGCAAGCAGCTGATTGGTGCGTCGACGTGTCAATCAATGTGATAACAACTCCAATTGGACGTTGGGCGAGGCTCCCAAACTCACGTGCTCGGCCTCCACATTTTGAGGGCGGTGCCTACCTACTAGCTGCCGGGGTAGGCTGGGCTGTTGTTGTTTGTGGAGGAAAAAGTACTTTTAAAAAGTACAACTAACTCCTCTTCCAAAATGGGGACCCGAGACGACGAATACGACTATTTGTTCAAAGGTAATTTCTCCCGTAAACGCGGACGAATGTCTGGGCGTCGTCCTCTTTGTGGAAGTTCGACGACAGCGAAGTGAGGAAGTGCACTAAGCTGCCGTTAAATGCTAAAGTTAGCTCGTTGACACTCGATAACGCGAGCGAAACCCGCACATCGGTATTTTTAAGTTCGTGCGTCACTCGAGCGCGTTGGCTTCAACGCGTCCGACCGTCAACGACGTTCGCCTCGCGAAGCCCGGGGATGGTAGTCGGCGCTCGGCGGGGGTAGCTAACGTTTGACGGTGATGGCCAAAAAATAAAGTGGCTAAATACGTGAGGCTAGCTTCGGCCTCGGGTTTTTAGAACCCGATCCGCTCGAGACGACTTTCAACGGAGAGTAACGAAGACGAACGGTTTGAAGGAATAGGAAAATAAAAGAAGGGCCGAGCTCCTTTTAACAAGCCGCCGTCCTTCCGTCACTTTATTTTAAAATAAAAGTCGGCTGACCGCTTCTCCCGGTTAGCTAACCTGCTGACGTCGCCGAACGACGACGGGTCAACTGCTGCGTGACGTCATTCTGTTTATCACGTTAAGCTATGTTAGTTGTCATTATTTCGTCAGGGATCGCTAACCGAGCGGGTGACGTCACTTCTGAGTTTATTATGTCCATTTAAAGATTTTTAATAACGCAGTTCAATTGAATTAATAACAATATAATGCCATATATTGGGAGAAAAGTAGATATAAATACACATTTCAGTGATGAACAAGTAGTAAATGTATTTTTGATAATAGCCAATAAACCGTAGCACAAACAAAACAACCTAAATAAACTGGATTAATAGCGAAATAATACAACTTAACGGTGTTTAACTGAATTGAATTGAATATATTTCTTTATTTGGCCCACACTGGGGAAATTTCAAAAATCACAGCAGCAGTGCACATCAGAGCATTAATAAAAATAATTAGAAGACACAAAACTAAATGCTAATACTAAATATATAGGGGGAAAACAAAGTAAAATGCAGAGTTTGACTCTCGTATAACTAACCGTGTCTCCTTAAAAATGCACACTACCCTGAGCCCCAGTCTGGTTGTTATTTTATCATCGCTTTATTGCATTTAAAAAAAACGTTTTGTTAAATGACTGCAGCGCTGCCGTTTCATTGTTTTCGTGCTGTGTGGTTTTGTGTTTTCTAGTCGTGCTCATCGGAGACTCCGGCGTGGGGAAGAGTAACCTGCTGTCGCGCTTCACGAGGAATGAGTTCAACCTGGAGAGCAAGAGCACCATCGGGGTGGAGTTCGCCACCCGCAGCATCCAAGTAGACGGCAAGACGATAAAGGCTCAGATCTGGGACACGGCTGGACAGGAACGCTACAGAGCGATCACCTCGGCGTGAGTGTTTCCCCTCTGTGTGTGTGTGTGTGTGTGTGTGTGTGTGTGTCTGTGTAGTTGCTGCATTCATCCGGTCTGCTCTCTCCCCAGGTATTACCGGGGGGCCGTCGGAGCGCTCCTGGTGTACGACATCGCCAAGCACCTGACGTACGAGAACATCGAGCGCTGGCTGAAGGAGCTGAGGGACCACGCCGACAACAACATCGTCATCATGCAGGTCGGGAACAAGAGCGACCTGCGCCACCTCCGGGCCGTGCCCACCGACGAGGCTCGCGCCTTCGCAGGTAAATGTCGCCTTCAATGAAACCGCTTTGCATTTGAAATAGTCGTGTAAATAAAGTAGAGCTCACAGCTGTTGTTTTTTTTACAAATCTTCAATTATAGGAGAGACGTTAAAGGAAAATGGGTCAAAATTTAATTAATTAATCGATAACTTGAAATTATGTTTAAATATTGGAAATGGGTCAAAACTAAATTAATTAATCGATATTTCAATATTTAAACATATCCTGCATTTATGTTTTAATATTGAAATGAGGAACTGCTGTATCTTATGACATTTGTTCTTATTTGCATACATTTACGCAACAGAAATTTGAAAGCTGCCATGAATGTTGTTTGAACAAACTTCTTTCGTCGTGGCGCGTTCAAACCAAACGCCAAGCAAATTTGTCGCGCCAGAAGATTAGATACAAAGTCGATGCAAAGATGGAAATCGTGTGACTCAATTCTCCTAAAGATTTTGTGCCTCGAAAGCTGCTCAGCCATGACCCAGAGGAGAAACTCATTTAGAGAACTGCCTTTTTAAAGATGTTTGATAACATGCTCTTCATTTTGAAGACTCGACAGGGT
This sequence comes from Liparis tanakae, assembly GCA_036178185.1. NCBI lineage: Eukaryota > Metazoa > Chordata > Actinopteri > Perciformes > Liparidae > Liparis > Liparis tanakae. Next base: position 22,803,669 of record CM070102.1, read on the forward strand.
AAAACATTAACAGATAGACGTGAAAACAAATCTTCCTGGCTTTATTTACTTTTTTTTTTTTTTTTTACAAAGGTTTTCTGAGATTTTATGTTTAAATATGCCAGTGAGGCTCATCCAATAGCAACTTTTGGTAAATTTACAGATGCAAATAGACAATGTCGTAAAATCAGTGATTTTTATTGTGCCTGTTTTGTCACTTTGTGACAAACACACACATTATCAAAAGCATCCATTGTTCACATTTAATTGTATTAAATGTGAAAAAAACACTTTTGTCTCCCCTTTTTTTTCTGCTCAGAAAAGAACGCTATCTCATTTATTGAAACCTCCGCCTTGGACTCCACTAATGTAGAAGAAGCCTTTAAGAACATTCTCACAGGTATGAACACTTTAAAACTCCTGGCATTGTAACATTTTACTGAACTATTGATTTATTTAATATTTTTTTAGTAAACGGAACAATTTTTTGTTATATTAAGTATTTTCTTTTTTGCATGTAGTTAATCTTTACCACGTTTCTTGTTGTTTTTCATGTGTTTATTCTGTGTCGTATCTGACTTCTCAACCTTCAAATCTAACACTAAAGTATTTAGATGTACTCACGCTCGCTGTTTTCTCTCTCAGAAATCTACCGCATTGTGTCTCAGAAGCAAATATCGGACCGATCCGCACACGACGAGTCCCCCGGCAACAACGTAGTGGACATAAGCCTCCCCCCGACCACGGACGGCCAGAGGGGCGGCAAGCTGCCCTGCTGCCAGAGCCTGTGACGCTCGCCCTCCCTCTTCCCGTTTGACTCTCTGTCGGTCTGTTCATCTCCTCTTCACCTCTGGTTTACTTCAGTTGTCATGCTGCTGTCGGCACGAAGCCCCCCTGGGCTCAAAAGTCTGTGACACCGAGACTCCTCCTGTACTTGACATTCCTTTTTTCTTTTCCTGTTTTACTTTGTTTGTTTTTATTATTTTGTATCTCCTTTCCTCTTAATTCTCCATTCTCAGAAGAACCTGTCTACGAGAATGAACGGCCTGTGACGGACAGGAGGACGGAGCGCACCGCTCTGGTGGAGTCGCTCCTCGGTTAACTCGCCTTTATGGTCCTATTGAGCCGCTCCTGTTGAAGGAATGGTGAGGGATCAGTGTGTCAGCGCTTCAAGTGGTTTGTTCCCTGTTTTTTTTCTTTTTTTTTTCTCACCTCCCAATGACACAGACTCTTGCCATGATCTGCTGCTACAGTGGAAATCCCAAATTTCATGTCTGGTTGACCTGATTCTGCCTGTCGTGCAGTGCGGGTGTATAAGAGATGAGAAGAAGGTACCACTGGAGTATTGATGTGTCCTCTGCTCTCTTTCTGGATTTTCTATTCGCCTCCTTTTTTATTTTTAGCTCCCCTCTTCGAGCCCCCTGTGCCCAATGTGGCGTGAAATTAGCATGAGCCAGGGACCCGCCTGGCTGTGACTGGCTAACTTTATTATGGGCAAGTGTGACAGAATTAAAGTGATTTTTATTTGTGTGCGTGTGTGCGTGTGCGTGTGTGTGTGTGTGTGTGTGTGTGTGTGTGTGTGTGTGTGTGTGTGTGTGTGTGTGTGTGTGTGTGTGTGTGTGTGTGTGTGTGTGTGTGTGTGTGTGTGTGTGTGTGTGTGTGTGTGTGTGTGTGTGTGTGTGTGTGTGTGTGTGTGTGTGTGTGTGTGTCAGTCAGTCAGTCTTGGGGCACAGAGATACCAAAGTAGACGGATGCAATCTTATCGGTTTCTGGTGTTTTCCCATTGAGTGTGTTCAAGGCTGCTAAAGTTGCTGTTTTTGGCGAACCAATCCACACTATTTGCTAAAGATCTGTAACGCTAAATAGCTTAAATTAATGTTGGAAATTGTGTGTTGCGTGTGTGGTTTATTTTTGTGTGATTTATTAGTTTAATCAGCCTGCATCAAATTTGGCTGAGGTCAAAATCTCTCTTTTAACAAGCTGTCGGGGGGGGGGGGGGGGGAATGAAAATCTCTTTTGCACTTATGTCCCATCATTTCAGCGGAACAAATCACCATCACGCTTTTTATTTTGCTTTTTTTTTGTTGTTTAAACTCAAACATGTTGCTGTTGTAAAGACAAAGAGGTGTCTTTTTGTCTTTTTAAAGAGTGGTTTTCCTCACATGTACTCCATCCCCCTTTTTTTTTTTTTTTTTTTTTTTTCCTCCGAGTGTGACCTGGTAAAGGGAAGCGTGTAATCTGAGAACCTTTAAATGGAAAATAAACCAATATAAAATCCTCTACGTATCTAAACACTTTCACTCGGGCCAGCTGGGGGAAGTGGATTTGAAAATCAGAAATGCAAATAGTTTGTGTGCTTGGCTGAAACTCTTCTTCACTCACCTGGGAGAAATGCTCTGTTGTTGATTTGATGCGTTGTGATATTTCAAATTTCTTCCACAGAAAAAAAAGAAAATATGTAAAGGCAGCAAATTTGTTTTTGTTCGTTTTGCATTACACAGAAAAAGAACTGAAGCTTAAATAAATAAAACTTAACTCACGTAACCGTATGTTGTAGGAGACAGACTTATTTTTGGATGTGCTACCCATAATGCATTGCTGTTTCCATACACACTGTTGTTTAGCAACTCGGGTGTCAACACTGTTCATCCTGTCGGAGGAAATGTTTGTGCGTAAAGCTGCTGCCGTTTGACGGGCTGGAAAAACACGGGAGGAAACGCAGTTTTACAGCTTCTAATAAGTATATTTGGGTTTTAGGCTTTTCCTCCACATTCAAACTAATATTCTGCTTTTTTAAGTAAACAAATGTAGTGAGACGGTCATGTGACCCCGAATGAAAAGAGGCCCTCTTTAATTTTTTTTTTAATTATAAACTTTTTGTTTAACACTTTTTTATACAAAGCATGCAGCTTAATGTGCTTTACATTTAAACAAATGTATATAAAAAATACAGGTTTGTTTATGTATTCTGGCCCGTGAGATGCCTCCCTCCTCTTTTCCACCCCTCTCGCTCCCTCAACCCCTTTCCTCCATCCTCTCTTCCTCCCCGCTCGCTCCCTCATTCCGCTTCCTCCCTACTTAAATAAAATAAAATAATAAAAATAAAACTGGTGAAGATAAAATTACAGATTTCTGGCCCATGAGACGTCTCGGTACTCTCTTTCTCCCTTCCCTCCAACCTCCTCATATTAAATATATATATATCTATATTCAAAATTAATATAGGTAAAGATAAAGAAAGGAAAAAAAAGAAGAGAATAATACCTAAAGGAAATTATTTGGTCCTCTATCAGGTTTGTTTATGTCTTCTGGCCCATCAGATGCCTCTCTTCCTCTCCTCTCGCTCCTTTCCTCCCTCCTTAAATAAAACATGTTCAAAATAAAACATGTAAAGATAAAGTGCACAGATTTCGGTCCACTCTTCCTCTTCCCTTCCTCCTTAAATAATAAAACATAATTCAAAATAATACAGGTAAAGATAAAGTACACATTTTTAAAAGAATAATACCTAAAGGAAATGATGTGGTCCTCGATCAGGTTTGTTTATGTCTTCTGGCCCGTGAGACGCCTCCCTCCTCGCTTTCTGCCCTCTCGCTCCCTTCCTACCTCCTTTCTCCCTTCCTCCTTAAATAATACAACATAATTTAAAATAATACAGGTGAAGATAAAGTTCACATATTTAAAAAGAGTAATAATAATCAGGTTTGTTTATGTCGACTCTTTTGGCCCGTAAGACGCCTCCCTCCTCGCTTCCTGCCCTCTTGCTCCCTCCCTCCTTTCCTCCCTCCTCCCTTCGCAACAAGCTGTTGTCCCCAATCCCATTTGAACCTTATGAACTCGTCGGCTTTTGTGTTTTTCACTCGTCTCCCCCGCAGCAGAGGAAGCCAGACTGATGATGATGATGATGATGATGATGATGACGATAACGATGGCGATGACGATGATGAAGAGCCTCTAGGGTTTATTTAAAGCTCCGTGAAACCGGAAGCGCTGTGTTGTCGTCTGGGAGCTGCTAGCGGAGTTAGCATATCATTAGCTCGCGAGTGTGTTATTTCACACACACACTCACACACTCACACAGCTTAAATCAATAAACAATGACACGAGAGAGGAGCGCGTGGACGTCGTGATACACTTCAGAGGAGAAGACACCGGGTGAGTTCATGTTTTGAAGCTTTATTGTGTGTTTTGAGGCGGTTAGCTCGCTGCTCTCTGACAGCTGTAAGCTAACAACATCTGGACCAACTGACAGTTTCATTGACTGCTTTACAGTTTAGATGGAAATAACCTGAATTATCGCTTTTAATATCGGAAATATATCCCTGTAACGTAAAGATAGCTACACTCAGATAATGTGTGTATATGTAAACTATATACTACAGTGTAATATACTCTTACCACATCTCAGAGGGAACGTTTTACCTTTTATTAGTTTATTGCATATTTTGATTATTAATAAAAAACGCAATTGATGAATACATTGTGACGTGGCTACTGTTATATATGAACCAGCAATATATTAAATTATTAAAATTAGCTGTAGCAGCTGCAACATAAAATTATTATAATACGATGATAAAATATATATCTATACAGAAATGGGCCATTATGCACAATTAGTACTTTTTACCTTTAATACTTTAAATTGATTTATTGTGTAAGTAAAGTAAGATGTTGAATACAGGACTGTTACTTCTAACAGAATATGTAAACACTGTGATATTGTGTGCTTATTCCACCACTGTTTATACTTATTATGCATTTACTACATTACTGTTTACATTAAGTTCATTAAATTGAAAATATGGTCTAAATTATATATTACTTTGTTTTATATATATATATATATATATATATATATATATATATATATATATATATTTAACGTACAATATTTAATGTTTTTATTCTCTGCTTATGTGATCATTATTTATTTTAATTCATACATATATTTTTTGCATTGTCACATTAGTCACATTATAACTTTTAACAGTGGAAAATACTTTAGTTTTTCTATATCATGTATCATGGAATAATATATCTGCACGTAAAAACTTAAAATGCAGTATATTAAAAAAGTGCATCCGTTTATCGTCATAATCACATGTACAATTGAAGCTTAAGAATCTTATGATTTGATCGGTTTTCATCTGATCACATCAGAGTTGACTGGAGATGTTGACTTATTTTTGGGGGGCTTCTCTTTTGTTTATCTGGGTCAGGGATTGTGGCTCTTAATCGGGCCCCGATGCTGTATCAGTACTCACCAAACAATAACACCAGGCAGTAATAAGTAATACACAGTTAGCCGGTGCTGTGTATGGCTCGGGGGTCATCTATAGGAACCTGTATGACGGTGTGTTTATGTTTTGCCTTCCTGGCTTTGTTTGTTTTGGGGTTTAATAATCTATGTGAGCAAGATTATATGATATACACACCCATAATGTTACGTATACAGGTTTATTATATGATATCAACACCCATAAAGTTACATATACAGTTTATTATATGATATACACACCCATAATGTTACATATACAGTTTATTATATGATATACACACCCATATTGTTACTAATACATGGGTGTGTATATATGATATACACACCCATATTGTTACTAATACAGTTTAAATACAGTTTATTATATGATATACACACCCATAATGTTACGTATACAGTTTATTATATGATATACATACCCATAATGTTACATATACAGGTTTATTATATGATATATACACCCATAATGTTACGTATACAGTTTATTATATGATATACACGCCCATAATGTTACATATACAGTTTATTATATAGTATACACACCCATAATGTTACGTATAGTTTATTATATGATAAACACACCCATAATGTTACATATACAGGTTTATAGTCTGCATATAAGCAAATAATTGTTCACTATGGATATATTAGATTATTTCAGTTCTCAGTAAAAGTTGTAAAAAAAAAGAAATAGCATACATGTTACAGTAATCAATAACTGTAGATGAGACGCCACGTCTTTGACTCGCCCTCTATATTATTTCCTTCACGAGCACACACTCATTATCGCAGATGTTGTGGATTTAATGAGATTAGACGTTAAAAATAATTGTTAAGTGTAAATTCAAGGAGATAAAATAAAGATCCCGTCAAATTAACACAAGAAGCGCCCGCACCATCTGCCCCGTTAAACCTCTTGTTGTAAAAACAACACAACAACATCATGGGGGTGTTGAGTAGATGGGATTATGTATGTATTATATCGGTTTGGGTGTAATGCCGAGGTTTAGCGGTGAGGTGTAAACAGCTGGTCCCGTTCCAAGAGGATCAAAAGAAGGATCGGCATGTGAACTCGTGTCTTGTGTCGTATTCAAGATGTTTGTGCGCTGATGTGACTCACTTGTGTGTCGCTGAACGCCGCGATTAAAGCCGTGAGCAGTCACACAAGCTTTGTGTTATATTAACTCGGGTCATGTAAATTACTCATAACTTTTTTTTCTTTGTTTGGTTTATTACCTTCAGATTGAAAATGCAGGTTATGTTTTGATCGCTGTGTATTTATTTATTTATGTATTTATTTATTTATTTATTTGTATGCGTGTTATTCGCATAACTCAAAAAGTATTAAACCGAATCGCATGACATTTGGTGGGATAATTGGTTATTCTCCGGGGACCATTTGATTAGATGTTGTGATCGATCAGGTCAAAGGTCAAAATCTTCTTTGATCCAATTGGCATGCAACTAATGCCAAAATGTTCATAATTCAATGCCCAATCCTGTGATATGCGAAGGTATGCGCTCTACCGAGTGCCCGTTCTAGTTTCATAAGGGACAGTCAGGTCACAATAATAAACAGATTTCTGTAAATGTGCCAGAGTTATTAGCCAAGAGGCTACTTTTCATCTGTAGTCCTGAGAGGCAGACGTCAAAAAACAAACGTAAAAACACAAGATTACATAAACAGTGTTTGTAAAATTTTCCAATAGGTGCACAAACGATTAATAGTGAGAACTTTTTGACATTTTCAAGACAAACAAAGCTAATAACAAGTGCTGTAAACTCTATTTATTGTCCTTATAAAACGCAGAATAAACCATTTGTCATTAGTCTGCTACTGTGGGATGATGATGATGAGTGTGTTATCTTCAGCGGGGGAGGGGAGGGAGGGAGGGAGCGGGGTGGGGGGGTTATCTGAGGGCAGACAGCTGTTTATCGGTCGGCTGCACATCCCCCTCGCCGCCTCTGACGAGCACGCTTGCTTTTATAATGGATCGGCAGATGTTGCGAGCAAATTGGCCGACGGGACCGACGCGGCAGATAAAATATGTACTTTGACGTCTCGGGAAATTAATTAAAGTTGTATACGCAGGACTCTCAGGTCAGTTTACCTCGAGACTCTATTGACGAAGTCCTGGCGTTGCCATGGGACTGGGACTGATGGGAACGACTATTACGCAATATCTAATGTCGCCCAACAGGATATTGTTGCTACTCGTGTCCCACATGGAGGAGGTCGACCATTGGTCTTGGTGGTATTTGTCCTTTCCTTCCTCCATCGTGATTGGACAGAATAAACTCTTAAGCTCCTCTTCACACTTTGTAAAGAATTTAAAAAGAGAAAAAACAAGGTGCCCGTGTGTGGGGCGCTGTATTGCATCATCAGGGTAATTGCAACAGAACTAATTGCACAGAAGGCTGAGCTTAAAATATTTACAACGACGCGGCCGAATACTGAGCCGGTTCCGTCGCTGTGGACGAGGCCCGAAACTCTGGAGGGACTTCAGAGCGAAGCGTCATAACGAAGAGTCCATATCTAGGGAAATGTGAATAGGAAGTTGTATTTCTACGTCGTTTTAGGCCGCGTTGCCACAGCAGCGCGACTTTAGGAGCAGAAGTCGGGCGTCGGGCGGCTGTAGCGAAAGTTTTGCATTCTGCTGCTCAAATGACGGGCGTGACGGAGAACCAGGGAGAACCAGGGGGAACCAGGGGGGACCAGGGAGAACCAGGGGGAACCAGGGGGGACCAGGGAGAACCAGGGTGGCCTTCAGGTGGCGTTACAATGCGAGAGGCTTGTAGAAACATGGCCGTGCTACACGGCGGTCTCGGGGAAAGAGGAAGCTGTGGACGGCTCATTCTAAGGAAAACATAAACAAATCTAAAGTAAAATATATAAACGCTGGCCCTTTAAGTAAAGCGACTAAAAGTCCCTAATCGCTCTCTTTCTTTGCTGGTAGGAACTGACTCGTGGGAAGCAGACTTTGAGCTCGTCGACCTCGATCCCCCGACCTCTCTCGACCTCCCGGCCTTTTGGCCACCGTAACCATGACGACGGGAGGCTGTTGCCACCTGCCCGGCTCTCTGTGCGACTGCGCGAGCGACCCCGGCGAGCGGAAGAGCGTGGAGGAAGCGTCCGGCGGCGGCGGCGGCGGGTGTCCGGCGCTCTACGTCGCCCAGGTGACGGCGGTCGACGGCCGGCCGCTCTCGTCCGTCCTCAAGCCCGCCGGCACACAAAGGTACGGCGACGCCAGCGACAAACGAGGGACGAAGCCGGCCGTCTGAAACGCTATATTTAGTATTTACGAATGTATTTGATTCCCGTCTCAGCGACGGACCCATCTGCCGGATCTGCCACGAGGGCGGCGGCGGCGGCGGCGGCGGCGGGGGCCTCCTGTCGCCGTGCCGCTGCACCGGCACCCTGGGCACGGTGCACCGCAGCTGCCTGGAGACGTGGCTGTCGGCCTCCAACACCAACTACTGCGAGCTCTGCCACGCCCAGTTCAGCATCGAGAGGCGGCCACGGCAACTCACAGAGGTGAGGAGGGGGAGGGGGAGGGGGAGGGGGAGGAGGAGGAGGAGGAGGAGGATGAAGGGGAGGAGGGAAAAAGGAAGAAGATAGGAGGAGTAAAGGGAAGAATAAAGGATGAGAAGAGGTAAGAGGAAGAAAAAGAAAGGAGGAGAAAAAGGAAGAAAATGAAAAAGAATAAGAAAGGAAAAATAAAAGAGGGGAAAAGGGAAGAAGAAGAAAGGAGGCGAAAAAGGGAAGAAGAAAGGAGGAGAAGAGGGAAGAGAAAGGAAAACAAAGGAGGAGAAAAAGGAAGAAAATGAAAAAGAAGAAGGAAGGAAAAATAAAAGAGGGGAAAAGGAAGAAGAAAGGAAACGGGAAGAAGAAGCACAAGGAAAAAGAGGGGAGAAAAGGGAAGAAAAAAGGAGGGTGAAAAGGGAAGAAGAAAGAAAAGAGAAAAGGAGGAGGAAGAAGAAGCTGCTTTTTTTGTTCTTCCCCTCATCTTTCAGTTTGTTTGCTTTCTACCTTTTCCCGATTGTCTCTCTCCTCCATCGCTGTAACATTCTCCCCCTCTCTCTCTCTCTCTCTCTCTCTCTCCCCCCCCCCCCCCCAGTGGCTGCGGGACCCCGGCCCTCGCAACGAGAAGCGGACGCTCGTCTGCGACATGGTGTGCTTCCTCTTCATCACGCCCCTGGCGGCCATCTCCGGCTGGCTGTGTCTGCGCGGCGCTCAGGACCACCTGACGCTGGGCAGCTGGCTGCAGGCGGTCGGCCTCATCGCCCTCACCATCGCACTCTTCACCATCTACGTCCTGTGGACCCTGGTGAGCACACACACACACACACACACACACACACACACACTGGAATAACACAGTAAACACACACACTGGAATAACACAGTAAACACACACATCCACTGGAATAACACAGTAAACACACACATCCACTGGAATAACAGTAAACACACACACACACTGGAATAACAGTAAACACACACGTTCACTGGAATAACACAGTAAACACACACGAGAATAACGTACACTAGCGGTCACCATCTACGTCCTGTGGACCCTGGTGAGCACACACACACACACACACTGGAATAACACAGTAAACACACACACACTGGAATAACACAGTAAACACACACACACTGGAATAACACAGTAAACACACACACACTGGAATAACACAGTAAACACACACACTGGAATAACACAGTAAACACACACACACACTGGAATAACAGTAAACACACACACCCACTGGAATAACACAGTAAACACACACATCCAATGGAATAACACAGTAAACACACACACACTGGAATAACACAGTAAACACACACACTGGAATAACACAGTAAACACACACATCCACTGGAATAACAGTAAACACACACATCCACTGGAATAACAGTAAACACACACACATCCACTGGAATAACAGTAAACACACACACCCACTGGAATAACACAGTAAACACACACACACACACTGGAATAACAGTAAACACACACGTTCACTGGAATAACACAGTAAACACACACACATCCACTGGAATAACAGTAAACACACACGTTCACTGGAATAACACAGTAAACACACACGAGAATAACGTACACTAGCGGTCACTAGTTTGGGGTCACACAAAAAATTTGGTGTTTTCCATGAAAACTCACTTTTATTTATCAGATGAATTGAATATTTAATATAAAATATAGTCAAGACGTTGACAAGGTTATAGAATATTTTTTATTGTAAATATTAATGTTGTTCTTCTTGTGGCTCAAAGGAAGGCCAGTTGTATAGCTTCTCTCACCAGCGTAACTGTTTTCAGCTGCGCTCACATATAAAGGGTTTTCTACCCCTCCATTAGTCTTAGATGGGCCTCTATACACCTCTGTAAAGACTGCATTAAACACCAGAGAATAGTCATTATAACAATGTAGAGTATTTATGATTAATTTAAGATTATTTGTATTAAATAAAAACTGCTTCTAAAAATAAAGACATTTCTAAGTGATCCCAAACTTTTGGACGTTGGCGTAAAATAACACGTTTACTACAAAGATCTTCATGCGTGATCCATCGCTGACCCCCCCCCCCCCCCCCTACCTGTCTGCAGGTGTCTTTCCGCTACCACTGCCAGCTGTACTCCGAGTGGAGGCGGACCAATCAGAAGGTGCGTCTGCTCCTCCCCGGAGCCACGGCGCCGACCTCCTCCCAGCATTCCCTGCTCTCCGCCATACTGAAGAAGAAGTCGGCCAATGAGAGCATCGTGTGAGACCTGAGAGCTTTTTATAAGAAAACAACAACAACAAACAGCTGTCGGTACCCCATCAGAACTTAATTCACATTACTTCAAAGAATGAAAGCCCGCGGAGGAGCGGCGGCTCATGGAGACGCTCAGAGACCTCGACACGGGAACGCCAAAACAACTTTAACTTATTATTCCACGGCCCCGCCCTCCTCACCTCCACAGGCCCCGCCCTCCTCACCTCCACAGGCCCCGCCCTCCTCACCTCCAGGCCCCGCCCTCCTCACCTCCACAGGCCCCGCCCTCCTCACCTCCACAGGCCCCGCCCTCCTCACCTCCACAGGCCCCGCCCTCCTCACCTCCTCCGCCTTGCATCCTCTGCACAACGTTGGAAACCCTTTCAAGCATCCGCTGCCTGACCCCGTGTTAATCCGGCAAGGATTTTTTATTTATTTTATTATTTAATCGCAGACCGGATGCTGTTTGAGATGAAACTTTCCTTTTTTTTTTTTTTGCACAAGCCTCTTGGACTTTTCTTTTTTTCCAAGGATTTATTTATTTATTTTTAAGTTAAAGGTGCAATAGAACGCTTCGCGGCACGCGGAGAGACTTCGCCCGACGTGCACAGTTCTGCACTGTTTGTTTTTATTTTATTTTATTTTGTGGCGTTCGTGTGTTTTCTGTTTGAAAAACTAGTCGAACCACGAGAGGATGAACTCTCCCGACTGCAGCGGGTCCTCGTAGAGGTTCTATCTCACGCGACTGAAGCGTCCTTTCACCTGGTGAAGTCTGTAACCACGGCAACGTGGTTCTGTTTCGTGTTTTTATAATCAGGCGTCGGGGAAAGGGGAACTCCTCCTCGCCGTCCCGGTCTCACGTCGTGCCGGTCCGTTTCCCCCCGGCGCGGCTTTATGCACGGAGGACTCGTCTTCCAGCCGCTCGGCGCCCTCCGTCCTGACCTCACGGGACCGACCCGGCTCGTCTGGGTCCGTCTCGGTTTGTCTCGTCAGATAAAACACGAAAAACACGAAAAACACACGCAGTATTTACCGCCTCACGTTGTCTTCATTCCACTTTTAGTTCGAGGAAAGACGGTTTAATCGAGGCGAGTCGACGGGGAGACTCGGCCGTTGAAGTGGTTCAGTATTATTGTTCAGATCTGCAGATAAATATAAACGTTGCATTCGCAGAAGGGGGAATTTAAAACCATGAAGTCAGACTTTTGATTATCATCCAATTTGTGGTTAAACTTAAATTCCACGATCACAATTATTGGCTTTTTGACATTTCCTCTCTTCAGCGGAACGTTTATATTTGTTGTGACGGTGTTTTAGATTAATATCGATTAACAAACCTAAAGGCGCTCAGGACTGACGGATTGTAAAGCTGCACGCAGCACGTCTGCATTTTTTTTATTGCGATTTATTTATGCTTTTTATTGAAGTATTTTTGCTTTTATAACAATCTGGCTTGACCAAAACCATATTTAATGTAACTGCTGTGTGGCGCGTCAGAGAGCGTCCATGCAAACCTGCATTTTAATTTATTATTGTTCACGCTGCAGTAAGACGTGAAGGTTTAGTTTGACCTTTGGGGTCAACGGGGTCAACGGGGTGCATCTCAGGCGCGTCGTGGCGAGCCGCCATCTTTCTGAACCCATTTGCAGGGCGGCGTTGCGTAACCAGCGGGCGTATGAGGTGGTAGTTCACGTACCGCCCCAGTTCTAATCCTTTGTTTGTGTTTTTAGCTGAACTCAGAACAACAGATTATACTCTGTGATGCACCCAGAGGAGGGGGGGGGATGTTACAGGATTATGAGTCATTCGATCATCTGTGTTGACGGAGGCGTCACACCGATGTACTGGGCTCTGTTGCCGAGCAGCACTTTCAACAAACAGCTGCATTTGTAGGTCGATGCAGGTCAAAGGTCACCGTGCACATCGTCAGATCCCCAAAGAGTTTTTAAGCGTTATTACATTTGAATTGTAATGTAATATTTGCTTGTATTAATTACAATTCAAATCCAGAAAGTGATTTTAAATCTGTTGTTACGTTGTCTTAAACATTTTAGTAATCTGTCTTTTTTTGTTTTTTGGGATGGTGGGTTTGTTGATATGTATTATTTATAATTCATGTTGCAATTCTTTAGTATTTACAAATGTTTTAAATACTAAAATGTTCATGGTGTGCTGTGTTTTTAAAAAAAGGAAAAGAAAAGACATGTCTTCACCAACATCCGGGGACCTGCAATCAAACACGAATTGTTTGCAAAGCAAATAAAAGGTGATAAATTATGAGTGGACATGAATTCAGGTGATTTTATTGTTTTACGTTGATAAATCCAATGGGTCGATTTTTCCCGTTTTTTGTGCCTCCTCGATTCCTTTCCTAATTTGGGAGCTCTGAACTCCATGTTTGCTCTTTTCTCTTGAAACCTTTTTTATTTATTTAATATTTACCACGTTGTCTCTCCAGTCCTCTGACGTTACCCGGCCCAAAGAGGCTGAGGGAAACACGAGCAGCTTATTTAGAAAAACACGAGTGACGAAATCCTCCATAGTGCTGGTGAACAAACTCTCTGCTCCCCCAAAAAATACTAAAAAAGGTTTGAATGAGTTTAAAAAAAAGAATAAAAAAAAAAAGAAATCGGTCCCACTTTTCATAAAGGTTTTTAGCACTTGACATTTTTATTACTGCATATTAAATATTAATATACAATATTTATTTTACATTATGCACTTATGACTTGGCTATGAATTTTATCAGGCTATTTTTAAATTACATTTTGCAAGACTACTTTGAACTTTCATAAAATATTTTTTTTTTTTTTTTTTTAATCACACCATCCTACTGACTCACTTTATATTCATATATAAAAAATAAGTGTAATTTAATGTCCCCCAAAAATATTAAAGAAACCATATTTTCTGTAAGAAAATCAAATAAACACTTTACTTTTGTCAAGAGTTTTATTGTAAATTTGTACAGTTTTTAAATTTAAAGTAAAACAATGACAGCTTAAGCCAAATATTCTTCAATAAATACACGATGACGACATTTTTTGGCATGATAACTTATCTGATGAAAAGAGAACAGAGTTGGAGGAACCAAGCTGTCAAAAGCACAATACTGCACAGCCGGGTTGGAGGAACTGCCTGTGGTTTATTTACACAGCGCCACCTAGTGGCAGCCGCTGAAATAGTTACTTTTTTTATTTTCTCAAAACCTCCCAAAAGCAGAGTTTCAGTTCATCTTACAACTTCACCGGCTCCATTGAGACCGCAGGAACCTTCACATTGACTCCGCGTGACAAAGGCTTCTCGGAAGTTTTAATTCATGGCAACCAAAAACAAAGAAAAGGAGAGAAGAAGAAGAAGAAGAAGAAGAAGAAGAAGAAGAAGAAGAAGAAGAAGAAGAAGAAGAAGAAGCGCAAGAGTGAGCTCATAAGTTTTACAGAAAACAGAATTCTACATAGAAAGAAAATAGAAAAACAGGAGGAGTGGAAGAGGGAGTTGGCCGTGAGCGGAGCGACGGGAACGGACACGAAACAAAATAAAAGTGCACGGGTGAGGCGGCGTCGAGGCGGGGGAGGGGGGGAGCGTCACAGGCTCTGGCAGCACTGCAGCTTGTTGCCCGTCCGCCCGTCGGTGGTGGGCGGGACGCTGATGTCCACCACGTTGTTGCCGGGGGACTCGTCGTGAGCGGAGCGGTCGGCGATCTGCTTCTGCGACACGATGCGGTAGATCTCTGCAGACGGGAGAACACAGGAGAGACGCCGGCTCCTTTAGGCGCTCGGGGAACTGGACCGAGTCGACAACGCGTTTCAGAGGCTGCATGAGAGTCTCGCTTTTCCTACCTGTTAAAATGTTCTTGAACGCCTCCTCTACGTTGGTGGAGTCCAGCGCCGACGTCTCGATGAATGAGATGCTGTTCTTTTCTGAAACGTGGAGGAGGAGAACCGTTGAAGTATTTCACCCGCGGCTTGTTTTTAAATGTCCACGCTGCTTCTTCTTCGTCTTCTTACCTGCGAAGGCGCGAGCCTCGTCGGTGGGCACGGCCCGGAGGTGGCGCAGGTCGCTCTTGTTCCCGACCTGCATGATGACGATGTTGTTGTCGGCGTGGTCCCTCAGCTCCTTCAGCCAGCGCTCGATGTTCTCGTACGTCAGGTGCTTGGCGATGTCGTACACCAGGAGCGCTCCGACGGCCCCCCGGTAATACCTGGGGAGAGAGCAGACCGGATGAATGCAGCAACTACACACAGACACACACACACACACACACACACACACACACACACACACACACACACACACACAGAGGGGAAACACTCACGCCGAGGTGATCGCTCTGTAGCGTTCCTGTCCAGCCGTGTCCCAGATCTGAGCCTTTATCGTCTTGCCGTCTACTTGGATGCTGCGGGTGGCGAACTCCACCCCGATGGTGCTCTTGCTCTCCAGGTTGAACTCATTCCTCGTGAAGCGCGACAGCAGGTTACTCTTCCCCACGCCGGAGTCTCCGATGAGCACGACTAGAAAACACAAAACAAAACCGTGAACGCCCTGAACAGCTCACCGTCATCTTGCCGTTTATGCAGTATTCTCATATATATATTACAGATAGCGCTTCATCACACCGTCCTGCAGAGAGCACACAACAACAACAACAACGGCTTATTTTGTGCAATGTACGGTAAGTAGAGGCAGCTGCATCATTAATAATGTATTTCTTTAATTCAATATTATTTAGGGGAAATACGCTCAGCTTTTTACTGGCTCCAAAGAGGTTGCAGAAAAGAAAAAAAGGTTATGTGTATGTATATATATATATATACACATATATATGTATATATTTTATATATACACATTATATATATAAATATATATTATATATGTATATATACACATACATATATATATGTATATATTTTATATATACACACATATATATATATATACGTGTATATATATATATATATGTGTATATATACATATGTATGTGTGTGTGTGTGTGTGTGTGTGTGTGTGTGTGTGTGTGTGTGTGTGTGTGTGTGTGTGTGTGTGTGTGTGTGTGTGTGTAAAAACAGCGTTGGTTGTCAGTCGATCAGGTTGGAGAACATTTTACTCGTCCCAGTTTAACCTGAATTTATAAAACGACTCATTAACAGACGAGTGTGCCAGAGGATAATTACAGACGCACGCCGATGATGACATCACACAAAATGAGCCGCCGTCTTTAGAAGGATGAGCTGTGCTCCGGTTATCTTTCAGCCCGAGAGAGAAAGTGCCGACTCGTTTTTACTGCTTTCCTTTTTGTGGAGAAAACTTTCCCCGGACTTTGCTCCCGCTGGCCGTCGTGCAGGAAGAAGCTGACAAAAAGAAAAGGAAACGGCTCCAGAAGAAACCCCGACTCGACAGTTTCTCGAGGCCTCTTTTTGTTCCCCGACTCATCGGTTTATCTAATCGGCTCCGACCGCACTGGAACACTTACGGGACGGCCGTGATATGAAGTTATCAACCTTCTGTATTAAATCCCTTCAGCCGGTGATGTGTGATTGCAAAGCGCTCGCTCTCCTGCAGGACTGGATGTTCCTGCGGCCAGTGAATCAGCCTCCGAGCAGGTTCTCCAACGCGTAACTCGGTCACCCGCCACGTGACGCGCGGTGCGGAGGAGGAACGCCACAACCAGCTTTACGACATTCAGGAAAATACGGTTAAGGTGGCAAGGCCCGGAAACCATAAAGAACCATGCAATCAGTCTCATCTAGGTGTGTGTGTACGTGTGTACGTGCACAGCTAATCCCACATTCTGCAGTGGCAAACAACACAATCTACACACCCTTTTACACTGCCAGTAATCACCTGCTGACCCCTCATCAACTACTTTTAACTAGTTGTAATTATAATTTTAGGTTGTGGTAAAAATGTTTCGTCGTATCATTTTTTTTTAATCATCATTGCTTTTTATAAAATGCCATATCTTCTAAATCCAGTTATTTCCTAGATGTATGCAGAACGTTTTTGACTTTATACATTTGTTTAAAGACACACAAAAGGAAGTCAACGAGTGTTATCAGGAAACTGAACTCCAAGGTGTAAATTAACCACGTGACTTGATAATAGCGTGGAAATATGCTCTTAACCTTCAAACAAAACACACACACACACACACACACACACACACACACACACACACACACACACTAAAAACCAAAAAGGCACAACAAGAGTTCCCTTTTTATTCCTTTGATTTAGAGTTTCCTCAAAAGGGAACTATAGTTGTGCCTTGTGGTTCTTAATCAGTTATGTGTGTGTGTGTCTGTGTGTCTGTGTGTGTGTGTGTGTGTGTGTGTGTGTGTGTGTGTGTGTGTGTGTGTGTGTCTGTGTGTGTTTTACCAAACATCTTTACTTTGAAGGTTAAGAGCATAGATGTCCACACCACCATCAGGTCTCAGATCCCTTTTCATTCCTTTGATTTGTAGTTTCCTCTCCTCAAAAAGGGAACTCTCGTTTCCTCTTCCCTTATTGTGCCCGACCCCACTGATGGTGCTTTAGCAGTGTGCTCGTAATAAAAGGTAAAAGGTAAACGGTTTGGACATGCAATCCCTCTTTGATGACGACAAAGCAGAATAGGAACACCGACATAGCAGCAGCTCCACCCGTCAGACCGGCTAACGTTACCGTGACGTCAGCTAGCAGGGGTCCAACGCGCTGCTTACTGCAGTTAAATTAAAAACCAAGCAGCAACACATATTATGTTCCACACACGGAAATAAAACCCGACGACACGCGGGGAAGTAAAAAGGAGTAAAAACGTGACGTTTAGTTTGAAACGACGAGCGTGAGAAAAAGAAGACCCGATGCTCCAGCTAGCTCACGTTAGCTTCCACCGCCCAACTGACGTTAAAAACGGCCCGAACCGACGGAACCGGGACGAACCGCCGCCGGGTTTTCGGTTCCGCTCACCTTTGAACAAGAAGTCGTACTCGTCGTCTCTGTTGCCCATTGTTTTTTGATGCTTGTGCGGCTCTCTCGGGGATCGCGGGGAGGGGGGGAGAGACGTTTGAGACGAAGGAAAATATCTCCCCTGCGCTGCGCCAAGATGAGGAGAGCAGAGCGGCTGCGAGGGAGAGTCGCGTCAACGCCGCAACGGTCACGTGACTTCACAGAGGCGTTGGCGCGCGGTCACGTGATTTACCGGCGCAGGTACCTGTCAGCTAGGAGCGTCATTGTCTGTTAAATTATGAATTCCCAAGAAAGATGACACGTTAAGTTTAATTATGTAGCGCGTCGGACACACCGGAAGTAGATTAATGTGCCACTAACGATAATGACAATATAAATAATGATAATGATAAATTAACTCGGCACAATTAGAACATTGTGAACAAAATACAGACATTATAACCTTCATTAAAGTAGTATTTATTGCAGGATTATTGTATTAGACTGCATTAGTTTTAAAGTAAAGCTTAAAACGATGTATTTAATAGAGAATAGTTCATAAAACCAGAACCAATTCCTCCAGCAGAGGGAGCCACGTATATATTATTTTCTTAGATTAGGAGGATAAGTATGCACTATTTCCTTGCAAACAATGGTGGAAGGTGTACTCCGATCTTGCACTTATAAGTAAAAGTATAGCACGAATACTTCAGTTTAAAAGTAAAGTATGTGAAAGTCCTGCATTGAAAGTGTAGTTCAGTAAAAGTACTTGCATCAAAATATACTTAAAGTAACAAAATACTAACTAGTTTTGCAGAAGGGCAAATTTCAGAAGAAATATCTAAATATATATATATATATATATATATATATATATATATATATATATATATATATATATATATACTATTGGTATTATGTATGTATTAATGTAGGTTAATGTGTTTAAAGGTGATATGTGGTGAAGTATTTCCACCTGGGATTATTGATATTTTTTTATAAGTGAATCAGCATCAGGGCCAAAGATCCTCACCTACCGAATAAACCTTTAATTATTATTAATTATCACATTAAATCTAACATCATGAATCAGATTTCAGCTCAATGGAAAAATATAACTAAAACCATATTACATCATGGTCATTAGCGGCAGATTTCCCGTCTGACGCTGCAGTAAACTGTTCTTAAGAACCCGCCCCTTTCTTACCCATTAGCCAATCAGCGGCCAGGACGCTGGCGCACAGGTTCCCTCCTCGCGCACACAAACAAGAGAGCATTGTCGCAGAGCATCAGAAAGTGCAGATAAATCCCTGACAGAGTCTGAGAGGAATCAGTTGCTTAAGCTTTTTATTTCTATGTGTCGTGTCCATCATGATGGTGAAGTTGACCGCGCGGCAGAGGAGCCAGCTGCCCACCTGCTACTACGAGGGCTACCTGGAGAAGAGGTCGTTCAGAGATAAGGTGTGTTCTCCACAACAGGCTGATCCTCTGCGTAAAGCTCTGAGACGTACTTTTGTCTATTTGCACAAAAAAAGCTTATTTTCATTAATATGTGGGGATATTTTGTTCATCTGCAACATAAATACTTGATACATAACATAATGCTTGAGTAAAATATGTTAGTATTATCATCAAGATCTAAATTATCGGACATCTAAGTACTTGAGTAAAACACGTAAATGTCAGTGTTTTATATAATATATATATAAGTATGAATAATTGAAAGGGACAGTTCACCTTATTATCAAATGTACACTTTATCCCCTGCGGTGCTATTTATCATAGATTGTTTTGTAGATATATGTCTCAGTTATTCAAGATAACCCACAGACCTTGTTGTGAACAGACTTATATAAATATAAATATATATATATATATATATATATATATATATATATATATATATATATATATTATAGATGACTTAAAACTAGCCATCTGCAGTATTAAAGTGATTTTTAGATGACTTCTTATGTCTGTTGTTGTTGGAGGTGTGAATGACTGGCATCTCAACAATGTGCAGATGATGCCAAGAATCTTCAACCAGAATACAATCCTAGAAGTCAGATCTCAGCACCGCCCGAGAAAACAAAATCCCCTGTTTGTATTTTTTGTGCAAAAGGAGGAGCTCTAGTTTACTACTTTAAGACGCCACTGCAGGGGTCTATACACACACGCACACACGCACACACGCACACACGCACACACGCACACACACACACACACACACGCACACACACACACACACACACACACAGCAGCCGGGGAAACCAGTTGGAGTGTGGTTCTCTGTGGGCGGAGCCACCTGTCATCATTAAGCGGTGCATTCAGGCACCTGTGCAGGCTAAACACACTATTGCGTTATTATGGGCTGTGGCCCCCGTTGCTCTGGTTTCACCGGAAAGGCTGCGGCACGCTAAATGGAATCATTCACTCAACCCTGGTTACATGAACATGTGGGGGGGAAGAGGCCCTCTGTGGGCCCTCTGTGGGCCCTCTGTGGGGCCTGTGTGGGGCCTGTGAGGGCCCCTGTATGACCTCTGTGGGCCCTCTATCGAGCCTGTGAGGGCCATCTGTGGGGCCCTCTATGGGCCCTCTTTGGGGACTCTGTGGGCCCTCTGTGGGCCCTATATGAACCTTCTGTAGGTCCTCTATGGGCCCTCTGTAGTAGGCCCTCTGTAGGCCCTCTGAGGCCCTCTGTGGGCCCTCTATGGGCCCTCTGTAGGCCCACTTTAGGTCCTCTATGGGCCCTCTGTAGGCCCTCTGTGGGCCCTATATGGGTCCTCTGTAGTCTGTAGGCCCTCTGTAGCCCTCTGTGGTCTTCACCCTCCGGTTCCTGTGATGACTCATCACTTTAGACTGCAGCTGTTTCCTGGTTGTAGAAGAAGCTTTTTCCTTCTTCTTCCTTTTTATTTTGTGTTCTGTTTAACACGATTAATGATGAGTAATAGATGAATTATTAATAACACAATTTAAAGATGGGAAAGAAGAAGCCAAATGCTTACCGGGCTTTCACACTTATTATGAATTTGTAGAATATCCAAAACATCCTGAACTAAAATACAGATTTAGTGACCTAACCTGGGAATAAAAATAAATCTAATTAAAAATATATGTGCTCGACAGAGATGAAAAAAAAAATTAATAAGTAACTTATTTTGAAAATATCAACCTTTCAAAGAGTTTTACGACTTCTTAAAATAGGAGACAAGGCCTTTCTGCCTAAATGTACACACACACACACACACACACACACACACATGTTTGATTCTGTCTTTCTTTCTTTTCTACAGTACATCAAGCCACATCAAATTCATATTCTTCGAGTTTGATGGTGTCTTGTGTTGTAGACCTTCCTCTCCATATGTGCACATGTATTTGTATATGTGTGTGTGTGTGTGTGTGTGTGTGTGTGTGTGTGTTCGTTCGTCAGTGTGTCTTTCTCCGTGTGTGTTACTCAGTGTGTCTTTCCCTGTGTGTCCGTGCAGACTTCTCTGAAGCTGTGGACCTGCCTGTGTGGGAACACGCTGTTCTTCTTCAACGAGAAGAGAGACACTGACGTGAGAGGCGTTGTTTTACGTATAAAAATCCAACGATTTGCATTATTATTATTAATGAAAACGATAATAAAATGACTCATCAGTCACGTGTCCCTTCGTGTGTTTCTTAGTACGTGGAGAAAGTGGATCTCCGGGGCTTCGTGTCGATAACGGACGACAGCAGCCAGGACCGTAACCTGGACGCGGCCCGACTCTGCCTCCAGCTGAAAGACGGGAACATCCGATTCACCGTGAGGGAACCGCAGAACCGCGACGCATCGGTTCCTCTTCGGTTCCTCGGAGTCGTTTCTTAACGTTCTCGTTCCTTCTGCAGGCTCCGAACGCAGAGGCCCGAGAGCTGTGGAAGGGCTACATCCGCTCGGTGGCCGAGGTCAGCGCCGCTTTACTCCACCGTACGCTCGCTCTGCAGAGGAATAGTGGTTCTAAAAGGGTTCTTTAAAAGGCTTTGTGGTTCTACGAAGAACCATCAGCTACTGAAGAACCATTTCAAGGTTCATGGAAGCACCATTCGAGTTTCTTTGAAGAACTCTTTAAGGAAATGGTTCCTTAAAGAACCCGGGTTTGAAAAGTTGAAAACAAAAAGTTCTTTAAGGCAGCAGAAACCTTTTGTTGAAGGTTCTTTGAGACACCTTTATAGGTTCTTTGAAGAACTCTTTAAGGAAATGGTTCTTTAAAGAAACTTGGTTTAAAAGGTTCTATTTGGAACCAGAAAAGGCTCCTTAAAGAACCATTTTTTAAAGGTTCTTTGAGATACCCTTTACAGGTTATTTGAAGAACTATTTAAGGAAATGGTTATTTAAAGAACCCTGGTTTTAAAGGTTCTTTGTGGAACCAGACGGTGTGCATTAAAGAAACATTTTTTAAGGTTCTTTGAGACACCTTTACAGTTTCTTTGAAGAACTATTTAAGGACATGGTTCTTTAAAGAACCCTGGATTAAAAGTTTTATTTGAAAACAAAAATGATGCCTGAAAGAACAATTTTTTTAAAGGTTCTTGAACAATATTTTGAAGGTTCTTTGAGACACCTTTATAGGTTATTTGAAGAACTCTTTAAGGAAATGGTTCCTGAAAGAATCCTGGTTTGAGAGGTTCTTTATGGAACCAGAAATGGTTCTTCCATCTATGTCTTCTATGACCGCTCTGAAGAACCATTTCCGGTTCTAGGTGTCACCGTCGTGTTTGCGTGTGCAGGAGGAACAGAGGACGATGCTCTGGGCTGTGAGTTAAAGCCGCCTGTGTCCCTGTGTCCCTCAGCTCTGCGTGCCGGCCTCCATCAACCTGTTGCCGGGTCAGATCCACATGCTGAAGGAGGCGGTGGAGAAGGAGAAGATGAGGATGCTGGACGTCGCTCTGCCGGCGCTCGGCGCCGCGGCTCCCGACGACCTCCAGGGAGGCCGGCCAGCGTGAGTACCGACAGAACCAGACGGAACGGGACTACTGGTTATGACTTCTGCGGGATTACGTAAGAACAGCTGGTAGGAGGGTTTGCAGGCAGGGGGGTTGGAGGAGGTTTTAAAGCGAAAGATCTCGACACTTTGTTTAGTGTTTGTTTTATTTTAATCTCATGTCTGGTTTTCCTCCTCGAGTCTTTGTGGAAACAATTCTGCATATTGTTGAATCGTGTGTTTTTGTCATTGTTGTCCAGAGAGAAATGTGTATCTTTATATTATGTCATACTTCTGATTATCTAAAAACCTAAAAAATATTAAAATATTAAAATACAAAAATACAAAAATATAAAAACATTAAAATATTAAATTATTATATAATATAACATTATTTTATTTATTATTTATTTTTAAATAATCAGAAGTATGACATGTTCTTTTATTGGTTCAGAAATGTTTCTTAAAAAAAAATATTTATGTAAAATAAATAAAAAAGGTTTATGAGGCTCAACTCAAAATGAGAATGTTTTTGATTTCATTGAGTTTCGACTGATCCACGAATGTCAAACCGGATCGTGTGGCTTTTTAATTCCCACGCTCTCCTCTCTCCACCTCTTTTTCTTCTTTATTAATCTCGCGTCTTTCTGTGTTTCTGTGCAGTTGTTTCCACAAAGTGTCTCGCCTGGGGGCCGAGCTGCTGCTGGAGAGGGAGGCCGAGAGGGGCAACCTGCTGCTGAGACCCGGGAGCAAAGGGGACTCCTACGCTGTCACTACCAGACAGGACCTGGAAGGGTACACACACACACACACACACACACACACACACACACACACACACGCATATACACACTCCTGCGTAGATATATTAAATAGGCGTACAAAGCAAGGTGAAATTACACAAAATCTGACTTACCTTTGTTGTTCTTGCAGTCCGTCTCATCTGTTCATCACATCTGTGTTTTAATTGTCTCTCTCTCCCTCCCTCTCTCTCTCTCCAGCAGCTCTGTCATCAAACACTACCTCGTGACCCCCAATCACAGCGGGGGCTTCGTCATCGACGTGGACAATCCCGTGAGTAATGGGAAAACACGCTGGTGTGCTTTGCACCTTTCTTTGCTGGGTAACAATGTGCATGTAAACTAACCGGGGACACGGAGAGCGGCATGCGTGAGGAACCGGTTCCTCATAGAGGAGATGTCAACCGGGGGGTGGAGGTGAATTCCGAGTGAATTGGGTCATGTGACCTCCTGGAAACAAAGAGGTGGCAATTATAATGACGTGTCGTATTGAACAGCAGGCATAAAGTGAGGGGTGTGTGTGTGTGTGTGTGTGTGTGTGTGTGTACAGGCAAGGGGTGTTTTCCACCCAGCTGACATAGTTCCAGATTCCTTCTTATTATATTCAATTCTGCACGATCAGCAATTTAAAATAAATCCCCAGTCCCGTCGTACTGTTTCATAACCCTGCATGTAGGAATAAGTCAAAGTAATTTATATTTATTTTGCACTTTTTGCATTTTGCAGTACAGTAGTCAATTTAAACAATTTGGCAACAACAGGGGCCAAAAAACATGTCAAAAGTTAAAAGAGTAAAGCAATAGATGGTGCAATCAAATAAATAAGGCCATAGAATATTCACATTAACCAAATAAAAGTGTAAACCGGCATGTGTGTTATGATTCCTGAGATGCTAAATAAACGTTGTTGTTGTTGTTGTTGTTGTGCAGGTGCTGTGTACCACGCTACACAACGTCATCAACTATTTGGTGGTAAAAACGGACGGATTTCTGACTCCTCTCATCCTGCTGGAGGAAGTCTATGAGAAAACCATCTGTACGTATAACGAGGCGTCTCCCTTTCCTCCCTTTATTCCTCCAAGGTCACCTGAAGGTCACCTTGTGAAGCTTAATTAAATGTTGTTATTATCCCATATGCATTCACCCAAAAAAAGTATCTACATGACGAATTTAAAAGAGCCTATTTGTCGTTCTCCTCAGCTTTCATCGGTAAAGATTTAGAAAACGGGGAGCGGAGCGTCCAGCAGCCCCCCAAAACAGGTAAAAAGCCCACGAGCTCCGAGGCGTTTCCTCACACCTGTCGGCCACACCTGTTTGCCGAAGCCGACGTACGCAGACGTTTGGAAATTCCACCGCCTGATCTTTGAGTTTTCCCGTAACGCCTCGCGCTGACAGATTCTTTCAGGCGATTCCCTTTTATTATAACACGCCACCTTTTGTGCAGCAGGTGTAGAAATTCCTCGCCACTTCAGACTCTGCACCTCGAGTAAATATTAACGCGACTACCGACCTTTGAGACGCCTCAGAACAGAACGTCTCCACGCCCCTCTTCAAGTCGTGTCCTAGTTGTAAAATAACAAAATGTTCTTGGTAACATACATTTAACGGCTTGTTTTACTAGTGCCGTGTTTCTCAGAAGCTTGCAATAGCACCCCTGGTGGATTCTTCAGAAAACTGCAGTCATGTATAATTCCTAAAGTAATAAGAAAACAACTTCACTAAAAAGTCACACATGGGAACTTTAGGTAACTAACACGTCAGAACACCAACACAGTGAGTGGGGCTCATCCTCTGAGGACCACGGGGGCCTGTAACCGAGCAACGGTCGCCACGGTGACCTTCTGATGTACGGCGTCTATTCGGCCTCGCTTGTAGTTTAGGTTAGATTTGACTTTATTTATTCCCGGGGGGAAATTTCTGGAAGCAGCAGCAAAACATTTTTTTAAAGATATACAGTCCAATAAAATTAAATAGGCACCTATTGTGCTCATTATATCAGCCGTTAATAACTTTAATTGCATGTGTTGCTCTGCAGTCGCTCTAAGAGCACCGGCCACTTCACCGACCTCTGGAACGACCTCTGGAACGACCTCTGGACCGACGCCTGCACCGACTTCAGAAGACAACATCTACCTGAATGACGAGCGTGAGTACAGCGTTCGGCTCTGCGAGCGCCATCCGTCCATCTTCACTCCTGACGTAAAGAACAGGTGCGACTTCATTTTTCCTCTCTCTCCATTGTTCACAGTGGAGGTGAAAGAGGAGGAGACGGGGGACCTATCAGCCGCTCCGCTTCCACGTAAGCCCCTCCTCCGTCTTATCTCTACTTCTCAGAACTTCCTCTGTGACTGAGGCGATGAGTGACGGTGACGTCGGTGTCTTCCTCAGAGCTGGAGAAAAAACCTCCAAAGAGAGCCATCATGCCTCCGGTTGCTGCTCGCCGCAGCTCGATATCCTCCACCTCCTCCTCCTCCTCCACCACAAACAGCCCGGACCAGAGGATGAGAGCCCTCATGGACTCCCAGAGACAGAGTGAGTCCTCATTCCACCGTTCTCCCTCTCATGTTGCATTAATATCCGTCAGATCAAAGCTCATCGTCTCATGTGCTCTTCCTCCAGTTCCTCTCGCGGCGATGTCGGAGCTGAAACTCAAGTTGAAGCAAAAGGCCAAGAGTTGAGGCGCCTCTCCTTCCGGAAGGACACCTCGAAGGCGTCTGAACATCTGCCCGTTGTCTACCCCGACTTCCTCTTGTACATTTTTTTTTATCACTGACAATGGAGGACAGTTCTTCTACGCCCGGGTTGCTTTTGTCTACCATTTTTTGTAATGTAAATATTTGTACATTAATTAAATAAATATATATATATATACATTAAAATAAATATATATTTATATAAATATATATATTTATATATATAAATAAATAAATAAACATTAATATATATATATTTGTTTATATATTATATATAATATCACACATTACTGCCTCGCTATATGTAAGTATAAGTGTAAATTAAATGTATTCACCGATTGGACGACACTACTATAGTGAAACACGTCCATCCCAGTCTTTAAATGTTTTAATATTTATATAATATCAAACAGAAAAAGAGAGGCTGGAAATCTCCATATTTAAAACAAAATACTTTGAACAATTAATCGATTTATTCAAATAATTCAAATTCATTTCCGACTGATCGATGCAGCTTCAGAATGAAAGAATACAGAGATGAGTTGTGGTTTCTGTACCCAGTGTATGTGATAGTATTATTTCTCTCTATATATAGAGAGAATATACACATAGAATATATATATATATTTATCTTTTCAGTAAAGTTAAATTCTTGCTTCCATCACATGTCATATAAATGTGAACGAGCAACATGTAGTATGTGCCATGCAGCAGTTTTGGGATGTTCCTGTACAACCTTATTATTTCTTTTTCGTATAAAAACAGTCGAGATTTGTTTCTTACTTTTCGTTTTATTACTCGTTGAAGCAGAAATCCAAGAACAAAGTGCTCTCGCTCCTTTTTTAATACCTCAATGACCACCGACGATGCATCGAAAAAATGAAAACGTATTTACAATAAACTGTGAAAATGAAATCGACGTCCTTTTGAAAAGCTTTCCAGAGTTTAGCCAGACCCCGGACCGGGCTAAACCCTCATAATACAACGTGTTAGCAGAGGAGACGTGATAGCTATTTGGACTAGAGACTCATGATTAGATTCCTAAATAAAGGCGTGTGATTAGGTATAGAGACACACACACACACACACACACACACACACACACACACACACACACACAGTACACAACAAGCATTGGGCTGCAGTCAGGTGAATGAATACAGTACTGTTATTTCCTATAACACCCGAAGGCGTCATCAGACATAAAAAGCTAATTTTCGAACTTTCTGTGCTGAAACTCAAAAAGTGAAACACAACATATGTGTGTGTAGACATTAAAAATAATCCTGATATAATGAACTACGTTCTATTCAGCAGCGTCTAAGGAGCAGATTGTTATTTGGGTTAAATAGGGCCGGCTGATTGGTCGAGGCGGGTTCAGTGGGTGATAAATACCACCGAGTGTTTTAATGACACGCTCTTAACGAACGCAGCGGGGCGCTTCGTGAACTCCGAGTGGCGAAGTCGGTTTAACGCTTTTTTAAACTCGCAACGCGTTATAATCTGTAATTGCTCCGTTTGATTAGAAGCATTCGTAAATATTAACAATGATTTATGACGCATTTTAAAGCCTTTTATCACGACTTATAAGGTCCAGTATCGTACAACTTTATAATTGCATAATTTGAATAAATAGTGTATTTTAATAAGTTAGTTGTAATACAATCAACTATTTGTAGAATGGATTATAATGACTGTTATAATACATTAATACGTCATTATAATTTACTCTAAGTGGTCATTGTTTGCTTTAAGTGAGAGAAATAACACTGATATAAACTGAATTATTATAATTATAATAAATAAAATTGTTTGATAATACATTATAACATATTTGAACGTATTACTATTTTATGTACCAATAGTATAATAGTAAAAATTAAGTTGTGTGTGTTTCTTAAAGCAAACAATAACCACTTAAGAGTACATTTAAAATCACATTATAATACATTATAATGGGATTAGAATAACATTTAGGGGAATATATAATCCCACAATTATCCTTGAATAAATGCATTATGAAGTATTCTGATACATGACTTTATACGCTTTATGTGTTTTGATCATAGTCATAAATCCTTATGAATACCTCCGAGTGCCGATAAGTGCGATAAGCAGATTATAAGGCGCCGCGAGGACGTTCACGACGCATCGTAGACGTGAGCGTCGTCGGGAGAAGGAAGGCACAGGAGAGAGCGGACAGGACCGGCCTCCACACCGAGCCTGCAGCTACGACACGACAGCGATGGTGATGGTGATGGCGAGGAAGGAGGGAAGGAGGGAAGGAAGGAAGGAAAGGCAGCGGCCAGCGCTAAGTCTTTGCTCTAGCAGCAGTGGGTCAGTGCTTAAAACGAGTGAGAGGAAACCGCTAGAGAGACTATCAGCTAACGCGTCTCCGACAGTCAGCCGAACATCTGGAGAGTCCCGCCGCCGCCGCAGACGACTAGCTCCGCCCCCCGAAAAGAACGTTGCGGTGATGCAACTCTTTGATACGATATGGCGTTGAGGAGGCGGAGCTAAGTGAGGCTGGCGTTGGAGCTGCTGGTGCCGCTGTTCTTCCTCTGGCCGCTCTGCACGGCGCTGGGAACCTGCAGGCCCGTCACCACGGAGAAACTACCGTTCCACACCTGCAGGGGGCGGTAGAGAGCGCGTCAACAGGTCAAGACAAAAGGTCAAGAGAACAATAGAGCATCCCTTTGGGTAACCGGGGTGTTTACAGTCACTTCAGAAGATCTCTCACCATGAAGGCTGGGATGACCGGCTGCTGGAACTTGGTTTTGAAGGTGTGCATCAGCTGTTTGGTTTTGGAGTTGTAGAAAGACAGGATGCCTGGAGACAATGAAGACGGATGTTTTTGTTTTTTAAAGCTATAACTAACATATTTTCATTGTTGGTTAATCCGGCTATGTTTTACCCTCCAAAATAATCAAAATGTAACCTCTTTTTTGAGTGAAACAGTCCAAAACCCAAAAGATGTTTGATTTATAATTGGTGTAAAAACATCAAAAAGACTTCCCTGGTATGTCATATTTAAACAATAAATAAATAAACCAGTGGGTGCCCAGGACTTTAAACCAAATTTACATGAGCAAACATTTTGAGAAATCTCAGTGTAAACATGAAAAAGTGAGAACGTTTTGTATTTAAACTAAAAATGAGAATTCCAAAGCATTCCGTGTATCACCTTAAATGAAACAAATGAATGAGAGACAATAGTTTAGATTAAAGGAATAAACATTAATGTCTTTTCAGTTACGGTGCGTTCACTTGCAGCGCGAAAAATTGAAATATGTATGGCGGCTTATATTTTGAGCGTCGTTCTTTTAGAAGCATATCATTATTTAAAAGTCAGCGTAAATGCACTTATGAATATAACAGATTTCCTAACTTTTCCAAAAGTTTTGGGATATATATATTTTTAAGGACTTTTCTACGCCTGGAAATAACTATTTACAACTTCCATGAGATTTCCAGGTTTTTCATGACCGTACGAACATTTAGATTAACTAAAAGAAATATGAAAAAGTGCCATTTTATGCTGACTCACTCACCCGATTGATGCAAAATACAGAAAATAGACCACAACAAAAATAAAACTATCACTTTGATCACATTTCGTATGAAACGTCTCGGCAGCGATTCTCTGAGCGTGTTTCTCCGAGCGTGTTTCCCCGAGCGTGTTTCTCTGAGCGTGTTTCCCTGAGCGTGTTTCCCTGAGCGTGTTTCCCTGAGCGTGTTTCCCTGAGCGTGTTTCCCTGAGCGTGTTTCCCTGAGCGTGTTTCTCTGAGCGTGTTTCTCCGAGCGTGTTTCTCCGAGCGTGTTTCCCTGAGCGTGTTTCTCGCGGTACCTTCGTCGTAGTGCACGTAGACGCCGATGCGGTCGGGGATGGCGCAGTCCAGCGCCCGCGCCTTGTTGTTGTGCTTGGCCGTGAGGCTCTGCTGCAGCCAGTTGTTCAGGTGGATGCACCAGGAGGCGCCGCTCTTCCCCAGCTGGTCGAAGCGGCCCAGGCTGCGCAGGGCCACGCCCACCGCGAAGGCCTTGCTCTCCTTGTCGAAGCGCACCTCCCAGTACTGCTGGCCGGCGTCGATCACCGTGTCGGCTGTGGAGGCGCACGGGGGGGGGGGGGGGGGGTAAAAGTAGATTTACTTAGGAAAGCCATGGTCGAGGCCCCGCCTCCAACGCAGGACCCAGGGTCCTTAGTGCATCCGATTAAATTCATGAATTGTATACTCATTTAAACATTTTTAAAAAGGGATGTGCGGCGTCGAAAGTAACGGCACAGAGCATGTGAAAGTGGGCGGAGTCTAATTCAAAAAGGGCCAGCGTGTAGATTTGGGGGGATTTAGTGGAACAGATGGAACATAATAGTCACAACTATAATCTAATTACTGTTCAGCGTATCTACAGAGGGAGCGGGTCTCTACAGAAGCCCAGAAGGGGCAAAACCAAACAGGGAGGCGTTTGAATTTTTTTAATACGTTACCTCACCACTAGATGGCGCTGAATCCTACGCACTGTTCCTTTAAATGCGGATAAATATTCTGACCGCAAAACAATACCCATTCAGGAGCGTAACATTCTTCTAGGAACCTGGGCAGCTAGACAGGTGTGAGTGTTAACCCTCGGAGACGTAGAACGTGTGGCTTGAACTCTCACCCAGCACCGTGTAGGACTCGGCCGTGAACCGGTCTCTGCCGGGCCGGGCGCTCGGCGCTCTCTTCGGCGACATCAGGGCCGACCTGGTGAGACGGACAGGTACACGGCGGACACTCAGAGATCCCGACGGTGACCTCGTGACCTACGTGACCTACGTGAGGGGTGTGTTTCTTTCCGCCGCCTCACCTGGCCGGGGAGTGCATGGGCGAGCTGGTCCTCGTCTTCTCCTTGCGGATGTCCTGTATCTTCCCTCCGCAGCTGTCCCACTCCACGCTCAGGTCCTCCACCTTCAGGTTCTGGTGGCACGAAGCGGCGTCCAGCTTGAAGGTGAAGGCTGCAGCGGGAGAATGAGGCACACGTTTATATACACACACACACACACACACACACACACACACACAGAGTCCACTACTCGCCTACAAAATAAAACCTAATTATAAAACCTAAGCTCCTTGAAGCCAACAACAACAATACAACTCAAGCACCAGAAACCTGTTCTGCTTCTCTTCCAGGAAACTGGGCGGCACTCCCTCTCTTTATTGTGAATGCTTTTAATATTGATATTTTAGTTGAGTCAAGTGGTATAAGTAGTCTGTAATTAGTGGACACAATTACTGATATCATTGTGATTATATAATATCATTTATTCTATATGCTAATTTCCTTTCCTATTTCCTATAGCTCAGAGACACACACACACACAGACAGACACACACACACAGACACACACATCTCTAATACAGTGGCGACATGTTGGTAATCGGCCTGTATTCACTGTTCTAGTCGTCCTCTTGTCGTTATCTTACCGTCTTCTCTTCTTCTTCCTGCAGTTAAAATAAAAACAATAAATAAAACCCTGTTTTCGCACCGTGGGTTTCTAGCGTGATCGGCTCAGAGAACTCTCCGGCCACCGCCTTGTTGCACGCCTTCACCCTGAACGTGATGTACCGGGTGTCGAAGCGGAGACCTGAGAGGAGAAGAAAACATCCCGTTATGAGTCAGCCTCACACACACACACACACACGCGACCCTCCGTCCTACCGGTGAGTGTGTGCTCCAGCTCCCGTATCCCCTCCACCACCATCCAGGGGTAGTCCTCCCGGATGCGCGGCGGGCCCTCGTGGTTGGTGCGGCGGTGCTCCAGGATGTAGTGGTCGATCTTGCTGTCGGGCTCCGGTAAGCTCCAGACCACCGTCACCGTGTTGTCGCACACCTGGGACTCGGACACCTGGATCTCAGGAGTGGCGGGAACTGGAGAGAGAGGAACACGGTGCGTCCCGTTAGAATGAATGTCGGGGGGGGGGGGGGAATCTATTTTGCTTAATTAATTTTTGACTCTTTGACCGTTGTTTATCTACAAAAATAGCTAATGAGTGACATTTTATGCAAATTAATTTTAAAATAGTCATTTAAACACATTAAACGTTGATAAAGAGCTGGCGTGGGAACAAGGTCACGGATGCATTTATTCATAGTTGCCACTAGAGGGCAGAAACACCCCAAAACAAGCTGACAGGGACACAACCAATGATCACGTAAAGTCCGCCCCCTTCAATAAATAAACCACAAACAGGTGTCAAAATGTAAATAACATTACAGAAAACATTTCATTAGTCTTCTTATTTTATTTTTTTACGAGGCGTGTCTTTTGTATCCGCCGTTACACTTCCATGTCCATTTTGACTACATGTGTTGGACATTTATTCACTTTTCTTTTTGAAAAATACAGGTTTAGATCATTGATAAATGTATTTTTATTCATGAATTAATATAGTGATGAGTGACTACAGGTTTTACATAAACGTATCCCCGCAAAAAAGCGATATAACTGCCTCTGCAATGCAGCACAGTAGAAGTCTAAAACAGCATGAAACTCAAGTAGTGTGTGTGTGTGTGTGTGTGTGTGTGTGTGTGTGTGTGTGTGTGTGTGTGTGTGTGTGTGTGTGTGTGTGTGTGTGTGTGTGTGTGTGTGTGTGTGTGTGTGTGTGTGCGTTAGATTACACCACCGCTGTCGTCACGGTGACCGTGTGTCGTTTGTAATAAAAGTTGTGCAGACCTGGGAGGAACTTGAGGCCCTGCAACACCTCCCTCTCCTGGCTGAAGTCCACCATCAGGTGACTCATGTTGTCGCTGGCTTTAGCCTTCAGGGAGAGGCGGAAGGCCGGAGCCATTGTCACGCTGCGGACAAAGAGACACACACACAAACACACACATACACACACACACGAGCACACAAAGTGGAAACGAGCGATGTACGTTATTCAACCGGGATCAGAGGCGGAAGGGAGACAGGACGCTGCCCACCCGACTAGAACTCATCCAGCTAGTCGAGGATTTAAGAGCAGCGTGAGAGAGGGAGATCATCCAGGGAGGAGGAGGAGGAGGAGGAGGAGGAGGAGGAGGAGGAGGAGGAGGAGGAGGAGGAGGAGGAGGAGGAGGAGGAGGGGGACTGACACAGGATGGTACAGACTAGAGGAGACAGAGGGAAGCACCGAGACAAAAGGCTCTGCATTGTGCTTATTGTCTACAAGAGGGTGCGGTTGTGTTCTACATGGTCTGAATGCATGCACGCTACAGGAGACTATGAGGGGGAGGGGGAGGGGGGGTAATGGATGGCTGAGTACTGTACCTATCCTTAATTTCTTTGGCCGCCTGGAGAGGAGAAGCAGAGAGAGAGGGGGGGATGGGGGGGAAGAGAGGAGAGATACGGAGCGAAGAGAAATCTGAGTTGTAGCCCGATAACGGCTCGTATGACACCACTGGAAGGACACATTAAAGATCATATCTCTCTCTCTATATATATATATATATATATATATATATATATATATATATATATATATATATATACACACTACCGTTCAAAAGTTTCGGGTCCCAGAGAAATGTTTTTATTTTTTGTTTTTTGAATGAAGATAACATTAAATTATTAAGAAATGCACTCTAAACATTATTAACGTGGTAACTATTCTAGGTTGAAAAAAAAATGGAATATCTACACGGTTGTATAGAGGCCCATCTCCAGTGTTCTAACGGCACATTGTGTTATCGCCTTAGAAGACTAGCGGAGGGGTAGAACTTTAGAAAACCCTTTTGTTATGTTAGCACAGCTGAAAACAGTTATGCTGGTCAGAGAAGCTTTTCAACTGGCCTTCCTTTTGAGCTTGAAGTCTGAAGAACATAAAAATCATTATTTCTAACCTTGTCAATGTATTTACTATATCTTCTATTCATTTTGAAATTCATTGGATAAATAAAAATGAGTTTTCATGGAAAACACAAAATTGTCTTGTTGGGTGACCCCAAACTTTTGAATGGTAGTGTGTATATATATATATATATATATATATATATGGATTTCAGAGTGTAGTCAGCTACCTGATTGAAGCCGTCGGTCTCGGAGGAGCAGAGCGTCTGATTGGCCAGCTCCAGCAGCTCCTCTGAACTCTCCAGGGCTTTGGAGCCGGCGCTCAGCTGACTCTGAGGAGGAGAAGAGGAAAAAAAAACTGTTGTTTAGTTTTTGTTTTGTTTATATTTAAATATAAAGGGCCCAGTGTGCTCTCTCTCTCCGAGTAGCGACGGGGAGTCAGCGGCATCACTTGAGTCACGGCTCGGTCCCGAGGCCAAGAGGGAGCTGCACAGTCGAAGGCATTTTGAATTTATGGCGTCAGATTTTCATACGCAAGCTGCGAGGAGTTGATAATAAGACGCTTGTGCAGACCAGCTGGGTCGTAAGCGTCCTCTCGGTTTTTGAAAACTGCCGAAAAAGTAAAATTTCTTATCGTACTGTGTCTAATCTTCTAATCTTCTGTTGGAATATTCTCCACTATGAAAGATAGAAGTCCAATCTGTCAAAAGAAATTCTGTATCTTGCTAAAACTACAAAAACAATGAAGTATTTGGTATTTATGAAAACCATAACAAGGTTAATATCAATGATATTCAACCAAATACAGTAAAAAAAAAAAAATTAAAAAAATATCTGATAAACACAATTTTATCATTTTTACCCCAAAACATTTTTTTATCCGATTTTCTTTGCCGATAGATAATAGTTTGATTTGAAAGTCGTAACGTTATAATATAAACTTCTTTGTATCAGATTTCAAGACGAATATTTCAATCTTCAGTCATCAGTCTTCAATCCCTCAAACATGTAAACAATTCTATACCCTGATCTCTGGTATTTATTGATGTATTTTCCCTTCAATTTAACATTTAGAGGTCAAATCTATACCGGGCATTCGTTCATTCGGAGATCAAGAAACGACAACACATGACGAGAGAGAGCGTCACAAAATGAATCTGATTATCTACTTAAACCGTAAACGATGAAATAATAATAATAATAAAAGACAGCGGCGGCTACCTGAAGGTCGTAGGTGCGGCTGGCTCTCTCCTGCTTGATGCGCGTCACCATGCTCTCCTTCATCTCGTCCAGAACCGCGTGCAGGCCGGTGAACTCGGACTCCAGGTCCTCCTGGACTTTGTTGGTGTTCGTCTGGAGAAAAATAAGGAAAACGCAGGAAGTAAAAGCATGTTCTGTTCCCGGGTGAATGACCGGCTGCTAGCGTTACGTTTGTTTTGGGGTTACCTCCAAGTTGCTGAGACTCTGTTTGACCGTGCAGACGAAGTTGGAGATCTCCTCGTTCTTCATGGCCAGGGTGTGGGTGATCTTACGCAGGGATTCCTATAGGAAAGGGGCAGTTTTCCTTTTTGAATAAGGCAACATTTTTGTTATTCCTGGATTTGAAGAGAAGAGCCTGAGGCGCGGACCAAACACACTCGAGTGCGTCGACCTTGGCGGACGACTACGGGGTCAGATCAGTCTCAATAACTGCAAATGCACGCAGAACAATTCACAAATATCGATTTACAAATACACACAGAGGAATTAAAGAATAGATTAGTTTTACAAAAACACGCAGAACGATTCACAAATACAATCGGATCACACATGAATTAATTGTTTGTTTGTTTGTGGATTACTACACATCTCCATATTCCTTTATTTGGAATTTCCCCACTGTGGGACGAATAAAGGAATATCATCATCATCATCATCATCATCATCATCATCATCATCATCATCATCATCATCATTTGTTTGTGGCTTTTTGAGACTCCCCTGCCGTGGCTCGATTCGGAAATACGTTTTTTTATCAGATGGCACCCTCATTTTCACATGAGGGTTATTAGCTTCATTCCCACCTTAGAGGGGGCGGGGCTTATCTCTGTGGCTTTACTCCGTGGAAACGGTTTACTTTTTCTTCATCCACCACGGAAGAATGAACCACTAGTTCGACTTTAAACGTCGGGACATCAAACGGCCTCGTGTTTGGGTTCATAATATTAATATAATATTAATATATATTTATATATAACATCACCCGTAGGCTCACACGGCTGACTTTCACCTCTACGTCTGAATGAATGTCTCTTCCAGCTCCATTAGAGCAGCGGCGGAGCAGCTCAACGCAAATTTTTCGCCAAAGTTTCAATATTTTAACTTTGCCGAATGTTTTGCTTCGCTCTATTCGCATCATTTGCTCCACGCCAAAAATGTTTTACAAGGTTAAACAAGGTTTCAATGACTTACAACAACTTCCTTGTTGTCGTGAATAGTCATGTGATTGGTTGAGGGTGACATCTGATTGGCTACAGATAGGTCTATGTTGAAAACAGTTGCATTTGTTTGACTAATTGATTTGTAAATCCCTCTGTGTGCATTTTAAAATCTAATACATTTGTGAATCTGTGTGTTTGAATTTGTAAATGTGTGTTTGAATTTGTGAGTCTCTGTGTGCATTTGCAGTTATGCAGGAGAAGGAGGAGGAGGAGGAAGAGGAGGAGGTGGTCAGTGTTTGTGGATATGAATAGCATCTGTTCTTCAGATCGGATCAGAGAGGGACTATATAACCTCAGTCAGTGCACCGGGGAGGGACGGAGGACACTTCACTGGCGGAAGGATGCGCATTCATAATCTAATAATGCAGCTCCATTGAACAGCCGACTACAAACGCCCTCCTCAAACCTCCCCTCTCACGCGCATGCGATGTGTTTTGTGTCTCGCGCTGAGAACGAGCCCCTTCACACTGGAGGACTCTGTCATGTTTATTGATGCGAGAGGAGCTGCACCAAGGCCACCAAGGCCACCACCACCACCACCACCCTCCCCACCCTCCCTTTCCCCGCGACTATAACGCCGATACATCGATCACAAACTCATCGATATGCTCGAGATGCACGTCCTCTTCAACCGGGTTCAAATACAAACCGGCACCGAGTCCCAACCGCATTCAAAAACTGCTCCCAATGCCGGCAGCTCGTCCCCCTCCTTCCTTTGTACGCTACGCCCTGAAACGGGGCTTCTCCCCGCACCCCCCACCCCTCTCTCCCCGTCAGAGACACCTGTTCCTCGGGCTGCGGCTCACCTTCTGGTCCCCCATCTTTCCGAAGCACCGGCGCCGCTCGAGCCGCAAACACCAACGGTTGTTTTTTCTGCCGCCGTCGGACGGTTATTGTCGGTTTAGTGACGCGGCGGAGCTGGTACTGATGCTGCCGGAGCGCAACGCATCTTCGGACGGACACCAACCACCAACGCCTTCGGGCCGCGAGTGAGTGGCGCGCATGCGCCCGGAGAGGATTCTGGGTACTGATGTTTCGCGGGTGCAGCGTTCATGTGCCCTCGGAGGAGAGAGTAGAGGTTGTAAGGTGGATTTTATTTAGCGATTTTAACTGTTTTTTTGTACATTATTTTGAAAACAATATCCCTAAAACAGTTTATGGTGTGAATTAATGAAAAAATCTATGAAAATGTATTTATTTAGTTTCTGGCTGATGAGGGAAGATGGTGGCTAGTGTGAAGAGTTGAACACTGTAACAGCGTCATTGAACGTTGCATAGAGCATTACAGCATATTTTTACAATCAACACAACACAAGACAAGGTAGTAATACATGTAAACCCTATTTAGGTGTTTTATTTTACTTCTTTATACATAAAGAAGCATCTAGATTACACAGATATTGAACTGAATGAATTAACCCTGTGTGTTATTTGTATTATTATCAAAACGCTAAAGCACATGTATTATTCTTTATTGACAGGATTATTATTATTATACATTTATATTTGTTACTTTTTAAACTTTGTAACCACTGAATTCTGAGCATCAATATTAATATATTGATTAAAAAGAGTTTTCTTTTATCACATTGCTACTTTCCTTTTTACATTATTTTGATATATTATTATATATAATTGTTTCAACCCCCCAAAAAAATCTAAATTACAAATAAACTATGAAAACTATACGCATACGGTTAAGTGTATCATCATCATCTCTGTAGGCCTGCCTTTTATTTAAAAAACATTGCCATGGTGGACATTTATAGTATTATCAGTATAATTGAAAGTACAGATGAAACATAAGGTGGGGTGTATGTCTGTGGGTGTGTTTTATTATTCATTATTATTCTAATGTTGTGTTATTTTGTGTTGCCTTTGTTATTATTTGTATCTCTTATACTTTCTTTACTTGTATTTTTTTCTGTTTTACTTTCTGGGTTTCTTGTTAAACTTGTTCTTTGATCACTGTATATCATATTGTGCATTATCATCAATAAGTATGCATATTAAAAAAAGAAACGGAGATGTGACAGATGACTTTTTGTTGTCTCTACTGAATTCATCTCGCCGGCTGTGGTTGGAGGTTGGATCAGAAAGTTCATATCCTCTATTACACTCTGTTGTGTCTTGTCACAGGAAGCCGAGTGCTGCATTTCTCGTTCACCGCCACGGCGAGATGCGTTTTTAGCACCCTTGCACCAAAATCCCACAAGAGTTTCACAAACCCCACTCAACGTCGTTGTGTGCTCCGCTTTTTAAACAATCTGTAAGCAAGTCAACGCCTGTGTATTTATTTATCTCACTGTCTGTAGGAGTGTGTCTTCAGCAGAATGTCGATTATTAGCATTACACACTTCGATTAAAAGCTCAATGTACAGAGCAAGTCTTGTTTGGAGAGGAATCTCTCGTCTTTTTTTAAGCCTACACTGTTTTCCATCTTCAGCTGTTGTTCATGCAACCTCCAGTCAGCAACTTATTGTCAGAGTAAAAAAAAAAAAACTCCTTCCACCCACGCATATTGGTGTGTGTGTGTGCGTGTGCGTGTGCGTGTGCGTGTGCGTGTGCGTGTGCGTGTGCGTGTGTGTCTGTGTCAGATGTGCAGACAGACAGGCAGCAAAGACAGGATGAGCGCGAGAAGAAGACCACGTCTCACTTGATACGATGGAAATGTGGTTTGAACGGTCGATTCTTGTGCTACTCACAGGTAAGACACCTGAAAACAGACGATAACAAACTGTCAATATATAACGTAAATGTGCAGATGTAATGTAAAATTACACGCATTCACCTTTGTAGTTTGTTGATACGGGCTACGAGTGGTGGTAGAATTACTATATGCATATGTCTGTCTGTCTATATCTATCGATCTATCTATATATCTCTATTTTAAACATATATCTGTCTATCTATTTGTCTATCTATGTGTCTGTCTGTCTAGATAGATAGATAGACAGAAAGATCTAGATAGATAGATCTATCTGTCTGTCTATCTATCTATCTATTCATCTAGATCTATCCGTCTATCTGTCGGTCTATCTATCTATTCTAGACAGACAGATCTAGATAGATAGATCCGTCTGTCTGTCTGTCTATCTATCTAGACAGACAGATTTGTCTGTCTGTCTGTCTGTCTGTCTATCTATCTATCTATCTATCTATCTATCTATCTATCTATCTATCTATCTATCTATCTATCTATCTATCTGTCTGTCTGTTTATTTTAAACATCCATCTGTTGCAGCCCTGGGGGTCTCAGGTCAGGTTCACGTGGTTCTGGATGACATACGTAGAACCGAGGAAGTCCCTCTCGGTTCCTCCGTGACGTTCAACTGCCGCCTGAGGGTTCTGGCCTTCGACCGACTTCGGGTGGTCTGGTATTTCAACTCCACCTCGTTCAGCGACTCGGACACATTACACTACGAGATCGTGAAGAAATCTCCCGGCTTGGTGTCCGGAGATCAGGACCCCGACCCGTCTTGGAGGATGCACACTTTAATAAACGTAACCGAACGGGAGAGCGGATGGTACTTCTGCAAAATCACAGTAGAAATCCCCTCGCTCTCCACAACCAACAGCAGTGGAACGAAAGTAGTTATTTGTAAGTGTCACTATGTAACGGGGGAGGCTGGCAGCCCTTTGCTTCATGGCCACCTGATGTATATCAGCAGCATGCGCACATTTAACGGAGCTGTGTTAAACATTATGAACATTAATATAGCAAACAATTAGTATCTGACTCAATATATGTATATAGTGCAGATAATGATTTATCTCTCCTTCTTTGTGTGTTGTTATCCCAGCGGCCCATGTTAGCATTTCTTAGCATTCGTTAGCGCTTGTTAGCTCACGTTACCTCACATTAGCATCAAGTTAGCGCTCGTTAGCGCACGTTAGCATTCGTTAGCGAAAGAATATGTAACGTCACAGCTTCTTACGCGGTCCTGGCCAACACCTTCGTGACAGGAACGTAAAACCCGACCTTCGGTTCCCCCGCCGGTAAACCCGATCAGCCCCGTCAGCACTTGCTCCATAGTTTGTACCCGTTAGAGCGGTTAGCACCGTTAGCTGTGAGTCGCTGGCTAGCCGCCGCCATGTTGAGAGCCGTTGAGAGACAATCGAAAATGCTCCCGATCTCACGCTATAATGTATAGTCAGTTCATACCGTATTTTATAACATATTGTATTTTAATACACATGCATTTTACTATATTATCTACATTATCTGTTATACAGCATCTGCCACTTATGAAGGCCCACAGCACACATGTTATATTGCCTTATGAACCACTTATCACACGCCTATATGCTGCTTGTATATGCCAACAGGAAGTACATGATGGGAAGTGTTTCCATAAAGCTTATGATGATGGGACATTGAGGGACGCATGAAACATTCTGGCTTGCTTCGGGTTAATGAAAGTATAATTTTGTTTTGACAGCGAAGAGCAAGGAAAATACAACCTATCCGTTACTACCCATAGTGACAGGTAAACAAGGTATGCGTGGTGCCTGCTGTGCATGTGTGTGTGCATGTGCATGTGCCTGTGTGTGTGTTTTGAGTTGACAGTTGCTCTGACCTGGCATGTGTTCACTTATAGAGGTTCAACTTCAGTCAGTGAGATGCGGAGTCCTATATTTTCCCTACTCTTGTGCGTATAGGCCCATGTTGTAGCCTGAGGAGAAATACAAATAAAATACTGCCTTGTTGAACAAACAGTCTGTTATCCAGGTCTGTCGTTTGCACACGCCGGCCTCCTTGAACACACTCTGATCAGAAACTGACATAATCCCGTTTCAAGTGTTGTTGTTGTTGTTTTTCCCCTCACAGTGACCGCGCCAACAGACACCTTCTCGCCCATCGACCGGTGGGTGTGGATCACGTTGGCCGTTTCCACGGCCGTCCTGATGATCCTGCTGGTCGCTTGTGTCCTGCTGAGACAAAGAAGACAACGACGCAGAAGCAGAGGTATACCGGTCTTCCCTCTTTTCTTTTTTTTAGGGGATTGAGGTTTGGGAAATGGGAAGCGGGGCCTCAACGATTGAGGATGCGAGCAGTTTTTAGGGAACGGAAGTTGGGAGGATCACGATTCTGGTTAAAGAGGTGGAATAGTTTCACAGATATTGACTGATTTCCACTTTCCCAGAGTCAAACTAATGATGGCCTCAAGACAGAGGCATGTTGTCACCAGTTATGTCAACGTTTTTGGAGTCCAATATTTGAGCGAAAGCCAGTAATCTATAAACAGAGATTGTAGATAAGCTCATCACTTTGACGAAAGAGGGCTCGAAACAAGCAGGAACAACTAAAGCATCGGTTAAAACATGCTCTCAAGGAATATTACTGGTTAAATGTGTTCTTTAAGGGAAGAAAATGGACCTGGGTTTGAAGTCATGCAGCTTCAGTGCTCATGGGGGAAATAAAATGGAAAGTGAGATTTGGGTCGCAGCCGAACTGAGAAAAAGACATCCGATATTTGTGCGAAGACAACAGATCGACCCACGCTGCACCACCCACCACGTCGACTGCTTTCCAGCCACAAAGACCATTTTTTTACGTGAGAATCATCTCACATTTGCCGTCACAGACAAAAAAAAAACTTTTAATTGAAGCTATTATACAAGTTTAAAATGAAGAAATGCTATGATCTGTTTTTCTCGGTACAATTCTCAAAATCATCATGAGCGATATTTTTTCTAAATGTTTACCGCAGCCGAAACAAACTGATTGCACAACAGACACAACTATTTAGATTGTCAATTCATCATTTAAATTATATCATCAAAAGAAAGACCACAATCGGTATCTCTGAGTAAACTGAGTAGAAACAAGACATTGAAGATGTGGCATTGTTATACTTGTTTTACACCATTAATTAATGAATTGATGATTCATCTCTCATATTGGACACAACACTCTTCACAGGTTGGTTCTTTCACAGAAGTCAAATCTTCAACGACCTCGTAACATTCATCACACCTTGTCGTGTTCATAGCTTACAGGTGCACCTCACCTGCTGTCGTTTCTCCACCACATTCGCATCGCTTTTACGTTTTTTAAATTGTAATTGTATGTTGGTGTGATGATAATAATTTGGATCAGATGTCAAAAAGTTACAAGAAGTGTGAGAAAGGGTGTCTAGATGTGTTGGTTCGTGCCACGGTGGTTTCAGCAGGTAAGAAGTAGGTCGGAGAAGACATGCGATACACACACACACACACACACACACACACACACACACAGGGGATGTTGTGTCATGACTCACTGCAGGACAGGTGGACTTCTACAGTAGCTTCTCACTCACATTGTGTGTATTTGATATTATAGTCACTGTAAGGTGCTTTCATGTGAATATGGTAGAAGTATTCAGATACTGAAGTAAAAGGAATACGATAACCTGGCCTACATTTTTTTATTTTGTTTATTGGCTTGATTTCATTGAAACTCGCTTTATACACAATTTCTTAATACCGAAGAGGCTCCTTTTTTAAGACTTAATAACGTTTTGACAATAAAATAATAGTTGAACTCAATTAATGTGTTATGGTAATGTTATTAGAAATGATTATTATGAACTCACAAAGTATTTATTGCCTTTATTTAGCAGTCTATGAAGTTCCTTATAAGTACTTAAAAATATCTCATGCATATGTTTATGATGCTTTTATTAACATTTATTACCTCGTATTAACACATAATCATGTTAATAAGCTTCTTATAAGTGCTTATAGGGGCCTTATTACCATCAACTCATACTGATATCGAGACAGCATCATTAAAAGTACAGGAACAATTTTAAAAATAGCTGAAACAAACATTTTAATTGGGGTTTGCTGTTTGGATGTATAGTGGGATGACATTTTTCAACCTGCTTTTACTTCTCAACACAGAAGAAGGCCCGGTCTACGCCAACACCCGTCGTGTGGCCAACAAGCAGCCTTCTCCTCGGCCGAGGGCCGACCAGCTGAAGGCCGGTCCTTCCTCTCAGAACCTCCGGAACCCGAGTCCGGGGGGTCAAAGTGGAGAAGGCAAACGGAGATGCAAATAGTGAAGAGGTCGTGTATCCACTCCTCCTCGTCGCATTTAGTCATGGCCTACATGTGTGTTCACTGCAAAGCTAAATGAATAGTCTTTCTTCCATTATTATGATTATTATTATTATGAATACTATTATTATGTGTTTACATTGTTATCATAAGTGTTGAATTCTAGCCAAACTGGAAATGTGTCCTATTTTTTAAAACAAATTCTTCTAAGGTGTTTTCCTGTGAAATAGCTGTAATGACTGTTATGGGCCACTAGAGGGGAGATGGTGAATGCTGTCATGGGTGAATTAAAAAAAATATTATTAGCATTACTCTTTTCTTTTTCCTGTATTTTTAAATAAATAATGTTTAAATATGTTAGACTTTGTAACATAAATTAGCAAAAAGTAGTACATTTGTGTTTATATAGGAAATACGTGTTTTTGGTCAAATGTGTGCTTATTAAAACTATATTGAAAATGTAAAAGATAGTGGGAAAACAGTTTGTAATATATTGAATGTCGATGAACTGTCAGAATGTCACAATTGTGTTTACATGAAAAAATGAAAAAATAAAATATAACAAATGAGCGCACAAGTCGTCTAAATGAAGGCCAAATTAACTGATTAGAAAGCTTACAACTGATTGGCTGCTGTGGGTTGTTTTGTTTTAGTTTTGTTCCACTATAAGGAAAAGGTACAATCAAAAAGTCACGTGACCGGCCTCTGCCTACCGGCGAGGAGGTGCCAGATATACTCTCCCCCTGCAGGAGTTGACGTCTGAGTGAACGTTACAGGTGGAGCGCTCGCGCAGCGCGTCGAGCCTGATCCCGGACGAGAACAACCTGCAGCCAGCCTCAACCGTCTCCGGTGT
This sequence comes from Liparis tanakae, assembly GCA_036178185.1. Classification (NCBI taxonomy): domain Eukaryota; kingdom Metazoa; phylum Chordata; class Actinopteri; order Perciformes; family Liparidae; genus Liparis; species Liparis tanakae. The sequence continues at coordinate 22,848,259 of CM070102.1, forward strand.
GGAGCCTTCACCGGCCGCTTCACGGTGAGCCCGACGCGGACTCGCGCGCCGCCGTCGCGACTTATTCACTTGTTTGTGCGCAGTTTTTTATGTTGTTGTTAAACTCCCAGCAGGCTTACATGGATTTGTTTTTTTTCCACGGGGCTCGTTGTGGGAATCGGATTGGCGACCTGTGTGTGGTTGAGAGGATGCATGCACACGAACGCACACGCACAAATACAAACACACGCACACACATACTGTATAACTTGTCTGTCTGTTGTCAGATTAAAGGATGCGTCTAATAATAGCAGCATAAGCAGTAGTAGGGATATGGGGCTTATCTAAGGCTGCAAACACTTAACACCGCGCCGCCGACGGGGAGCAAAACAAACGCTCCAACTCGCCCGGTCGCTGGGGAAGCGTGAACGCGGCGGGCGTGTGCGTGTGTGTGTGTGTGTGCGCGCGTGTGTGTGTGTGTGGTGGTTTAAATCCTGTGGGGGGGAATGCTTTGCAACCACAAAACAGGCAGACAGTTGTTTTTTATACACTTAGTTTAAAATGCGTAAATATCCATAACATAGCCCTAAAAAGGTGTTTAGTTGTGTGTGTGTGTGTGTGTGTGTGTGTCCGTGTGTCCGTGCGTGTGTGTGTGTGTGTTTGTATGTGTACTGCTGCATTAATAATTGACTCACATATAACATCTGAATGTTATCGGGGAGGCTCAACGTGGTGGTTCAGGGTGTATATAATAGTTTTAATGGATGGTGGGAATTAAAGCACGCGATGCGTGCGCACCTTAGGGCTGTCGGTGCACTTACTTGCTCATGGGATTGCTCAATCTTATGGGTGTCACACCGCAGCTCCGTGGGGTCACGGGGTGCTGGGGAGGCAGGGCATATGACACCCTGCACCTCCTGAGCCAAGACGTGATGCGCGTGCCCTCCGTGTTTCACAGCAGCGCGTGACCGTGTCATCAGATACATTGAGACAGAAGACCCCCCCTCCCCCCCTCCCCCCCTCCCCCCCTCCCCCTGATAATCAGTGTGGACTTGAGCTCACATGGCTGTTCTGTGAACTGCTGCTTCACGTTGTTTTTGCACACACACACACACACACACACACACACACACACACACACACACACACACACACACACACACACACAGCTCGCGTGTCAGAGTTTTTCCACAGGTAAACAACAAATCAGTCTGTTTTAAAGTGGCCGGATCAGTGAAGTACATGTTACATTATAAACCAGAGTTACTGCTGATGGACAGACGCACTACACGCACACACACACACACACACACACACACACACACACACACACACACACACACACACACACACACACACACACGCACACAGCTCGCTGAGTTTTTCCACAGGTAAACAACACAATGTGATTTGAAGTGGCAGAACCAGTAAAGTACATGTTGCTGATGAACACACACACACACACACGCACACGCACGTTTGGTATAGGCCCACCATAACTGTATGATATATGAATATAATAGGACAATTACGCAAGTATATACTTAATAAACATATTCAGATATTTTAATTGGAATACGAAAACAATACAAAAAATAACCCAGATAATAAATAATTTAAAAAAACTAAACCTAAAACCAGCTGTTTTATTCTGTTCTGTTGACTCATTGTTGACATTCTTGTGTAAACACAGCGGGCGATGTCGAGGTCGGCGTAGAATGATGGAGGTCACGTGTCCAAAGATACGATCAGCTGACATGTCGGTCGAGGTCGTGTTCACGGGTCAACGACGTCGACCGGGGTCGTCGTCAGATCGTACGATCGATCGGCCTCGCCGCTATACGTGACTCGGTGGTTGTTGAGATGTTTTGTATGAGGAGAGATTCTTTTATGGTCTTTCCATTCTTCTACTGACACATCGGATCACGTCATTCATCGTGCCGATTGAAGCGTGAGGCGTTTCCCAATAGTCGATTATTGATTCAAGTCGAAAATATCAAAGTTCTCTTGTTCCATGACCGGCTGCTCGTCTCTGTTTCCTATTGTAGTAACAACGTAATACACGTTGGGTTGTTTCAGAGACTATTTTCTCACATTTGATGCAGCAAACGTACAAGATGATGGAGAAATGAACACACACACACACACACACGTATGGAAAGAGGCAGCAGCGTTGGTCTTGCCTCCGTCTCCTCGGTCTTGATCTGGTTTTCTTGGGTGTTCCCGCCTGCCAGCGAAATTCGTCACGCAACACAGGTCGAGCCGGCCGAGATGCTCGAGTGTTCATATCTTCCCTTTTGTGCCCCGGCTCCTGCTGGAACTTGCCCGGTGTGTGTGTGTGTGTTCCTCCTGTGTGTGTCTGTGTGTTTTTGTGTGCAGCCACAATCAACCGGACTTGTCTCCTTCGATGACAAAGTCATTTGTCAGAGCAGAAGCGACTCTCTTATTGAAGTGGTTGTTTCCTTTGTGTTTCCTTTGTTCCCGTTTGTCCGTGAACACGCCCGGCGGGTTGTTTATTAAACACACATTTAAAGTATTGTTTTCAGCTCATTACGACTCTCTTGCTACTGTGGTTGTGTCAGGAGATCGGTTTGTTTTACACATCTGAGCTTGCGAAGAATATAACCCTCTGCTGAACCGGGGTGTGAGCGTGTGTGTGTGAGTGTGTGTGAGTGTGTGAGTGTGTGAGTGTGTGTGGGTGTGTGTGGGTGTTTCACAACAGAGTGTGTGACACAAGGCGTGTCAAAGGTGAGCAGCCTCCCGCAACCGGTTTCCTGTTTGGGTTCCCGTGGTGGAGGACCGTCACAAGGCCAGCCAGGCCAGCAGGCCACCCGACACACACACACACACACACACACACACACACACACACACACACACGCACACACCAAGTCGGACTGGCTGCAAAAACAGGCGCCCGGTGGCAGGCGGGTTAACCGGCATCGAACCCGTAGAGCAGTTAGTCAGCCAGTCAGGGTAAATCAGTTACAGCCTGGAGGAGGAGGAGGAGGAAGAGGAGGAGGCCTCTCCCTAACGGCCTATAGGGCAGAGCGTCTCAGCTGTTTGACAGTTCACGCAGCTTTCTGGGATTTGGGGGATTTGTTGTGACTCCAGGGGGCCGATGGCGGCAGCGGGCGGCCTCGCCGTCGCCACGCGCTTCTCTTGAGTCGTACACACGCTGCACGCCGCACCCGAGTCGCGGGGAGGATCCGTAGTAGAGTACTGAAGATACGGTGGAGCCCCCCCCCCCGAGAGGCCTATAAATACACCATCTCTTCAAGTGGTCGCAGATACGACTGCAGGGCTCGTTGTGTCGGTTCATGAGTGAACAACAACAACAACAACAACAAAGCAGCAGCAGCAGAAACTATTTCAGTCACACTCCCGTTGTTGTTCCGGTTCTGTCGTCGTTCTCCTCCCCCCCGATGTCGACTGCGTCCCTTTCATTGCAGGTTGATGTCGTTCGCTATTCAGAAATATTCCACTTCTTCCTCTGCGATGCGCTCCGGGCGCCACGGGGTCCTGCAGGAGCCCCGCCGCTGTCTGCGCCCACACAAACAAAACACAACGACTTCTGCAGCGTACGCCGTGCACAGCCTCACGTGACACGGCGCTTTATTCTGACTTTTTATTCAGATGTCGATATGAACTCTGGTTTATAAATGGTTCGTTACACACGCACAATCTAGGTGGTTCCATGAGCCTTTTTATTCACGATGCACTCGTGTAAATAAAGGTGTGTGTGTGTGTGTGTGTGATCAAGGAGGAGATAAAGGGGTCGTGAACCACTTTGTGACGTCAAGTCTGCAGCTACACCTTCAACTGATGGCTTTGGAGGTGAGGGGTCCGACGGCAGGGGAGGGGCCTTCCTCACGGGGTGGGAGGACAAAAGGTGGAGGACACGGAGACGTAAATATTCCTCGTTTTACCCACGGAATCTACTCATATCCATGCATTATATTGAATATAGACGTTTAATATTTTTCATGGACGATGGATAGAATGTATACGTGAAAGTTGTTGCTCATAGTGAACGTTTTAGCTTCTTTATTTAATTTAATTGTTCTGGTCCACGAACTCTGCTCTCTTCCGCGATGATTTACGATATTGACCTCGATTATTTTTGTTCGAGATGCCAGAATAAACATCCAGGTTTTCTCCCCTTGTTAGAATCAGAAGCAGCTTTATTGGCCATCTACATGTACATGTCATTTACACTATAACAGGATACATATAAAAAAAGACACTGTAGGCATCAGAACAGCAACATGTATGTACAATATAAAAACAACAACAGAGACGAGACATGAGAAGACGTTGTGCAGACGTCTCACCTTACGAAGACATTTAATGGATTGTGTTTTTGAACTCTGAATATTTGTGAGAATCAAAGGTTGCGTTGCTCTGCGACAGGATGTCACCTGACGTCAACCTTTAAATCCACTTAAAGCCTCCTGGCGAGCGCCGAATACCAGACGGACAAAGTTAGCCACCAGCCGGCGTAGAAAGTGCAGCATTTAGGGGATAAAGAGCCAAGTCAGGTACCCGAACCTAAAGGAGAGCGAACAGTGAACACGCAATGAATGTGTTGTAACTCTAATCTGTCCTTCTGGTCACATGACCTCTATTCTTCTGTCCATCCTGGAGAGGGACCCTCCTCTGTTGCTCTCCTGAAGGGTTCTTCCCTTTTCCCTGTGAAAGGGTTTGTTTGGGAGTTGTTCCTGATCCGATGTGAGGTCAAAGGTCAGGGATGTCGTATGGGTACAGATTGAAAAGCACAAATTTGTGAGAATGGGATATACAAAATAAACTAAATTGAATTGAAAATGTGTCAATAGGGTGACAAAATGCATTTACAGTGCATGGAAAAGGCCTTGAAAAACAGGAGAGGAAATTCTCCGTCACGTACATGTCAACACGCCACGGGAGTGATGGGCCTCTGCCTACTGGGGGGGGGGGGGGGGGGGGGGGTGCACACTCTGCCGCTAAAATTCAAACCATCCCCAGCTTTCCGTTTGGCTCGGAGCTAACGCCGCCGCCGCCGTAGGCCTCTCACGGCGGGCTGCTTTGATGTGTGCTCGGCATCAGGCCATAAAACTCGTCACTGTTGACGATTTAACATTTAAATTGCTCGACTTTGATGTCGAGATTTGGGGAGAAATGTAATACTGAGCCTGACAAAAAAATGGAATTTCATTTAAAATAGAGTAACGTGACACATTTAAGGGTCTTTTTTTTTTTTAATAAGAAGCTTTGTGCAACTGGTGAATGCTGAAGATTTGTGTAAAGAAAACAACTCAACACACACACACACATGGCCACCCGTGCACATGCCAGTGTGTGAGTGTGACCACAGATAAACAAAAGAAGACGTATACCCTCCGTCGGTGCGGCCGTATACCTGTCTGTCTGCGCCGTTAAGCATCTGTCAAACGTTGTGTCATTCAGCTGTAGCACTCAACCTACAACCCCATCCCCACCGCCCCCCCCCCCGCCCCCCACCCCAACGCCCCATGCAGCCTGAGGGGAGGGGGGGGGGGGGACATGCAAGGCCTCAGATAAACAGTCCTCTACGTGCAGCGGCTCGCCCCGCTGTGTCAAGCAACGACACGGTGGGAGCACGGCGGTTAGTTGCAAAACGCACATTCAAAACCCCAGAGGTCTCTCTCTCTCTCTCTCTCTCTCTCTCTCTCTCACTCTCGAGGAAATGTGGATGCTGTCATTTTGGTTTCAAACGTGTCGAGGGCTCTCTGGTGTGCGTCGCGAGGGAGGAGCAGCTCTGTGAAATCTGCTGGATTTCTTCTCTCTCTGTAAAAAAAAAGAGGAAAAGAAAAATCAAAACAACACTTGCAAAGCGGCTTTTTTTCCTCACTTCTTCCTTTGGAGCTGCAGGCAGCCGACAAGGAGAGAGAAGAAAAGAGAACACAAAGAAAAAGAAGTTTAGTAGTTGCTTTTTTTGAACCGTGCGAGGCCGCTGTTAAAGTATGCTTTGTGTGTTATTCTTAGATACAAAAAATATCAAATGAAAAAGTGCCTTGATGAATTTTGAATGAGGCTCAGTTTGAAGCGGTCAGTGTCATACAGTGTGAATCCCATGGGGGGGGGGGGGGGGGGGGTGTGTAGCTGTGGATTATTGCGCTCTGCATGCATGCCCAGACCTGAACGGATGCAAACCCCTCTGTGCGGCGTGAACCCCCGCCGAGTCCAGAGGAAGCAGAGGTTCTTATCATGGAGGACAGGAAGAGGAAGAGAGGAGAGAGAGTGTGTGTGTGTGTGTGTGGGGGGGTCGGCGGGCAGCGTTGGCAGAATTTCACTTGACACCGGTTTCCTCCTCGTGTGACTCTCTCATTGTTGTGGGTGTGAGTGGCGCTGCACTGCTCTGATGTAACAAGCAGGTCACGCTGGATGAACGTCCCTCCACCCAAAGCCTCCGACCGAAAATTGATTTTCACTTGAAATGTTTTCACCGAGCGGAGAGAGGACGAACGAGAGGACCTCCTGTGGGGTTGAGAGTGGTGGGATCCAGACGCTCAGAATAACTGGGCTGATTTTGACCATCAAATGTTCCTGTAAGGAGTTGGCTTGTAACAGTAGTGAAGTAGTAAACTTATTCTTTAAAGAAGCGCAACAGGAAAAAGTATTTTTAAGACTTTAAAGCCTGCAGCTGTGTCCAGTTGGAGCATTAAGCAGTCTTTTTTCACGGCTCGGGTCTCTTTTAATAACGGTTTTCATATTACACTGACGCACACCGGTTAAAGTTCAGAAACCTGTCTGTCTGAGCACGCTTTCTTATATTCATATTCTTAATTTACTCACTGTGTTGATTGCTGTTATCGTTGTTGTCTATTGTCGCCCGCTTGTACGTGAAAACATAAACGTCAATAAACGCTTCTGATTCTGATTCATCTCCTAGAAATGGGCGCCGTGAAGACGATCTCCTCCGGCCTCCCTCGCCACTAGCCGGGCGGCATGGCTCCGCCTCCTCCTCCCTCCAGAGAGGACCGCAGCAGCTCCTCAGCGCCGCGCCGGACGTCTGGACCCAGACCGTAGAGACGACCATGTCCCGCCTCTGATCGGGCGGAGCCGGACCCGAGCGGCTCCTCCACGCACTCGCCCACCCCCCGGACCCTGAGCCATGTCTCTTCTCTCGGCCCTGAGCATCGTCTGTGGCTTGACGCTCCACGTTTCACACGCTGCACCCAACACACACTACTGTGTCCCCCGGAAGACCGTCCCCTACCACAGTAGGTCCTCACTGCCTCCCCACTCACATGTCATGACATATTATTGCCGTAGTACGACTTTAACTTTATAATTTTAGTGCTTGGCTTGGAGAAGTTTCGCCAATTTCTGTGAATTTTGCAATTTTGCATTTTTTTTTGCAGTGGGAGCATTTTTCCACGACTGAGACGTAGATAAGTAATGCGGACGTTCTGCTTCTTTTTCTTTTTTTTTTAAGGCGAGCTGAAGTTGTTCCGAGAAGAAGGGATCTTCAACTACTCCACCATGCTGATGAGAGACGACCTCGGCGTGCTGCTGCTGGGCGCCCGGGAGGCCGTGTACGCTCTGGACATCGACGACGTCTCCGTCAGGAAGTCTGCGGTGAGGACGTGTGATTCACTCGAAAAGAGAGGAAACGGCGCTCTGATCAGCTGCGTTTGGGTTTGAAGCTGTTTTCAAAAAAGAAGAAAGCCTGCAGGACGTGACGGCAGTCAAATGATCAGACGATTCAGATTAGAAATATAATTACTGGATTTATAGAACGTTCAGGATATTTTATGATTGAAATAGTCAACTGAACAATCGTCTTTTTCTTTTGAGGTACATCAGTGGTTCCTAAATGTTAGTTTATAATATAATCCTTTTAAAGGAGACAAGTCATGCTCATTTCTAGGTAATTACTTAAACATGTTTACATCCTTTAATGTTCAAAAAACACATTATTTTTCTGTGATTATACCTGTATTCCCCCTCCGTTTGAAACAACATGCCTGTCCCATTAAGGCTCCCACAAAAAAAGAGAAAAGACACCTTGCACCATTTGAAAAGGTAGTTCTCAAACTGTGGGCGGGGCGGGGCGCTATATTCTTATGAGCCTGTAAGGGACAAATGTATGTGCAGAGGTGTGGCACCCTGAAATATGTTATGTCATATATCTTAGCGATTTAATAAAACTGTGTCCATTTCTTATAATCTACTTTGAATGTGTGTTTAAGGTTAATTCATGTGTTGTTTCCTATATTTTAGATCGTTGATCACCTGTGCACATGCTAACTGTGAAGGGAGGAAAGGGCTTGTTTTCCATTTGAAAGAGAGCAGGGCTGGCTCTTTAAGAGAGGGGCGCTGTGTCTTTAAAAGTGGGGCGCTGTCTCTTTAAGAGTGGGGCGCTGTCTCTTTAAGAGTGGGGCACTGTGACTTTAAGAGAGGGGCCGCTGTCTCTTTAAGAGTGGGGCGCTGTCTCTTTAAGAGAGGGGCGCTGTGTCTTTAAAAGTGGGGCGCTGTCTCTTTAAGAGAGGGGCGCTGTCTCTTTAAGAGTGGGGCACTGTGACTTTAAGAGAGGGGCCGCTGTCTCTTTAAGAGAGGGGCGCTGTCTCTTTAAGAGAGGGGAGCTGTGTCTTTAAGAGAGGAGCGCTGTCTCTTTAAGAAAGTGGCGCTGTGTCTTTAAGAGAGGGGCGCTGTCTCTTTAAGAGAGGGGCGCTGTGTCTTTAAGAGAGGGGTGTGTGAAGGGCAGGTGCGGTAAGCAGGCTGAAGACAACGTAATGTGTGCTTGCTTTAAGCGGGAATTTGTTAAATAAAAGTTGCAAAACAGAAGAACAGTTTGTGTTCAACACAAGCTCTGTGAGTTCTTTTTAAAATGACGTAATGTCTGCTGGTCACCTGACGTCAGAGGTAACGGCGGGGGCGTGGATGGAAATTAGGAGTTCAAGATGTTTTATGTCTGAAGGATTTTTGGAGCCTGGCGATGGAAACAGTTTATCTTGGAGGCGAGAACCCTTCACTAACATTTCACAATCAGTCCCCCCCCCCACCCCCCACGCCCTCCAGTGTGCTTTACCGAGACACTCTGTGCCTCTGTTGATGCAGGTGTATTGGCGAGTGACCGAGGAGAAGCAGAGGGAGTGCACGTACAAAGGAAAAAACGCAGAGGTTTGTGAAAACGTCCTTCAAAGTAAAAGCCCGCTGTAACTTCCACCTGTGGGCTCACGGCACGGCCTCAAAGCTCGGCTGTCGAGTGAGAGCAGGTCGCTCCCCTATGCGCGGTTGATCTCTTTAGTAAATCATTTATATGGGAGTGTGTTTTTCTTCTTTTTTTCTTCTTCTTCCTCTATTTCAACTCTACACAGAACTCCCTTTGATGCGCGTTGCTTATACAGCCTCGCACCTAATGTCCAAATAAAGGCACAAGGGGAGAACAAAATGCATGTGTACAGCCCTGACCTTCTGTTCGCCAGCTCAACCCCAGGCTTTGTGTGTGTGTGTGTGTGTGTGTGTGTGTGTGTGTGTGTGTGTGTGTGTGTGTGTGTGTGTGTGTGTGTGTGTGTGCGCGGCTGAACTAACAGAGCTCTGACCTTGGCATTCCCTGTGCTGGATCTTGTTGCAGGTGGAATGCCGTAACTACATTCGAACCCTGCACAAAGTGAACGACACCACGATGTACGTGTGCGGCACCAACGCTTTCAGCCCCATCTGTGATTATATGGTGAGTGCACTTTAGTGAGTAGAGAATATATATATATATATATATATAATATTATATAATATCTCTTCACGGCCCGAGTTTGAAGAAACAGACAGGAGTATAGCAGCTGGGGAGCAAGATAAAGTAGATATATTGATCTTTATTTAACTTCCATTAGCTCATGAATGCCGTTTATTTTGGCAAGTAACTCAAATTTCAGAACCACAACAACACCTAACTTGATATATATCAATATCTATATCTATAATTTTTTCAATTCTGTATATATATATAATACTTTCTTTGTATACATGTATACTATTTATATATAACATGTATACTATTTATATATATATATATATATATATAAATACATGTTATATATAAATATATACACTTTAATATATATATATATATATCCCTTATATCTTCTTTAATTTAAAAAGTGTGTAAAAGTGTGTATACACACACACTTTAAAAATGTTTTATCTTTTAGAAAATGGTGAGTAATAATATAAATACGCGCAGGTTAATGGGCTGAAGCATGCTGGTAGACTCTTTCCAGGCCTGTTTCCCATTGTGTCTGAATAAAAATTGCACAGTTTTCCTTTATTTTGTCTCCCTTAACAAGTCTTTCTGTCCCCTCTCTCTCTCACTCTCTCTCCCCCCTCTCTCTTCCCCCTCTTCTTTCGTTTCCGACAGACGTTCGTGACCGGGCAGCTGAGGCTGGAGGGAAGGCCGGAGGAGGGAAAGGGGAAGTGCCCCTTTGATCCCTTCCAGAGATACTCCTCCCTCATGGTCGGTGAGTGTCTGAGGTTTTCGATGCCCGACGGGGAAACAAACGCCAAAAAGTGCTGAGCGGTCAAAATGCACCAACAGAAAAATATCACCGCGTGATAACTGTGTGCGGAAATCCATCAGACACACAAGACCTGCATTGCGGGCAGCGTCCTCACACTACAGCCATGGTCTTGGAGTGTTATTATGACGCAGCCTACAGAACTAATCAATCAACATAAATTAGATGTGGTTCCACCTTAATGATGTAAACAAAAAGTTCTCCCCTCACCTCTCGTTCCCGTCCGACAGGAAACAACCTGTACTCGGCCACGTCCATCAACTTCCTGGGCTCCGAGCCGGTGGTTCTGCGCAGCTCGGACTTGGCTCTGCGCACCGAGTTTAAGAACTCCTGGCTCAGCGGTGAGTTCCCCCTCTGCCAAAATAAAACACACTAAAAGTGTGCAAAGTTAAGAGGGAAAATCTACCGCAGCGACACTATTTATGCACGATGCTGCGTTTTGTTTTTCATGAACTTTGAAAGTTTTTTATGCATTAAATTGTCTTTTTTAGAGCCAAACTTCATCTACATGGACTTTGTGGGTGAGAGCTTCGACAGTCCCGATGGGGATGACGATAAGGTCTACATGTTCTTCAGCGAGAACGCCATGGAGTACGACTTCTACCGCAAAGTGGCCGTGTCGCGAGTGGCCCGCGTCTGCAAGGTACCGTTTCAAATAAAGCCCTGATGAAAAGAGGCATTAAGGGAGCGTGGGTTTTTATGGCGTTGGTCCGGTTGTGTCGGTTAAGAGAGGAGCATCTATCTCCGCGTGCAGGGGGATATGGGCGGCCAGCGGACGCTGCAGAGGAAGTGGACGACGTTCCTGAAAGCCCGTCTGGATTGTTCCCTCCCTGAACCCAGCCTGCCGCCCATTGTCCAGGACGTCTTCCTGCTGAAGGACGAGCAGGACTGGAGGAAGAGCGTCTTCTACGCCGTCTTCACCCCGCAGTCGTACGTACTCGGATTTGTAGAAATCATGGACTTTTATTGTCTTCTGGAAGGTGAAGGTCAATGTGGCCGGTTGGAGAACGGTGTCTATATTCACACAACTACTAGGCAAGACGAAAGCGTCGAAGAATATTGTCATTTTTTAAAATTTCATTATGTCAATATACGCAATTTATAAGTTAATATAGATATTTCTTTCCAATAAGGTGGATTTTTTTTTCTTTCACAGAATGTTGTATTCATCACAAAATGTATTTTTATATATATATATATATATATATATATATATATATATATATATGTATATATATATACTGTATATAAATGAAATTGTCAAATAAATGCATACATACTAAAACACAATAACATCCAGTCCAAATAAATTTAAATATAATAAAATAAAATAAATTCTAATTTCAAATTGAAAGAAATTTAAAGATGAAAACACAATACCATCCAGTCCAAATAAAACAACAGGCAAAAATATAATACAAAATAAAAATAATTAGAATTTATTATTGAAAGAAAATATATATTATTCAGTCAAATAAAGCAAAGTATTTGGTTTGATTTAAATATGTTTTGCTTTGGTGTCTCCAGGAGCTTGTCCCAGGTCTCCGCGGTCTGCGCCTACCACGTGTCCGACATTCGGAACATTTTCAACGAGGGCAAGTTCAAGACGCCGGTCGCCGTGGAGACGTCTCACGTCAAGTGGGTGATGTACACCGGAGAGGTGCCGGTCCCGAGACCTGGAGCGGTGAGTCCTGAGACTCTCAAGTGATCCTGAATATCAAAAGCAACAAAAATCTGGAAGTAAAAAAAAAGAAAAGCACACAATTCTGAATTCAAGCTTTTTTCCATGTCAGTGCATCAACACCGTGGCTCGTAACTTGGGGATGAATCGCTCTCTGGACCTTCCGGACAAAACCCTCCAGTTCATCCGGGACCGGCCCCTCATGGAGGAGGCCGTCCGCCCGCTGACCGGCGGCCCCCTGCTGGTCAAGAGGGGAGCGCTGCTCACCCGCATCGTGGTGGACAGCGTGACGGCGCTGGACGGACGGAGGCACGCGGTCATGTTCATCGGCACAGGTAAACTACGGGAGCACTGGTAAACTACGGGAGCACAGCTAAACTACGGTAGCACTGGTAAACTACGGGAGCACTGGTAAACTACCGGAGCACTGGTAAACTACTGGAGCACTGGTAAACTACGGAAGTACTGGTAAACTACGGGAGCACCGGTAAACTACAGGAGCACCGGTAAACTACGGGAGCACTGGTAAACTATGGGAGCACAGGGAAACTATGGGAGCACTGGTAAACTATGGGAGCACTGGTAAACTACGGGAGCACAGCTAAACTACGGTAGCACTGGTAAACTACCGGAGCACTGGTAAACTACCGGAGCACTGGTAAACTACAGGAGCACTGGTAAACTACGGGAGCACCGGTAAACTACGGGAGCACCGGTAAACTACGGGAGCACTGGTAAACTACAGGAGCACCGGTAAACTACGGGAGCACAGGTAAACTACGGGATCACCGGTGCACCGCTCACTACTTCTCAAACGCACGCATCCTCGCTTAAAATCCTTAAAATAAACATGCAGCCCTCATTTATTTCAATTCCTGAAGACTTTTTTTGCATGCGAGAAAAACAAAAGTCTATTTCAGAATATAAGGAAACAGACGGCAAGTAATTAAAATAAAAAAAAAGTTAATTAAGATATTCATTATCTTATTAACAGTTCACCACTCTTATCTGTTTCTCTGTCTGGTTTCGTCTGGTTTAAATTGACCTTCAACCCTCCAACCGTCAGTTTCTCTCCATTCAAATGTTGCTGAACTCTGATTGGTCCACAGTGACATCATCTTTAACTTTTTTTTAAACACAAAATACAGAATACTTTGTGTTTCTACGTGAGAATCCAACGATTATAGTCAGAACCGCGTTGCTTATCGTGGCCGCTCTCTTGTCTCCGGGTAGAAAACGGTTTCGTCCAGAAGGCCGTCAACTACGCCGGAGAGATGTTCATCATCGAGGAAATCCAGCTGTACGAGAACCCCGTGCCCGTCAGCACGCTGCGCCTCTCGGCCCGCAAGGTGAGCCCCGAGGAGAACCCCCACGTCAGCTCATCGTCGGCATGGCGGGAAATCACTCAATACATGTGTGTGTGTGTGTGTGTGTGTGTGTGTGTGTGTGTGTGTGTGTGTGTGTGTGTAGTCAACTGTATGCGGGGTCAGAGTTCGGCGTCACCCAGATGCCGCTCAGCAACTGCAGCCGCTACGACTCCTGCGTGGACTGCATCCTGGCGCGGGATCCCTACTGCTCCTGGGTGTTCGCCACCCGAGGGTGCTCCTCCTCGGTCCACGGCTCGGCGCCGCCCCCCCCCGGCGCCGCCATACAGAGCCTGGAGGAGGGGGACGTCACGCAATGTCCCCGGATAGGTAAGAAAACACCTTTTGGTGCATGAATGTCCTCCGGCAGTATTTGGCGAGATCGACTCAGTGTGTGTGTGTGTCTCTGTGTGTGTGTGCGCGTGTGTGTGTGTGTATTTTTAGACCCGGCAGCAGCTGTGGACTTCACCCTCGTGCCGGAGAACAACATCCAGCTGCCCTGCCAGCTCCACTCCAACTTGGCGCGGGTCCTGTGGCGATTCGCCGGCCGGACGCTCCGCTCCGGCGACAAATACTACATCTACGGCGGCGGGCTGCTCATCCTGGGCGCCACGGCGACGGACGTCGGGCGTTACTCGTGCGACTCGGTGGAGCTGATCAACGGGAGGGCGTACAACCGGACCGTGGCGGTGTATCGATTGCGGCTGGACCCCGGAGCGGTGGCGGACGCTGGGCGAAGCGCGGGGCCGACCCGCGCCAGCGGCGGCAGCCCTCGAACTCTACCGCTGGCGGCGCGCGCCCCGGGCGCGCCCGACCCGGAGGACCCGCCGCCGACCCCGGAGGACCCGCCGCCGCCCCCCGAGAACCAGAGCGACACGGGGAAGATGACCCGCCTGGAGGTGGCCGTGGCGCTGCTGGCGCTGCTCTGCCTCGGCCTGATGGGAGTCCTCTTCTGGACCTGGACCCACGGGCGCACGATGGGCTGCTTCAAGATGGCGAAGGGCGCCGGCGAAGGCGCCGGCAAGAGGCAGCCGGCCGAATACGTGCACATCCAGAACAGGACTTCGGAGATTAAGTTCCTGGGGCCGCAGCCCGGGAGGCCCAAGAACAATCACTCGGCGGTGGATTTCAAAGGGAACGGGGAGCACCGCTTCACGCCCATGGCCAACATTTCAAGTCTTGACGGTCTGGGATACATAAACGATGAGTCAGAGATTTGAGAATAGAGCTAATAGAGCGATAGAACTCCTCGCCAGGCCGACGACTTATATCTCCATCTATAGACGTGCCGCTGTGGAGGGATTATATATTCTTTTGATGGTCGTCCTGTTCGTTCTCGCCAATTCCCACCACCGTCTTATCATTTCCGTACGCTGACGGCTCACTGTAGAGACTTCTTCTTCTCTGGTGGAATTCCAGAAAACGGTTAAAAAGTTGTTGTTTTTTTCACAGATATTATTTTCTTTTTGTACAATGTGTGATATATTGTGTACAGGTTTTTAATTTTTTAAGTTCAACTATTATTTATTCGTCGCAATGACGTTTTTCCGCCATCACAATACGTACGATCTAAGTTTCTAGACTCGGCAACAATGAACAAGTAGCAGAACACGTTGACCTCCTTGTTTCCGGGCAGATTTAATTTCATGGACTGTTTATTCAAGACAACATTCATCGGTTCAGAGAGCGTACGGTCCTGTTGTGTTAATGATTGATCAATAGCCTGCACTTTTCATTTCAGGGTAGCTGTAAAACAGAAAAGATAACAGTGGACTACAAACCTACTCCTGTATTTAAAGGCACAGTGTGTAGGATCTCGAAAATGCCTTAAACCTGCATTCTCTCTACTCGCCAGCAGGGGGCGACTCCTCCAGTTGCAAAGAGAAGTCTGGTTGCATAGAAGTCTATGACTTCTCATTTAATTTTATTACCTCAGTAAACATTGGTGTCAATCGCTCGTCTTCTTCAAAATACTACAATGTCCATAAAGCAGTATTAAGGAGGGGCTAGCGTGTGATTGACAGATGATTTACGTCATTCCTTCGCAGTTGAAATATGGTCGTAGGGTGCACTTTCTATATTTGTTTTACGTTACTGCACTTTTAGCGTGAGAAAACTACGGTGGCCTTCAAGTAAAGTAAAAAGGCAAAACACCCTCTTCAGAGTCAGCGTTTTTCTAAAATGTGTCCGTTCTGGGACACTGTAGAAACGCGGCAGTGCAAGAAGACGCACTGTGTAGACTCAGGGTAATTGAAGAAAAAAAACATAAATATTATATTTAATTTCTGCTAATATTGCCCACTAAATCCAACACACTGTGCCTTTTTAAAATAATTTAAAATTGGTGATTTAGAGTTCATATCTCTGTCTCCCATCAGATAGTTTCACACCATGTTGCGTCATCAGTAAGTCGGCGGGGAGCAGACGCGTGGGCGTCGGTGAAGCCGAGCATCACACACACACAAAGCACATAGAAGACTTTTTTTGGGGGGGTGTAAACGTTTTGGTAAAATGCGGCAGATGTTGATGATGACAATAAACTTTTTGGGGAAGTGTCACGTGTCAGTAATGATTTACCTTCTGTCTCAGTTCGACTTGATGTCGGCATCAGATACTCCTGCGGATTGTTGATAACACACACACACACACACACATGCCGACTCCTCCGTTACCTCAGACCTGGTTTGTTTTTGTCGAAAAACCAAACGACAGGAATGCAGCAGCTCTGCCTCTGTGTTCTTCACACTCTGTCATTACCTCAGGAGACCTTGTGTGTTTCAGACTGTGGATCATATGAAAGGGTCCAAGTGGGTCTCTGCTTAATTATTCAGTGATGCAGTTTAATTAGTTGTCATGAACAGAATTAAGGTTATATGTTGATATGACAAGACCATAAATTAATAAAATAATGCCAATGCAGTTGCTCGGCATTGGAATATTTATTATTTTCAGTTTATTTATTCTAAAAAAAAGCCAGTGAGCTGGAGTTGTTTATAAATCTCACACATCTATTATTTATTTATTAAGCTGCCCTCTCTCGTGTTCATCAATCTGACTTTTTTCCCCTCCCAGGATTTTAACGAGCTCCTACTTTTAGTTCAGGCTGGCGTTGCTCCGTGATGCTCGCAGGCTTTTTTCTCTTCCTCTTTTTTTTATCCCGCCAGCAGTTTCTTTGAACCTTCCTCCCTTGTATATTTCTGAATAAATCAATATGACGGCAGTATTTCTCTGCCAGGGAAAAAGTTTTTACAATGAGGACATGGGAAACGCAGCAAAAGTGGGTGTACCTGAAGGGGTCACGGGACCAGTTGCCCAGGGTAACGGCTGGAGTGGAAGACTTGTATTTAAAAGAGTTTTAAAAGCAGGAGGCTTGAAAGATTATCTAATCCCACATAGAGACATCCTTCAATAGATATATAATATAGAAAAATTACCAATCAGCAATAATATAGCATACAAATGTTGTGAAAATGAAATATAACCCATAAAAGGGGAATTTAAAGTCATAAATGTCATTCCTATTGTCTGAGTGTCTAATTTCTTCCATAAATCCCCAAAATGTAGTTATAAAATTCAAATGTGTGATCATCAAGTGTAAAGTGTCATTACCTCCCTCCATGAAACAAATAAACGGTGTGTTCATGTTCACAAATACTGACAGGACTTTGCGCCGCCATGGTACATCATATCTTTATTTAGTGGTCTTTTAACACTTTATCATTGTTGTGAAACCTGTTAAAGCTTCACAGCTCTGAACTAAATCATAATGATAAACATATTCAGAGCTGACCCGCTGTTTTCTGTACGTTTGAGGCCATTTCTCACATTTTGACACTTCAAATGCATCTTTAATTCTCAGCTCGGACAAACGAGATGAATATGGGAATACGAATCTTTATTGAAGTGGTGCAATAATGTTACTTTATTAACATACCCATTTCCAAAATACTCATATTGGCAGTTGGCCACGAAGGACACTTTTTTCGTAACAAGAAAAAAAAGGTCAAAAAAAATCAAACTACGAGGTTGGGTGGCACCTTCAACTTCCCGTAACTACTTTTTTGTATCGTCCAGCCAAAATAATAGTATTTAAACTGTTCGATTACCTTCATAAACAGACACATCCACTGGGTTTGAATCTGAACTGAGATCTGCTGGGAATGACAGGACATCAGTCCACCCTGCGGTGTGTTTTCAGTCAGTTGTTTTTTGCCGGTCGGTATCGGTAACATGAGGTCAGTTCACTGACAGTCAGACTATCCAACGCCGGGCTGCATGCAACGAGCACACTGCTGGGGGGGGCGCGGCGGGGGGGGGGAGTGGAAGTGACGAACATTGAAGCTGCGGTTCTGACCACAGAGAGCAAACAGTGCCGCTTTGGAAACACAGAAACTGAGAATACAATATCTACTTTGGGTGTGACTCTTTTTTTTTTTTTTACGTATCAAAATATTGGCATGTGTTTTTTTGGCAAATCAGTGAGAAATCACAGTGGAGCGTTAACGCTTTTGAAATGATTCCAATCGTTGCTTCACTGAAGCACTAATCCAGTTTTACAGCAACAGAAGGAAGGCAGAGCTTCTTTTTTTTTTAAAGGCAAAAGTCAAGCAAGATATTTTTCAAATACAAAATCTGCACGCAATATTAAGGGCGCATCTCAAGAAGCCAAGGCGAGCGAGCACGGCGTATCAAAAATAAACTCCTGACATGAATACACGGAACGTAAATCCAGCAGATAACAATCGTGCGGTTCTTTCATTACAAAAGGGAAAAGAAGAAGAAGAAAAAGAAACTATCGTTTTGGCACACTACGATTCCTGGCATGCAGATTTGGCAATTCATAAAACTGTCATAAAAGGTCCGTAAGGCACACGTCATTCCCACACCGCTATCCCGAAACAGTTTACGCTCCTTTTTTGATATTCCAGTTGCATATTTGCAGGAATGGCGAGCGTAAAAGTGTCTCTCGTTCATTTAAAGAAACTAGATGTAAACAAAAATTGAAATGGAATGACCTCTTATGAAAAACTCTTTGATAAAAATATCTTTACAGCAATCCTATCTTCTCATTAAAAGAAAGAAAAAAAGGAAATATAAACCTATGCATGTTGTCAAAGGGCGAGATGAAATGGTGCGTTCAAGTGCTTTGTTGTGCACCACCGAGCCGTCTGCCTCCATCTAGAGGCGACTCCCGGCTATCACCAGTGACTGTTGTCGGGGTAGCTGGGCACGGCGGCCGGGTACTGGGGCAGGCTTGGGCCCTGGGCCGACTGGGTCACGGCGTTGAACCCCGCCTCCCTCACCGGGGCGCTCTTCCACAGGCCGGTGCTCCACTCCTCCTGAGCGCGCTTCACGCTGCCGCCGCCGCCGCGGTACAGTCTGTGCACCTGTCGCAAGCATAAAAAGAAGAAGAGAAGAAGAAAAAAAGAGACGTTCAGGATGTGTAATTTTGGGACGACCTCAAAAGCGTCTGGGTGAGACGAAAAATAAGTAAACGAATGCCACAAAAAAGGATTTTTTTTTTTTAGTCCACTCACCTTAATGAGAACCAGCAACATTAAAGCGGTGACCGCAGTGAAGAGCAGACAGGTGAGAAGCATCACTATAGCCGAGCCCACATTGTAGTTGAAAAACATCGCCGTCGCAATCCAGCCGCTTTGGATGAGTTGGTTGAGAGTGAGATGGAGTAGTACGGGTTAGTCATCACACCGGTATGCAATTAGAAACATGGGGTTGATACAATATTCAGGACTAATGAGCCATTAAAAAGGGATAGTTTAGATTTTTGGGGGGACAAAGGGCACCCATCGCCAAAATAATGGATCTATTGATCACTGTAACTTGAAGTTAGCAAGTAATTGGTTGCTACGCAACACCTGAAACACATCGTGTCGTGAGAAGACATGAGAGCGAAACAAAATGAGATGTTTTCTATTCACAATTTATTTTCATTTACAAAATGATAGGAGCGAAAAATGCTGTATAATAAACGCGCAAACACAAGAACTCAAATAGATGCCACGTCAGATATCAAAACACATTTGGGGGGGAATTGATGTCAGAGAGTAATTTTTATCCTTAAATACTGATGAATGAAGAAAAGATGTGTCTCCAGCAGAAAGGGGCACTTTCCTCATCCAGGGCAAAAGGGGAGGAGCTTGAGCACCACTAGGGGTCTACCTGTGCACGTGCCTGACGAGGTTCTTATGCGTATAGGTGGCGGTCGGCACGGGAGCCGTTTAATGATTTAAAGGCTCAGTCACACAATAACGAGGCAGCGGTAGACCGGCAACACCTGTGTGGCTAGTAGAGAGCCTGTGTGGCTACAGCGGCTTCAGGTCTGACTGCGAAGTGAAACTATTCTGAATGCAGTGTCCACTTAAACTGATTTAGTATGTACAGGACTGTCTCAGAAAATTAGAATATTGTGATGAAGTTCTTTATTTTCTGTAATGCAATTTATTCTTTTAATATTGCTGATTATGGCTTACAGCTTAAGAAAACTCAAATATCCTATCTCTAAATATTAGAATATTTCTTCAGACCAAGTAAAAAAAAAAGGCTGATTGCCTCCATGCCACGCCACATTGATGCAGTAATCCATGCAAAAGGATTCCCAACCAAGTGCTGAGTGCATTAATGGACATTTTCAAATGTTTGATTTTGTTTTGCTGTTATAAATCTTTTTTTTTTCTGAGGAAATATTCTAATATTTAGAGATAGGATATTTGAGTTTTCTTAAGCTTAATAAAAGGCTTGCAATATTTCAGTTGATTTGTAATGAATGCATGACATTTTTGTTTTTTTAATTGCATTACAGAAAATAAAGAACTTTATCACAATATTCTAATTTTCTGAGACAGTCCTGTACATACTAAATCAGTTTAAGTGGACACTGCATTCATTGAGACAGTCCTGTATAGGTGAGCCTTTCTCTAAGGGCACTGAGGTGTATTTTTCTGCTGCAGGCCGACCTCCAAGTCGAACAGGGACGACAGATAATCCCACTATGATAAATCTGAACTATCAGACTAATGATCGGAGTAAAACTGACTTAATAAGAAACAGTACATCACGAGTGAACAGTGTTGTTAATATCACAAGCAGCTGCTCAGTTGGACACACATATTTGTTACTAAAAAAGATTTAATTTTGGCGTTCTGACTGCAGGAATTTAAATGCGAGTTCACACATAAGAAAAACACTCACAAAAAGAGGGACGTAATCTAAAATAATTATGATATAATAGTTTTTTTAGGAACAATACTTAATAATTATTGTGTCCAACAAAAAAAAAATCTAATATTGGAAATCAATGGAAGTGGCATGCCTCAAAAATACCTCACATAAGGTTACAGAGAAAAACCTTGTAACCGCTTTTTAAATTGTTTATCCAGAGGCTGAGGGTTTAGAAAAACCAGCAACTCATAAACTTCGACCGTAAAAAGCTGCAGATCATAAATATAAATCCCCAAAAATGATCATGTGTGAAATGAGAAGCCCTCATGACCCTCATGATGGTTAAAAACAACAACAACAACAACAACAACAACAACAACAACAACAACATCCAAACAGTCCTCAACACCTGGTTTGGGTCAACTCACCTTGTTCCCCAGCCGGGTATGCCCACAGTCTGGATGAGGGCCAAGACACACTGGAGGAAGAAGATGAAGAAGAAGGCCATGAAGTTGAAGGAGCTGTCCGCCCTGTGAACAAAAGAGGACGCAAAAAAAGGGGGATGATCCTGGAGAAAAACACCTCTATTTGTGTTTTTACGCTTCCTCTTAATAGATATCAAAGTACCACATGATGCCATGTGGCTCTTTTTAATACCACCAATATTAGTTTTTATTAAGTAGGACATAATAAATAAAGTAATGTTTCGAAAAAAAACTATTATATCGTAGTTATTTTAGATTATGTCCCTCTTTTTGGGAGTGTATTTCTTATGTGTGAACTCACACTGAGATTCCTGCAGTCAGAACGCCAAAACTAAATCTTTTGTAGTTTTCTTAAAGTACAAGAGATCTGTGTCCAACTGAGCAACTGCTTGTGATATTAATAACACTGTTTAACTTCGTACAACGGAAAATCAGTATGGCCTAGAACCGTTCTATACATCACATTATTTCCCAGCATTTAAAAACAATACTAATTCCTCATATAACTTAATAAATGAACGCAACCTCGCATGAAGCTGCCAGCAGTGACTTTCATCATCTCTTGGGGGGCGAGCATTTACTCATTTAGCTCCCTTTTTATAATGTTTATTAATACACAGGACACACTCTATATGCAAAGCTGGGAGCCTCTGGTTGGATTCTCAAATCCAGGATTGAACCCATCATTAACTGACAAACCTAAATACTGTTGATTTATTAACCATTTAATTTGTACGTTTGGGATTCTGACTGTGTGTGTATTTCTTTTCCCCCACATGTGGCGTGTCCTACTCGTGTGTGTGTGATGGGATATTTCAACTCGGGTATAAAATGTGACATTTTCCGACGATGGCTGACCTGAAGGCTTTGTAGAGGGGTCGAAACCAACAGGTGTAGCTGCACGGGCTGAAGAGGAAGAGCCAGAGAAGGGAAAAGCCGAAGTTTACGGCACCGCCACCCCCGGCCCACCAAGCAATGCATGAGATCACATTTAAGCAGAGCACACCTGAATACACTGTGAAAAGAGAAAACAGAGATGAAGAGTTGTGATCGAATTTCTTGGAAAACGTTTGTCACAAAGTTATGAATCGTATATGTGGAAACACGCACTCATCCAAAGTGTGTAGATTCTGCGCACCAACTGCTGGTAGATTTCAGGAATTTCCTCTTCGATGTTGTGGTAAAAGCACGGTTTGATTCTCATGAACAGAGGCAGGGGAGGGAAGTTATTCACCCGGTCTGAAACAGAAGAACGGTCTCATTATGATATTAATGCGTTTGAAGGCCAAAGAGAGAGAGGAATATTAAATGTTGAAAGATAGATATTAAAGGGTGAATTAAATATCACAATATTTATGATTAAAATATAGTAATCTGTAGCCAACAGTGTTGGAATGCAACAAAGTACATTAACTCAACTTTAAGTATTTTAATTGAGTAATTATTTGTACTTCTAATTCACTACATCTCAGAAGAAAATACTTTACTTGCACTCCACAATATTTGCTTTATAACTTCATAACTAAATAGATAGATAGATAGACACATATGTCAAGAGGAAGGTAGATAGATAGATTTAAAAATAGATAAATTAATAGATAAATACATAGATAAGTGAAGGAGAGCGATAGATACATACATACATACATACATAGATAGATAAAGAGGTAGACAAATAGATACATACATAAATAAATAGGTAGATAGGTATAAAGATAGATAGATAGATAGATAGATAGATAACATCCGTTATAGATAGATAGATCACATCCGTTAAAGATAGATCGATAGATAGATAGATAGATAGATAGATAGATAGATAGATAGATAGACGTTTAAAGTGACAAACCTCCCATCTTGAAAGTCCAATTATTTCCTGGATAGTGAGAATGAACAGAAATAAACCGTTAACACCGTTAATTTACCGTTACATGCTATTGCTAACCTTAACCCGGTTAAAGTAGTGGCTGTTAAGTGAAACTTTGCTCTAGCGTAACCGTTAACCAAAATCAAAACAAGCTTATTAAATGAGCCAGTCTTCTTTCTCCCTCTACCTGCGAGAAGTTGACATGTGTTTACGTTGACGGGAGTAATGATATACAGCAGATAGCTGACACGTTAAAGCAACTCAGTAACGTGAGTCCGCAGCAGCTTCGTCTAACTGTTTGAAGAGTGAACATGTTGTTACACCTAAAAACAACAACGTGACACTTAATATAAAAATGTTAATATTACCGAAATATAGCGTTTATTTCTTGACGTTTCCGACGACAACTGCAGGGATCCGTGAATCGTCCAGGATGCGCTTTTTTTTCCTTTTCCTCGAAGCCCCTCGAACCCACCGCGGCTGCGCAATATCGGAACATTTGTAGTTCCGAACCGCTTCTAGTCAACAGGCACTGGGTGCTAAAAAACTACAAGTTCCAGGGTTCAAATAAGCGGTGAACGGAAACCTCGTGACTCCAACTTGACACCCGTTGGCGTAGATCCCACCGGATGCCACCCTTCCAGGGATAGGAATCTGTAAACAGTTTAGTACCCTAGGGACAAAAGGGCAGGCCATTATCTTGTTGGAGCAGATAAGCGGAACACCCATTGCCGTTACTCATCAACATTTGACAACTTTGTCACTGATACCTGCAAAACTGTAACTTTTTTTAGACCAAATGTGTAAAGACAAGATGATAATATATAACCTACGTTTAGGGGATATTATGTGCTATACCTAATTTATGATAAGTATAACAGTCATCCATAGGGAGATAGTAGATACAGTTATATTGGACTCCTTACCCCAAAACATGGCAACCCATATTTCTGAAAGTAAAACTCCGCGGCCAATCACAAAGCTCCAATTATCACAAAGAGGGCGTGCTCTGTGACACAGCTGACTTCGGTTTTATAGCCCAGGGCGTCCCGAACAAACTGAACGAATACAAAATTTAGTCTACTGACTGAAATAAGCTCACATTATAACGTGTTTATGAAAACAACTTTAAGTGTAACACCACATTTGAAACTCTATTACTGTAATATATCTTCTAAAAGTGCTTTACTACACGAAACACCGACCAAACGCGCAACGCACACGTACAAAACAATCGCCCCTACCGGTACTCAGTAACGTGGCCTTGACCAATCAGCGCCGGGTATTGAGGCAAGTGACGCACTCCCGCCAATTCTGATTTGGGAGCGCGAGGCAGGCAGAGGGGCACACGGAGTATGTGGGAGATACGGAAAGAGAGCGCCTTACGTTTTATGTGAAATACATTAGAAATACATGTCGTTCACATAGCAACAGACTCTTCGCTTCGCTGTCGGGAGCCCTTTTCAGGTTATTCACGCATCTCTGTTCCGGTTTATCGTAGAATATCCGCAACTTGAAGAGCCCCGGTTTAGTGGTTGGGATGTTGGCGGCGGAAAACCCACCTATGGACGGACGATTGGCAGCATCGACTCCCCGTAGGAGAGGTAACGTAACGCGAAAGCTGTTTCTAGAAAGTTAACAGATTTCCTTTATCAACTTACCAACGTGTCTGTGGCTATACAATGGAGGGCGATAGAGTTGCTACTGCTTACAAATGGTGACAACGTTATGGAACAGACGTATTTAACTTCAAATAAGTCGTTCGGTAGTTTCCCCCCATTTTTCACCACTAACCGTTCGCTAGGTCACGTCGGTGTTACGACGCAAAACATTCACGGGCTTTTATATAAAATATGCGCTAACTTTCCCCAACATTACAACTAGCTTGCTGCCCCCTGCCCTTGGCACTGCTAATGTCATCACGACTCTAAACTAAAACAAATTTAGTTCGTTTTTACGTCAAAAGAGACATAATGACGCCAAGTTAAAGTAAGTTGGGCCTTTCCAACTAGAAGCGTTTTTACAGCCCCGGTCGGTCGCGTGCTAAGCTGCCCCTTCGACGGTCGCCCGAAAGGTGCCAAAGCAGTAGCTGCTTGTGTTGGGTTAGCAGACAAGCTAACGCATTAGCATACGTGAGTTGGTTGACGTTCAAAGCATGACACTAAACAAAAGTTATTTTTTTGTTGTCCGGTTGTCTTTGCTAGTCCAGACACGGATGTTTGCACTGGTTATAAAAACGTGAACTTAAATGCGTCGATTATCCCCCTAGTTGTCTTTTAGCATTGTGTTGTCGGGCATGCATCCCCTCTGCCTGACAGCCGTGTGAAGTGCCTGCTCTGCGCACTGGACTGGGCCTACAGCTCGCACTAATAAATCCGATTGGCGGGAGAGCAAACCAAACACAACTATTGCATCCATTGCAACATCCGTAACGTTAGCACACCGACTTTGCACAGTTTATATGTGACCTTTAATACGACACTTTTAAAGAATAGTTATAAGCTTAACGAAAGTTTCACATCAATGCAGGGTGGTGGGGATTTGATGACTCACTGCACTGGGATGTTGTTATTACAATAGTTACTAATCTAGAGTTGCGAGATCGTAATAATATAGTGACTACATGTTATCTATTATCGTTACATGTGAACGCTATTCTCAGTGGTTGTCATTTTAAGTCATTGCATTTTAGTTTGCTGCAAAAAACGTGTGCTGTTATTTGTTGCACTGTTGTCAACACGTTGATGGATTTGCTCAATCCAACAATCTGGTCACTTTCACAAAAAGTATTATTTAGATGTGTAGTTTCAGTTTTAAGTATTTTTTGATGCACCTTGTTTGTTTCTGTTCTTTTCTTCATTCAGGGATGGATTGTAAATCAAGTAAGAATGCCAACAAGAAACTTATCCAAGGTAAATGCAACATTCATTTTGTGAAACTATTAAAGTATTTCCTATGATGATATGACATCATCAGATGCAGTCATGTGGTCATACACCAATGAGACCTACAGTTTGTAAAAGTCATTACACCTGTGTTGTCAAGGACATGACTTTGTATGTAGTATATAAAAAACACATTAATTAACTTTTACACATTTATTTAACTTGTCAACTGCTTGGTTTCCCACAGGCTGCATTTTGATTAACGGTGTTGCCATGTAGTGATGCATCTTTTTTTTATTCTCCCTGCAGCTCGTCTCCCATTCAAGCGGATGAACCCTGAACCTAAAGAGAACCAGACGCCAAAACGTCCTTGTGCACATGCCTGCCCCAAAGCAGGAGCCCCAGACAGGGACAATGAGGTTGAGTCCTCTCCACTTCCTGTACACAGTGGGCGACCATTGGTTAACGGCCGTGGGCCCCTTGACGGCTTCCTGAGCCGCCGGCGCACTGAGCCCTCGGATGAGAACATGGTCATAGATCTGACCTCGGATAACACCATGTCTCCAATAAAGCGCACTGTTTCACCCGCTGTCGCTTCTCCCTGCCTCCAAGCAAAAGACGAGCTTCAGGACAAAGACAAAACTGCATCCTCTGGGAAAACCGGCAACGTGGATAAAAATCCCAAAACACAAACTTTAGACTGCACGGTAGACAGCAACGACGAGGAGGAGGAGGAGGAAGAAGAAGAGGAGGAGGAAGAAGAAGTAGAAGAGCTGGTCGAGGAGGAAGAAGAAGGTAATCAGACGGCATCTAATTCACAGCTTGACTCAACGCAGAATTCTGAAAGTGAGCCAGAGGAGCTCGACGAGTCGGGGAACGTATCCAGCTTAGCAAACCAGTCCATGCTGTCGGTGTCATCAGTCAGCTCCACATCCGAAGGTTCACCAGAGAAGTCCAAGACTGATGACCCCACAACCACCAGTACACCTACAGTATGTACTTCTTTCACTGCTTGCATCTTATTTCAACATACTTGGGGCTGTGGCGTATACAGTATCGCACAATATACATTTATCACTATTCCTGAGAGTTAATTTGGTAATGCAACTGCATATGTCACACTAAAAAAATGGTTTACTTGAGGAGATCTCAAACATTAAGATATCATGGTTTAGTTATCAGAGCATTTTGTATCAGCCTTTGCTTCCAATTCCATTAATATCATTTCTAACGTGTTAACTTTAGTATTTCTTCATGTTTACGGATAAAACCATAATTCATTGATCAATAATTAATTATTTCCCCACTGCTGTTTAAACAAAGTCAAATATCTGTTCTCTCAGACAATTAATGTTGCAAATTTTTGTGGATGTAAACGAGAGCTTTCAGATGTATTGTAGATATGTGCACAATACTTGTGAAACACCTATATGAAGGTTACAAGTTCAATAAAGTACATAATAAAATATCTAAATAGCTTAATAACATAAAACATTGACGAGGCTGGGTGGCTTTGTGTTAAACACATTTTTGCAATATCATCAGTTTTTTAATTTGTCCTTTTCCTCCCAGGGGCCAAAGACCACCCCCAAGATATCATCTGATCAGAAGAACATCAAAAGACGCTCATTGAAGGTAGGACTTTACATTTATCCACTGACAGTGCAGCTTCAGTTTGTCTGGTTGGATACAGGATGTTACATGTCCTGTTTCTCATCTACTTAAGTCATTCAAACTGTTCTTATTTGAGTAGAAAATAAATATTGACTGGGCTTCTGTAATCGTAGAATGAACAAGAGGGGAAGCTCCGTATGCGACTGGACAAAGATCGTCAGAGGGAAGAGGCCAAAGCTGAAAAGATGAAGCAGAAGGAAGAGGCTCGCAGGCTAAAAGAAGAGCAAGAAAAGGAAAAACGAGAGAAAAGAGAAAAAGAGAAAAGGGAGAAAAAGGAGAAGGAAGACAAGGAAAAGGCAGACAAGTTGAAAGCGAAAGAAGTTCTGCGGAAATCGAAGCTCGAGTGAGTAACGCAAGTTCCCTGTTGCTCATTTTAAGTTGAGGCATGTTCTCAGTTCGATACGATGGGGATGGTTTGAAATGCAATAACACTGATTTTCGTCTGTTAAAACTGTTTTGCTTTGAACGCGTTTCAGGGCAAAGCTTGGAGAGAAACGGAAGAAAGAGGAGGAGAAGCAGATGAAGGAAGAGGAGAAACGGTTGAAAGAAGAGAAAGATGTATGTTTTTGCGTGAGCGAGGCAGAAGCTTCGACATTTTGTGTTCCATATTTGCAACGAGCCGTTAATGAATGATCCGTTAATGAATAACCCGCTGACTCTATTTGCAGCGCCTCAAAGCTGAGAAAGCAGAAATTACACGTTTTCTGCAGAAATCCAAAATCCAACAGGCTCCAAAGGTCAGTAGATATCCCACTTAATCACATAAAAAGATCATTTATTTTAATCAGATAATTATCCCTTTGATAACTGTTTTGTTCATGACTGCAGCTCTCGCTATGTTTCCTAAAAGCTATCGATCTTTTAAAGATTGTTTGAGTTGCATTACATGCTCTGATCTCCTGTACGTCCCTCTTAACTAAGATGGTCCATGTAATAAATGAATATTAAAAATATCAACAACTTCTTGGGCCGTTTCAGACCCTTGCAGCTGCGTGTGGGAAGTTTGCTCCATTCGAGTTAAAGGAACACATGGCTCTGGCGCCGCTCTGCCGGGTTCAGTGCGAGGAATCATCCCTGGAGGAGCTGGACCGGTGTTTGTTGAACCCGGCTGAAGGCCTGGATGGCCTGAAGGACTGGATCGGGCCAAAGCCGCGCCGCTCGGGACCCACCAACCCCCGACAGAGGGACTCGCTCTGGTAAGTGTGAATACCCGTAATTTGCGCGCTCTGTTTTCCCCCATTGTCGCTGCGTGGACGTGGTTCCACATTTAATTACATGTTTTGTTTTGTGTGCAGTCTACTGACACACAATGAGACACAGTGGTATTATAGAGGAAACTACCAGTACGAATTTAACTAAATTACTACCTCGATTATCAGTTAACAGATGGGCAGGAATTTATTGTTTCAGTGATCCAATAAAAACATTTTTAACCGTCTGCTACACCCAATCTCAGTGTTCTGGCTCATACCCGAGCTCTCTTCCTCAAATGTAGCCGTATGCATCACTTCGGACATTTTTGGCTTTTTATTTTTGTTATATTTTAGCTATATCTGGCTAGTTACCTCGCTAAATGAATGTGATACACATCTGTGACATTCTGGTTGAAAGAGACGGGATTCTATTAGTAATATTGAAACGGTGAAACAATTGTCCCATTGTTAATAAACTTTCCAGGATTGTATTTCGCAAACTAGCAATTTACTGCAAAACATCACTTGACTTCACGCCACGGACTCTTCTGATGTCATGTCTGCCTCATTCTGATTGTTGGACTAAGTTGTTTTAAATTTCCTGTTTTATCTTCAGACATTAAAATGTAACTTTTTTTTTGTGTTTGTATTGCGTCACAACATGAATGGCTTGTGGTTATTTGTTATTTGTACGCTGGTTTATAGTTTTAGTAAAATAGTGAGGTGGCTGTTCTATTTAATAACCGATATGTGAAATAAATATTTTTTTTTAATATATATATATATATATATATATATATATCAAAAGGCTTCACTGGCCCAACCTGTTGAACATCAGAGCTTCTCCAGTGTTTTTTATCATCAGAAAGCACTCGTTCTAATTCATTAAGCTTCGTTAAGCCTTTAATAAAAGGTATTTGGTTCATGCAGGACATGAATTACAACAACAACAACAACAACAACGCTTTCCAAACCAATCATAAATTTTCAGTCATTCGACATTTGTTATGTATATTTGACCAAACATTTTTATTTACATTTCTATTAAAAGTTCACCCGTTTCTTGCGATGTGATTCCTGTTCTAGTCGCTTGTGTTTCCCCTGTTGCTTTAGCATTCTTTCATTGAGTATTCAATGTTTTGTGTTACTTCAAATACTTTGTACTGGACATCGTTTTTAGATTTTGCAAAACAGATGACATCACATCCTGCGTTTCCTGCGTTTAGATGGTTAAACATCGGTTCTGTGTGTTTCTCAGCGAGTGCATCACCACGGAGGCGCCCAAGCCAGACGGCGTGCCGGAGCGTACGCAGTGCGGCCCCATGAAGCTGCTGCAGTTCCACGCCAACTACCGGCCGGCGTACTGGGGCACCTGGAGCAAGAAGAGCTCGCACATCTCGGCTCGCTGCCCCCTCAAACGAGACAAGGTGAAACTACGTGGCGAGGGACTGTTCAGTTTATGACCAGGAGACCACCACTGTACTTGGTACTTCTTTTTTAGTGTAACTAAAGTCCCAAACTACAAAGCTGTGGTTTTTCGGATGCTTTACTATTTCATCTTTTATTCAATATTTGATTGTTTGTGGCTGTGACGCTAATCACTGTGTTCTCTGACCACAGGATGTGTTCGACTATGAGGTGGAGAGCGATGAAGAGTGGGAGGAGGAGGAACCGGGAGAATCCCTGTCTCACAGCGAAGGGGTGAGTTTCATTGTACTTTATTTTAACATTCAGGGTTCGTACGATCATGGAAAACCTGGAAAAGTCATGGTAATTTCCAGGCCTGGAAAATTCATGGAAAATACTTAAATCACAAAAGTTTTGGAAAAGTCATGTAAATTTGTTATATCCACTTGTTCATTTACGTTGAGTTTAAAATAATTCATATGTTTTTTGAAAGGAAGACTCAAATTATAATCCGGCATACGCCAAGTCCAAACAGGTGGATTTGCACATAAAAGAATAAACATTTATACAAGTGTTTCTAAGAATAAACATGTATAGTAATGTTTATTCTTTTTATTGTCTCACATGTTTCATTTAAGGTATATTGTATGTTTTGTAATTATCATTGTTTGAATACTACATTTTCAAAAGGTTTTCATGTACACAGAGATTTCAGTTTGGTCATGGAAATTCGGTTTAAAGTCATGGAAAAGTCATGGAATTCCACTGGTCAACATGTGTACAAACCCTGAACATTATTAAAGTTATAGTTTAAATACATTTAATTTAAAAACATGCAAAATACTTATGTACCCTGGCATCTACAGAAAATGTGTCTGGTTCACTGAAAACTACATAAAAAAATAAAACAATAAAAACAATCATCGCTTGCATGTGAATTTAATGTCAAAGTAACGTGGCCATAAAAAAAAGACAATTTCATTTTATTTTTTAAGTTTTGAGCCTGAAATTGGACCGTAGAGCACTTTTACTCTTTACTGCCCCTGACTTTGAGCCGGTTGATCGTTTTCAGGAAAACGAGGAGGAAGCGGGCGAAGCCGACGGAGAAGACGACGACGATGACGACGGCTTCTTTGTTCCTCACGGCTACCTCTCAGACGACGAGGGGGCTCCAGAGGAAGAGGTAGGGAGGCAGCTGAGACGTCTGTTGTGTTTGAATCCATCTTTATTCGTCTCTCCCGAAGGCCGTGACACAGCACGGGCGGTCTTTTATTCACTTCACTTTTATTCTTACGTCATTACATTTACACAGAATGAATATTACAGATTTCTGAATTTTTTGTTTCCAAGGCATCGACAACTCGTGTTGGGTGGTCATATTTAAAATGTACATTATAGTTTTCAACAACATTATGGTTGTGCTGTTAGATCCTCGCAGATGAGATCTACTCTCTCCGTTCTTACCTTTCACAATAAAAGCCTCAGACTGCATAACCGTCTACCAGAAAGAACACAAATTCACTCGAAGCTTTTCACTAAAAGAAAACCCAATAAAATAGTTGAAGCTATTTAGTTGGTCCTCAAATCTATTCAAACTGTTTATTGACATTGTATAGCTTTGATTCACGTGTTTATTTGTCATGCACACCCAGTATTTAAAGGCCTTTAATCTGACGGGCTGGTGTTTGAACTTTGTTCTTTTGACCTGTAACCTCCTCAGGCTGGCGGTGACCTGGAGAAGCAGAAACTTCGGCAGAAAGTGAAGGCGAAGGAGTGGGACGAGCTGATGTCCACCAAGAAGAGGATGAAGGTGCTGGACCCCGTGGTGAGGGGCTGCGTCTGGGAGGGAGAGGGGCCCGGGCTGCAGCTCTTCCAGCCGTACGCTCTGTGTCTGGTCGCGCCTTTGCCCAAAGCCGACACCAGCCCCAGCCCAGAGGAGTTTTCACGGAAGTGTCAGAGGGAAGCACAATGTAAGTGTGTGTGTGTGTGTGTGTGTGTGACATGATTCAATTCCATTAGGGGCTTAAGAAGTTATTCTGCGAGTCGATGCCGTGGTTTGTAGTTTTCGTGGATTGTTTTTCTCGAGGTGAAACCGTTACAGCGCCAGATGAAACTTTTTTCTTTACTTTTTCCAATTTTTATTTTAAGTTCATGACTTTTCTAATTCAGTGTTTTGAAACTGTTGAGAGCATTTGTTATGATTTGGATTATCTCTGAATTATATCCTTATTCTCGGGGTAGCAAATGTACATATTTTTTAGGGGGACATTTTTCCCCCACTGACTGAAATCAATCCAGGGGCATTACAAAATAAATTGGGGGCACTTTTTGAAACTTGTGAAATAACATTTAACCTTTGTTCAAAAATAATATATATACTTATTTAGGTTTGCAGTATATGAGAAAAAATGGCAATAATAACATTTTTAGGCAGTAGTCTAACAGAAAACAAATCAGACAATCATTAAATGTTATTCTCTTTTCTTTGTGGTTATTTTTTTATTATTTTTCATTGTTACATTTTTTTAAACGACTATTAACCATTATAACTGGGTTTTTTTTCCAATTAAAAATTATATTTATTATTCTTTGTGTGTACCTACCTAGTACAGGCAATACAGACGTAATATTTTGGCAGATAAATGGTACAAAATGGTAATGAGTACGATAGTGCCCGCTATAATAATTACAACCCACCCGTGAATGTCACAATCACTTTAACTATCATTACGTAATGACTGTTGGAAATGTTTTTTATATAGGTAAGTTAAGTTGGGGTTCTAACTCCCTCTCTCTTCCCTCCCTCAGTACTCGGTCAGCTGCTGCCGCTGCTGCACGGCAACTGCAACAGCAGCAAAATGATCATCACCGAGTTTCAGGAGTTCTGTCGTCAGCAGACCTCCTCCTCCTCTTCCTCCTCTTCGCCTCCCCAACTGTCCAGTCCTCAGAGCCCAGCGGACAACGTGCCCACCAGGTGAAATATCAGTTTCTGTGTGGATGACATGCGATCCAAAATAAAACTATAATGGAAAGATGGAAGTGTTACAGTCGTCGTATCCCAAAGTAAAACACAACGCAGTGTTATAAATATCTTGATGATCATCTCATTTACACATTGTATCGTCATTCTCCACATTCAGCGAACAGTGGAACCAAATTCACTTTATTCTGCTCATACAGAGCAAATACAATATATATATATATATATATATATAATCAATTAATTATTTATTTACTTGTTAAAGAAGCAATATAATATAATATAATAAATATAAAGTGCTTGAATTTGTATTATTATTTTTTTTTTAATCCTGAAATAATCTTCATTTGTTTTTAGGTCGATTAAAATAACGCATCTCTCTCCCCCCCCTGATCAGAATCCAGGTGAAGCGTCTCATCAAGGGCAACGCCGTGTACGAGAAGCGCTCGGCCCACAGGCGCTGCTGCTGGTACGTGCACAAGGAGGTGCTGTCCCGCTGCGGGCAGGAGGCGCTGCCCGTGCCCTGCCACTGGACCTACCTCACCACCGGCGCCCGGGAAGAGTCCCGCGAAGAACCCCAGGCGGCCACGGGCTCTCACGGGAACTCCCCCACCACACCGCAGACCTCCTCCACCACGTCGTCATCCTCCAAGAGGAAGAGCACGGGCAGCATGTCGATCACCAAGTTCATGAAGAAATGCACGGACCGAGAGCAGGTAGAGAAACTGGTTACCGTGCGCTAAAAGCTATATTTTAGTTTTTTCACAGGCTCATTTGATCCTTTTCCTAAATGGCTTTAACTCCCTTGTTCTTTGCAGACGGAGGCGATGGAGGCTGACGGTTTTCAAGCCGACAACGAGGAAGACGACGAGGAAGACTGCGTCATCGTCTCCACGCAGAGTGGTGAGTCACACACCGGTTGGCGAGACAGGCTAAAAACCTTTTTTGAAGTAGCAGACACAGTGTGCAGCGGCGGAGCCGGAGATGAGGTCGTGTGATTACGGGTTCATATCGGGGTCTGTATGATTATGGAAAACGTGGAAAAGTCATGGAATTTTAAAGTGTTTTTTTTCCAGGCCTGGATAAGTCCTGAAAAAAACAAATCTCCAAAGTTTTGGACATTTGTTAAATCGATAAACTTTTAAAAGAAAGACCCTTAAAATATAAGACGGAATACGCTCTCTTTCATGCTTGCATATTTTTCGTGCTGCAAGTGAACGCACCGTAACTGAAAAGACAAAAATGTTTTACTTAATAAAGTAATTCTTATTAGTCTTTATTTGAGTTATATACTGTATGCTTTGGAATTCTCTTTGTTGGTTTAAATACATTTTCTAACTTTTTTTAATTTTTACACTGAGATTTCAAAAATGTTTGGCCATGGAAATTTGTTTAAAATTCCTGGACATCCATTGGTCAACATGTGTATGAACCCTGTTTACATCAGGCTTCATACGGTCATGGAAAACCTGGAAAAGTCCAGGAAGAAAATTTCATCACAAGATTTTTAGAGAATTCCTGGAAATTAGTTATATTCATACGTTCCATTTATATGTTTTTAAAAGAAAGACGCTCAAAATATAAGCAGGCGACTATTTTTACGGAAATCCATAAGTCAACATGTGTATGAACCCTGTTCTACGCCTTAAGCCGTCTCTTCATCTTTAGTTTAACGGTGGTGTAATTCATGATTTAAAAAAATAAATAATAATTAAATGTCTCTCTAGCCTCCACCCGAAAGACCTCCTCCAGTGAGGGAGACTGTCCGATGGAGGTCACCCCCTCCGACACGGCGGCGGCTCTCCCCGTGGCCAGCGCCGCTCCAACGCTCGCCACCGCCTGAGGCTCCTCCTGATCAAGCTCCGCCCCCACCCCCAACGCTCCCCCTCCATACATGTCTACTTCCTGGTTCTGAACTCTACGGCGTCCAAAGACAGAATCACGGCTTCGAGCGAAGGGGACGCGGCGCTCTCGATACAGGCGGCTCGCAGCAGCAGGTGACTTCCACTCGCCATCAAGCGCCTTCTCGCCTTTAATTTAGTTTTTAATGATCCGGGAGTCTTGAGAGATGAAGTCGTGCCTAAAAAAGAAAAAAATCGGGACTTGTGTGGCTTTGATCATTAAAGGCAGGTTACGTCCGACGATCGTTAACTGTGTCCGATCCTCCCGTCGACGTGTCCGTCGGCCACGTTTTTGTCGCGTGCCTCTTTAAAGTCTCTCTGGCGTTGCGTCAGATCGGATTGAGGAAGAGGACGAGGAAGAGCGGAAGGGAAATGCCCAAATGTTCACGAGAAGAAGCGTTCGAGACGTCGAGAACGGCATAATTCACATTACTTGAGACGCTTGAATCCATGACGTTAAATATGTGTGTTTGTGTGTGTGTATGTAAATATATATAGTTTACCAGAATAAGGGGGGGGGGGGAGGGGGGGAATGAGAGGCTGAAAGTCCATCTGTACATCTTCCCTTTTCGACTTTCAATGGGTTCATTCATTCTGCAATCTCTAACTCTGACAACCCGCTGGAGTAGTTGCTAGATCTGTACTTGTACAGTTAGGTCCAGTTTCACAGTGTTTTATAAATATGTATTTTTTTCAAGAATACTTGAACAGGATAAAAAATTCATTAAACATGAATAAAAGTACCGCACTTTTATATTCCATTCATTCCTCGCCGTTTTCCTTTTTTTGGGGGGACGCCAACACCATCGCTGCTGACGATTTTAGGTGGGGAATTAAGCTACCGTTGCCACGGCAACCGTATGTTAAATCCCGGCTTTAGAGACAAGAAAATATATATATATATAGCTCTTAAATATTAACCGACGGTGACGTATGGAGGCCTGAAAGTGCTTATGATGTCATCCGTACACACGACCTGAGCGTTTAACGGCAGCGACGAGGTCGTATCCTGCTCCTGATTGTAGGTGTAGTTTAAAAGGTGGGGTAACTACTGCTTTCTCTTACCTTCAATAAGAAGACCGTTCCAGTTGTGGGTGTCTCCAGCATCTGAAATATTTACTGATAAACATGCCGTTGGTTCAAGCTCTCAACATTGAACACGAGGGATTAAAGGCAGTTTGGAAGTGGAGAAAGAGACGGGAAAAGAACAGCAGGACTTTAACCACTTGAGAAGAGGAAAAGATTGTGTATTGACGATATTTGGAATATTTCCACGCTCTTATCTTTGCTCTCTTCAAAGCCTCAATTCTCCTTCGTTAAACAGTAACAACGGTCGCTGCCTCGGAGTTTGTGTTGTGACTTTTGTGAAATCCTCACTAATCCTTTAAAAGCCCAAAGTCACAACAACAACAATCTAAATCTTACATATAATCTTCTCGTGAAGGCAGTCTTTAGATTTGACGAGAGCGAAGCTATCGGCCCCAGTTCCCCGTCATAAATATAGAGACCGCAGAACTTGAACCGGTCTTTAAAATATTTATAATTACTTGCATTCAAAATAATTCCCCAGTTCGAGGAGCTTTTTGGGTTCTCGTGTTCGTAGGCGTGACGCATCTTTAGGAGCGGATTGAAAGGAAACACACACATCGGTGGTAATTCTGTTTATTAAACAAAAGGTTTATGTGCAATGCAAGCGATCTGGTTACAGGCAGGTTATTAAAAAGCAACGGAATACATCGAGACGGATCTCTAACTCTTTACCAAGAGGTACAATGCTGATCATAAAAAAAACATTTGCACCCTTCCATTGAATACCTGAAGCAGCGAAAACTGTAATAATTACAACCGGTTTAACGTGACAATTCAATTATACTGTAAAAACCAAAACAAACCTTTTGATCCATTTCCGACTCGTTCTGAGCGACGAGGAGAGGTAGGTCGTTGTCTCAACCGGGCGGGAGAACAAACTATTGGCTCTCAAATTTACCCGCTAGAGGTTCACGCCGAGCAAAATACCAAAATAAATATATCGACCGTCGACGGCATTATTCAGGAGGGAAGGGTGGATATTTGGAAAGGGGCGGGGCTAATAAACATTTGAACCGGAGACCGTTTCTATCTCGAGGAAATGTGTTTGATACAAATACAAGACTCGAGAGAAATGAAATAAAACGGCATTATGAAGACCCAAATAATAATTCATGCCAAAGCGAGTTTACGTGAAGCTTCTGCAGCGAGACAATATGGTTCACTCGAGGTGTTAACGTTATGATCACTTTTCTTTTAAACATTTGGGGCACTCTTAGTGTTTTAATAGTTTTAAATAACCTTGGAAAGTGCTTCAAACTTTGGTAGGATCTCCGTCACGCGGCTAACACTTTGTTAACGCCACACATCGGGGGACGCTCAACCCCAAAACGTTTATGCTTCCGTTAGTCAGCGAGAAGACGAGAAACTACCGGCAAGGTGATCCCGAAACATGTTGGAAGGTCGCAGCATTCGCCGAGGAAGATCTGCTGAGTTTCTCTTATTGAAGCGACCTTGGCGGAGGTCTTTGTATTATGTCTCTGTGCGGGACGCCGACCCAGAAGAAGACGATAACGACGTGTGTGACGCACGAGTCGGGCGTGTGCTCGTATGTAATGAAAATGTTACATTTAAAGTTTGTGGAGGAGCCGACAGACGGGGGGACAGAAAACATCTCGTTTTGAGGACGAAAAAAATCACTTTGAACTTGAGCACCGCCAAAACAACGTTTAAAGCCAGAGCGCAGACAGCGAATACAAGTCCACCACGACGACGGGCACGCCACATTTACTCCACTAGCCTCCGTCTGCACGGTGACCCGTTTACTACACACACGGTTAGTCCCTCAACATGCCACGTGACGGGGAGGCGGTCGGTTCACGGCCTTCTTCTCCTCTCTCCCCCCCGACTCGGGTTAGTAGTTGTACAAAATAAACGTTTCGTGAGGAGGCGGCGGGGGGGTGGGGGTGCAAATCCACCCCGGTAGGACCAGAGGCGGTGGAGGTTGAGAGGTGGGGTGCTCAGCTCAGGGTCCGGATGTTCTCCAGCAGCTCCGGCTTGAGGAGGGCGGGGCTCTTCCGGCCCGCGGCCGCGACGTCCGCCTGCACCGCCGCGTCCCAGGCGAACGTGAGCAGAGCGGCGGGAACCTGAAGGAACCAGAACCAGAGGGTGTGAGCCATGAGGGTAGGGCACTATGCATGGTCAGGGAATGAGAAAACTAATGTTTGGTGTTTTTTTTTATATATATATATATATATATATATTTTTTTTTTTTTTTTAAATATAGATATATATTTTTATATATATATATTTCTTTTTAATATATATATACATATATATTTTAAATATAATACATTATTTGTATGATTTTTAAAAAAAAGGTACTCGAGGCACAAACCTGAAAAGATAAAACTACATTTAAATTTTAAAAAAGCAAATATATATTTATACATTGTGTATGCAATGTTTTCTGGAAACTCGTGGAACCGTTATCAGCCTTTCACTGAATCAGTTGCCAGTGGAATAACAGAATACGATTGAATAATATACGAACGTGTGATTTTAAAACAAACTGAACTCTAGCGTCCACCCACCAAGTTGCACTCGGCGAGGGCGACTTCCTCCGTCTCCGTCAGCTTCTGGCCTCCGGGCGCGATGAGTTCAAAGGGCTGCCAGCCGTCCACCAGCGAGTCCCGGACGAACGCGAACAGCACGGGCATCCGGTCCCACGCGTAGAAGGTCCCTGAGGCGACACGCCGTCATCTCCCCCGACTCGCTTCCGTCCGCCGCCACCGGGGGCGCTCGACAAAACGGCGCTCCGACTCACCCTGCAGCAGACTTCCGTCGGGCAGTCGGATCCTCAGCAGGGTGTAGTTGTACTTCCTCCTCTCCCTCTGCTCCTCCTTCTCCCTCATGGCCTTCGTGCGCAGCATGGCGTTCTTGTCCACCAGCTCGCTCCTGGGGGGGAAAGCGCCAGAGAGATGCGTTCAGCTTCGGACGTGGAGTGGCGTGGCGTGCGTCTCCAATCGACCAGCGCCGTACCTCTGCTGCTGCTCCTTCTTGAGCTCGTCCGCGGTCAGGTTGTAGAACTCCACCGGCAGCTCGAAGCGCTGGCCGTGGAGAGACGGCCTGAAGGCCTGAGGCTGCCGGTCCAGCTGAGCCCGGACCGGCTCTCCTCTCTGCAGGCGGTCCCTCCTCTCCTTCATCAGCTCCAGGCCGTCGGCGCTGTGCTCCAGCAGGACCAGGAACTCCTCGTCCTCCTCTGATCTCCAGCAAAAGGAGAACGCAAAATCAGGATATGGAAAAACTCGATGAATGTTATTGGAAAAGGTTGGATTAGTTTACCGTGACCCTCTACAGGGAGCATGATGCTCGTGAAGCTCAGCGCCTCCAGGAACTCTCTCGTTCCCTCCACACTACGAACCTTCTCCTAAAAATACATGAAACAAAATGGGAGTGATATAAAAAGAAATGCCCCAAGAAATAAATAAATGGGGATGAGGTCCTGCAGGACTCACCTGGTACACCTTGTTGCTCAGTTTAATCTTCCTGTATTTCTCTTCTGTGGGATTCTTACATATATTGTCAATATATCTGTTGACAAAATAATGTAATAAGTACAACGTTAGTGTTTAAAACATTAGTACTCAAGTCTGTGACAACAGCAGAAGTCAAAAAACTGAACTTAAAGCTAGGCCTTTGGCTTTCTGTCCGCTCTGGCGCCCCCTGTGGACAACAGTGGTAGTGTTCCCATCACCAGAGCCAATTGAGAAAACGTCTCATTCTACTGCAGCAGGGAGCCCTGGTTCTGGTTCTCCTGCGTCCCCCCTCCCTCTAGAGGGCCCAGCGACACGGCCCGGACCTCCTGACGGTCTCATTTACGTATGAAGGTCATACCCAGGCGTCGGTATGAAATTGAGCTAAAAGTTCCTCCCAGTAACTTTACAGTCAAAGTGAAGATCGAGCGTTCTCTTACTTGCTTATGATTTCCACGGCAGCCTTCACCTTCTCCCGGTCTTTGTTGAACGTGTGGACCATCATCACGGAGGCCTCAACCGCGTCCTCCTCAAACCGCTGACGGTCACAACCCGAGGACACGGTTAGACCAACGGGACTCGTTCAGATTAAAATATCATGCAACACCAACAAGGGACGATATCTTCAGACGTACCATCAGGATGGCCTCTTTAATGTGAACTTCCCTCTCGCTCTTGGTTACCGTGGCTCCCGTTAGCGGGCAGGTGAAATACACACCCGACACCGACAGACCGGCGGGATCTCTCACCCGCATTTTGGGTCCCTGGAAAAAAGAATCGTCAGAGTAAATACTGACCACAGTGATTCATAGGGGTCATATCCCGGTCGTCCATACCTCCACTGCGCCTTCTTTCTCTTTCTCCGCCAGTGCAGCCGCCTCCAGCTCTCTTTTAACTACAAGCAGAGCCAGAAGAGTCACGTTTAACCTTCAGTCAAACATCTGTTCATCCTCTGAACACATGCAGAGACCATCCCAATATTAAATAGTATTAGCTTTCCATGGATTTTATGTTGTGGGCCTCTTGAATACCCCCAAAACACAGAAGTGAACAGGTGTATTTGAAAAAATAATACTAATCAAAAGACAGTAATCCAAGTTGTCCCAAATATGGCAAATACAAATAATTTGATATAATTTTCCACAAAGCAGAAGGTATTAAATGATGTGAATGTTTAGTGATCAAGTGGTTTTCAGAGGATAATATATATATATATATATATATTGTTTCTATACAACACACAAACATACATACATAATCAGTACTAAATTTAACCAAATATTACTTTATAAAAAACTGACGTGGACTTATTGGCATTAGTGATTGGATAAATTGGATTTAAACCTAATATCAACTGCATGTTATAACAGAAAGCAAAGCTACATTACTCAAAGCATCCCATTATTTAACTTTTTTTAGTTATGTGGGGGAATTAAACTCATTGTAACCCTCTACAGCCTGGACATAGTTGTGTTTATTCAATGTCTCAGAGTAAAGTGTTCTCACCTTGGTTCCTGATGGCGTCCTGGGAGGTCTGGACCTTCGGCCGGGGGTGCTGCTCTATCCGGGCCAGGGCTGCGGCTCCGGCCATCTGGGACCCTTTGGTGGGGGCATGGCGGTTGTGTCTGGCACCGGAGCTGCTCTGCACCACCTCGGGCTTGGCACTACGGCGTCACGAGGGAAGAGGGGTGCAGGTTCAAATCCCCGTTCCCAAACGGAGACACAAACTTTGCATCGAGACGCGAGAAGTGGAATATGCCGGCGAAGTTCGGAGCGTTTTATGAATTCGGGTGAAAGGAAATTAAACGCCTTGAGGAAATGGTGTAAATAAATCTAAACAAATCGATGATACATGAATTGAAGTACAGAGGGCATAACTGATTATATAATATATTGGAAAATACACATAAATGACACAATAATAAAAGTGTCTAAAACAAGTAGTTACTTCATCATAATGTTTTAAAGTAAAGCTATATTAAATATAACAATCGTGCACGGAATAAACAAAACAAAGAACAGTATAACAAGTAAGATAACGAATCAGAACTCACAATATATACTGTATTCTCTCATAATTCCACACGTCACCTACTGTGTGCAGCAGGTACGGGGAACAAGCACGCTTTCAAATGTTGTGATCTCGTGATTTGCTTCCTAACTGGATTCTGTGGTTGTTCGCTATGAATTTAAAGGATTTCTTTTGTTTTAAAGAAGAAAAAACATGTGATGGAAAAATGAAGAAAATATGTATTATAACTGTCAATGTGGTTGACACGTGGAATGGTTGTGACAAAGAATTTAAGACATGAAAAGGGTTGTAATCACACAACTGCAGTATGCTTATTATTGTTTTCTTTTTTGCATGCATAGCATTAGCTTTGAACTAGTGGAGAGAGAGAGTTGTCTCTAATATTATAACTATATATATATATTTTTTTTTTTCTTCATATATATATATATATATTCAAAGACAATACAATACACGTATAATATGTATTGAATTGTTTATTTGTAAGTGCATTAATTTAGGGGGATATTAAAATAAGTACTCACAAATAAATGACCTAACTACTAACCAGCTAACACAAACTAATGCGGTTTACTTCACACTGCAGTAACGCAGCGGGTCTATTTCTAGTCCGAAATTATGAGCAATGAACTAGTTAGTTAAGAGCATTGGCTAAATTAGATTGTTTGGGGATTAACTGATCGCCACCATGACATTAGACAGGCGCCTCCCGCTGTGCAGAGTTATGTAATCTAGTAGCGAACGGTTAAAACGGGTTGAACGTTATTATACAATAAAGAAACCCACTCTAATCTGCATTTAATAATAGCGACACAGTTAATCACACGATGACCAGCAGCTAGCTAGAGTTCAGCCGCTAGACGGCTATAGCTAAAAGGAAAGTTAAAACTTGTTATTTGCCTGTTGGCTTCTTCCGTTAGTTTCTTCCCAGGTCCCGCAGATTTAAACTTAACGTCTTTCTTAAAGTCATCGAAAAACTTCTTCATCTCCGTCAGCTGTCACTGGGGAAATAAATAAATAAATAATAATCCGGCCGCGGAAATAGATGAAGAGCGACTCGCTAGCTGACGTTGGATTTCAGCTCAGACCAAAACAAAAGCGTGTCAGCTGACAGAAAAAACTGCTTCCGCCTCTCAAACGTCTTCTTTTGTGGTTTTCTTCAAACGGCGGTTGGAGCTCTAGCGCCACCTTCTGCTCAGGAGTGCAGATCCATCGATAACATTCAATTATTTTCGTTTTTTTCGTTTTAAATTGCTTTAAATATTTTTATAAATAGCTTTTTGTGTGTTTCTTGAGAACGGTGTCTGCTTGTGCATAATTTGTTGAAGTGTAACAATAAATAAGAGCATTTATAGAAAAGGTATCGAACGTGCACTGCCCTCTAGTGACCATAGTGAAGCTCTGCAACATGCATTTAATTCCAACACAGACGTTATAACCTATGCTTAAAACTACAGTTATTGAGTAATTGATGCAATATATGATCAGATTATGCAACTGCAATACAAAGCTTAAAAACAATGTCATTATATTTGTATTGTGGTTTATATGACCCAAATCCATAGCAGCTCGGAATACATTTTCACTTCAAGAAAATTA
This sequence comes from Liparis tanakae, assembly GCA_036178185.1. NCBI lineage: Eukaryota > Metazoa > Chordata > Actinopteri > Perciformes > Liparidae > Liparis > Liparis tanakae. The sequence continues at coordinate 22,891,585 of CM070102.1, forward strand.
GTTTTCAGAAAAAAATATAACGACATTATAGATTATTTATTGTTGGGGAGAAGCAACTTCAATCATTCATCAGAGGGTAAATTACATCTTGGCAGGAATGCTGGAATATATAAAAAAGTAATAAAAAGGTAAAAAGGGGTGCACGTAGGAAAGAAGAAGATTTTTTTTCTCGAAAAAAATATACTTTATATACTATTAAAAAAAAGATACATGTGTTTTGTGTAACTGCATTGGTTCTAGTGGTGATAGATTGATGTCAGTGGGAAACGCAAGCTGCCCGCTTAATTGATAAGTGAAGGGAGACGAAGAGTAAATGGCCTCTTATGGTTACGAAGAGCTTTATATATAATATTGAAATAACCCAGATTAAATATTAAGATACTAATATATTCAAAGTCATAATACATTCCTCATTGCTGTTATTTTCTTCTATTAACCGCCAGTAAAAACAGAAACTCTCATATTTACGAGGAGCCCTGAAAGCAGCATCGAGGTTAGCTGCTTGTGCCACGTCAAACGTGACGTAGCAGGAGGTGTAGTCCGGGTGGGAGGTGTCCAAGGAGCCAGTACAAGATACTCCTCAACGGCTGGCCGGGCATTAATGGTCTTAACCACCACCAGGAGCACCTGCGAACAGGTAAGAAGAGTCTAACTCTCCAGTCACATATATTTTATTCATCTCGGAGGTGTTCTCGGAGCCGCAGAGCTAGCTAGCTAGCTGCTAACCTCTCCGGTGCAGGTGACACCCGCTCACGCGCTGCTCCTCCAGCCCAATGAGGGCGTCTCGCGACAACGTGTGATGATACGTGTAGTCTGCATGGGAACCACTAACTTAAATATCATGTACTCCGAGTGCAGAGGTGTGTTGCCTCGTTTTGTAAAGTTTAAATAACGTTGTGAGTGCGGGTTTACCCTGTTCTGTGAGGAGGAGTTCCCGGTAGCAGCGAGCCGCTCAAACACACATTAAAGTGGGACTCCTCTCCTTCAAGGCTTCCCCTGTAGTCCCAGGACAACATGGGAGTTATATTTGTATTAAACAAACAAAATCAAGGTGTTGAGAGCAATTTCCTCGTTTGTGATTACAACTATTACACTAGATTACATTATTTGTTAGTTTTGCTTATGAAACTATAATTTGTTGGCTCCAAATTAAATATTATTGCACAACTATACCTTCATAGTTTTGACAGCTCAGATTTTTGTTTTGCAGCCAAATATAATTCGAGTTTAAAAACTAGCAAATAATGTATTCTTAGTTTATATATTTTTACTTTTGAACGAGACATTTGCTCTCAAAACATGTGGTAAACCACAAATATACATGTATTAATATCCTGTTGGATCACTATGATGATGATGCTGATGATGATGATGATTATGATGCTGACGCTGCACTGGTTGTTCTAGTTTTACAAGCATGAGATTGTAGAAATACCGATGTCATGAGCTTGATATAAACCTCACCATCCTAAAATAGTTTGGTCTAGTCATCAAACTAAACGTCTTCTCATCTCATTGCCAGGTGTGTGCGTGTGGAATGTGTGTGTGTGCGTGTGTGTGTGTGTGTGTGTGTGTGTGTGTGTGTGTGTGTGTAATCCACACAACACACTCCTTTAATCATGACTCAACTTATTTAAAACAAATGTTTTAATTGCCTTACACAATTTAGTCATCACAAATATTAAAGTCATCCCTTCAAATGTTATAATAATAATATGTGTGTAATTGTGCAATATTATATATATATAATAGAATTATTATTATTATACAATAAATTCATAGTGCAATTAATATATTCATACATCATTTCCAGACCTCTGTAAATCCTCAGTAGGAGCTCGTAAGTAACCACTCGTCCCATTTCTTTCCCAGCGTGGCAGTAAACCAGAAGCACTTTTCACCATGGACCCGAACGCCAGCGGACTCGCTACCAGGTTGGCCGAAGCCGGCCAGTCTCACCTGCTGAACTTTTGGCAAGAGCTGAGCCCGCAGGAGCAGGGCGACTTCGCCCAGGACCTGCAGAAGATGGACTTTCAGGAGATCAACGGCTTCTTCCGGAAGGCCATGGAGGCGTCCGGCAGCAGCAAAGACGAGAAGATGGACGCCCGCATGGAGCCGGTGCCGCGGGAGGTGCTGGGCAGCGTGACGAGGGACAGGGAGAGTCTGAAGGACTGGGAGGAGGAAGGTGAGCGCCATCGAAACTGACCCAGCTCATCATTTTTACACCTTTTTTTTATTTGACAATGTGACGAGGAAATTCGTCAGCGTTTTGTTAAATTGGATTCATCATTATGTCATCACGAGGCAGTGAGTAATTTGCATAATTGGCAAACTTGAAATACTTGCCTAGTTGCAGGAACAATACCACTGTGTCACATTCCAAGGTGAGGCACGAAGAGTAAATATTTCCAGGTGTCCCGAGCCAAAACATCACATAGTGATCCGGATACTTTGATGTTGAGACGGGGGAGCGCGCATTCTTGTAACTTGTCATTGATGAACAATTCGACTATCATCAAAAACTCCCCCGAGTCTCCCAAAGAGTCTTGTGCGTAGGTTTTGAAAAATGAGCACGTCAGCGTCTTGCGTTGGTTCGTTGTACTATTGCGCAATCTCCCTCTTGGTGTGTGTGTGTGTGTGTGTGTGTGTGTGTGTGTGTGTGTGTGTGTGTGTGTGTGTGTGTGTGTGTGTGTGTGTGTGTGTGTGTGTGTGTGTGTGTGTGTGTGTGTGTGTGTGTGTGTGTGTGTGTGTGTGTGTGTGTGTGTGTGTGTGTGTGTGTGTGTGTGTGTGTGTGTGTGTGTGTGTGTGTGTGTGTGTGTGTGTGTGTGTGTGTGTGTGTGTGTGTGTGTGTGTGTGTGTGTGTGTGTGTGTGTGTGTGTGTGTGTGTGTGTGTGTGTGTGTGTGTGTGTGTGTGTGTGTGTGTGTGTGTGTGTGTGTGTGTGTGTGTGTGTGTGTGTGGGTGTGTGTGTGGGGGTGTCTGGACCATTTAGCAACGGGTTTTTAATCCCGGGGAGGATGACAGTGGAGGCGGGCGCCCCGAGCACATCTGGTCCTGATTCGGGTCTGACGTAAATGGAGTTGCTGCCTGACCCCCCCCCCCCTCATGAGGTCACTCTGCTCCGTCAGTACCAGAGGTGTGTGTGTGTGTCAAAGTCTAGCAGCCCCGCCCAGTATTGCACAGCGAGTCACGTAGGAGCAGTTTATGCAAGACGGACTGGGACCATCATAAAAACGAGCGAACAACAATAAAGACGACGCGACGCTCCTGCAGAGTCGTCCGAATCCTAATTTACCACAAAGACAAAGTCCTGCTGGAGGAGCCATAAAATAAACAGATCGCATTCATTTCATTTATGCATTTCATCAGCGATATTATTGTTTATCTAAGTTGTCCTCCAAACGGGCAATAAGAATGCCCCGTGGCCGTTATTTGAGATTAGATAGAGAGCTGGTGGGATGAGATTGTGTATCATGTCATGGCCTAGATACGTGTCGCTATCTTAAATAAACTTTATAGTAGGGCTGCAACTAACTCGTCATAACAATAGAGTAGCTGCTCGCTCTATAACATGTCAGAAAGTTGTCCTCAAATGTTCTGTTTGAATACTCAAATATAAAGACTCAAGAAAACAGAAAACAGTCAAGATCCAAACTTTTAAAATGAGTTTTTGTTCCATTTTTTCCAAATACTAATTTGATTTAAACCATTATTTCGCAATACATTTATCGTTTTCCGACTGTTGGATTGATCGTTGCAGGTCTTGCTTTATTCGTGCTGCAACTAACTATAACTTTTACTTTATTAAATCAATACGGATGTCAGAAAATGGTCCTCAAATGTTCTGTTTTTGTTCCACAACTTTTTAAACTTTTTACTGTCACAGTGGAGTCAAGAAAACATTCAAGAAGAGAATGTCCCCCACAGACATTTACTCAAAATGATGAATTGATTTAAAACCATTGTTTCGCAATACATTTCTCAATCCGACGCCTGCTCTTCACGCCGCTGTGCTCTCCGTCAGGTCTCCGCTGCATCTCTCAGAGCAAAGTGGCCGTCCTGCTGCTGGCCGGGGGCCAGGGCACCAGGCTGGGGGTCTCTTACCCCAAAGGCATGTACGACGTGGGGCTGCCGTCCCACAAGACCCTCTTCCAGATCCAGGCCGAACGCATCGTGAAGCTCCAGCAGCTGGCGGAGCAGAAGTACAACACCAGGTGCTCTATCCCCTGGTAAGAGATGACCGAGGCATTGAATTGATGCTTTTATTTTGAAGGAGAGAAGAAAATAAAGAAGGATTTAAGCGACTACTTACTGTTGTTCTTTTCATAATTGCAGCCGCAACCATTTTCTGTTTGCATGCTGATTTAAGTTGTTGAATAACTCTGAAGGAAGTTGCATTTCTGGGAAAGGATTATCTCCCCGTGGAGGAGATCAAAGGACAGTTTGAAAGTTTAGAAGATGGAGATAAGAGGAGTGCATAAAGTCGACACAACGCCCGCAGTCAGGGTTTAACGGTCTGGAAATGGCTTTATGACATCATCCTCATCAGGTGGACTGTGGGTCAGTCTGTCAATCAGCTGGTTGGCGGTTCAGTCCCCGCCCACTTTATATGGCTCCGGCTTGAAGTTTCGTTTTCTTCTAAACATGAACTGACATTTCAAAGATTTCCAAAGAACATTTGTATTTATTCTGAGTTTTCTTTCTCCCGTGTTGCCTTCAGGTACATCATGACCAGCGGCAGGACGATGGCGGCCACCAAGGAGTACTTCTCGCGACACAACTACTTTGGCTTGCAGAAGGACAACGTCATCTTCTTCCAGCAGGGCATGCTGCCCGCCGTGGACTACGACGGGAAGCTCATCCTGGAGAGCAAGGGGAAGCTCTCCATGGCCCCCGGTGTGTGTGTGTGTGTGTGTGTGTGTGTGTGTGTGTGTGTGTGTGTGTGTGTGTGTGTGTGTGTGTGTGTGTGTGTGTGTGTGTGTGTGTGTGTGTGTGTGTGTGTGTGTGTGTGTGTGTGTGTGTGTGTGTGTGTGTGTGTGTGTGTGTGTGTGTGTGTGTGTGTGTGTGTGTGTGTGTGTGTGTGTGTGTGATGGAGGTTGTGTGTCTCATACGGGGTCGTCCCTGTGTGTGTTTCAGACGGGAACGGCGGTCTCTACAGGGCTCTGGGGAACCAGGGCATCCCGGACGACATGCAGCGGCGGGGCATCGAGTTCATCCACGTGTACTGCGTGGACAACATCCTGGTCAAAGTGGCGGACCCCTCCTTCATCGGCTTCTGCGTGAAGAAGGGAGCGGACTGTGGAGCCAAGGTGGGTCGGGTCGCACCTCCTCGCTCTTCCTCTCTTCCCCTCCTCCCCCCTGTCCTCTTTACGAAGTGCCTTTTTTGAATGTTCCTCTTAATCGGTGTCAACATTATAAATTTCCAACAGATTCCATCTGTTTTGAGCAACTTGCAAAGCAACATATGTTTAAAAAATATATAATATTAATAATATATTAAGACTACATCAATAAAACAAATGTACAAATCACTGAAGCAAACAATATAAACAATATATTATGTATAGAATATAGCAAGCATAATAAAAGTTTGTTTTGTTTACATTGTAATTGCACATGAGAGCTTTATGCAAGAAAGCTGCAGCCCTAAGTGCAAACATCCACTTCTAAGTTAAAACTATTAACTTACCATCCACCAATCAGGGAGCGAGTACTGACCAATCAGAGGCAGAGTAGACCGGGTCTTGTGGGTGTGGAAAAAGGTTTGAAGTACTTGTACACAGTTGCTGTATTTACCTAAAGTAGATAGATGGCTACTACAATAAGACTGCTGTGGGCGTGAACACCAGAAAAACACATTTTAGATGCATTATATACCGATATACTTATAAACTGATAAATATTTTTTTGTTTAGGTCTCTAAAATATCTTTTGTTGCACACAACTACACTTCAAAATACCCAGACTAACTGTAATATACATGTTGGTGCTCATTAGGCGTGAAACAGTCCACCATTTATTCTTAGAGATGTCATGATGTTGCCCAAATATCTTTTTCACATGTTTAATTTTGTGATAATAATGGCCTTTTTAGTTTTCTCCTATTTAAACTATCAATTTGTTTTATTTATTTAGTGTCAGATGCTTCATTTAAAGAAGATAAAGATTAACAGCGGTTGACGCAGGAGCAGATTTATGAGCTTGTTTATTCCCGTAGTAAAGTCACAAAATATAGTTATAAAGATGTCGTTCACCCGCCACACCGACGCGCTCGTTTACCTTTCACCGGAGCAGGAAGTAATAATAACATCGTCGGAAAGCACGTACGCAATTATTATAACGGATCAAATAGGGTTGTACAAATATTGGTGTGCGCCTGATAAGTCTGCAAAAGAACAAACTGTCAGCAAACAAATTAATTAAAACTGAGTCAGCTGCGCTGCACCTTCCATGACTCACCACTGGGCGGCAGTAGTGTCCACTTTGTCTCCTTGAGCAATGACTTCATGAAGGCTTTCTAGGAAACGTGAGTGAGCCCAGTTCCTGAAATGTTCATCATGGTCTCAGATAGCATGAGCGATGAGGAGAACGTCACTCTTTCCCCCGAAAAGGAGTTTACTTTTACTCTTTTGAAAAAATAAAAATGAAAAATATGCCTTTTACGAGTAAACGGTTGAAATGGAAACTTTTTTTCTCCACTAGTGGATGAGCCATATTCATGACTGCATGCTTAACTATTTCTCCTTTTTTAGTAACATTTTTTGTTTGGCTTGTAATGCTTAAACAGACCGTAGAACTGGGAAACGTATTTGAGATGCACCTCGCAGAGCAGGTCCACTGGCAACGTCTTGTTTATTATGTACTTAATTAACCAAGAAAGATGGTGTAAAGAAACACATTGTGGATGCACATTATCGTTTCTGCTATATTTATTTATACATATATATATATATATATTTATTTATTTATACATATATTTATTTGTTTCCCAGCTAACGCAACATATTTAAAAGCTTAACTCCTGAGCAAAGTCCCAACCTCCCATCATAAATTACTCAGCTCCACTGCAGTTCATGTGGCTCCACCACCACCACCACCCTTTCCCCTCACTCCACCCCTTCACCAACCCCCTCATCAGGACTCCACTCTGTCATTAGCAACCAGCAGATGGGGAGAGGGTTGTGTTGTTTTTAGTTTTTTCTTCATTCAGTGCAGACTTTAACTTGCTGGCTGCAAAAAAAGAACAAAAAAGTGGAACTCGCTTTTGAGTCTAAACTCACTGAAATCATTAGTTTCATTGTTTAATCTTATCACCGCTGAACCTTTTTTTAATTTTAAGAAGCAATGTCAGAAGTCCCTTAACACTATTGTTAACTATTTAGCCTTTTTAGCTATATTTACTATAGGAACATTTTTGTATAATTTTGTGTATTTATAAATCTGTGTATTATCTTTTTCTGCAGATTTTTATATATATATATATATATTTATTTATTTTTATTTATTTTTTTAGCATATAGCTAGAAAATAAAGTCATACCGAAGAAAACATGGCTGCTGTTGAGACTCACAACCGTCAAAATAATAGTTTGATTCATTGCAAAATATATGTATATAATTTTTTTCTTAAAGTCCTCTTGCGTCGTCATTTCCAGGTGGTGGAGAAAACCAACCCGACGGAGGCGGTGGGCGTGGTCTGCAAGGTGGACGGGCGTTACCAGGTGGTGGAGTACAGCGAGATCACCTTGGCAACCGCCGAGCAGCGCAACGCCGACGGCCGCCTGACGTTCAACTCGGGAAACGTGGCCAATCACTTCTTCAGCTTCTCCTTCCTCAGAGACATCGTTCAGTAAGAAGTTAAAAGTTTTTATTTAATTCTTTTAAGTTCATTAGTTTGCAGCAAGAACAGTAGATTATTATTATTATTTTATCTATTATTTTTATTGCCACTTTTATTTTTTATATTTTGTTATGATTACTGTGACTATGATGATAGTATATTTAATTAAACTGATTATTTTCATGGTTATTAAAAAAGAAATCTTAGTTACAGCAAAAAAAAATCATTATTTTATTTATTATGACCATTATTATTATCACCACTATTGTTATAATTTTGTTATGATTACTGTGATTATCATGATTTTTTTAATTTTATTTTGATAGTTATATTTTTTTAAGTATAATAAATGTATTTATTATGACCTTTATTATTATCACCATTATTAATAGTATTTAGCTATTGTATATTTTTTATTTTCATTGTTATTGTTTTTAAGTAGCTGTTACTTTGCAGCAAAAATAATAGATTTTTATAATTTTATTTATTATGACCATTATTATTATTTTCGCCACTTTCATTCGTAGTATTTTTGTTATGGTTAATTTTGATTATGAAGCTGATTATTTCTATCTTTATTAGTAATATAAATATTATTATCACCAGCATTATTAGTATTCGTGTGATGGTTACAAGTGGTGCAATGATCCCCGTTATCTGACTCGTCCTTCAGGAAGTACGAGCCGGAGCTGCAGCACCACGTGGCCCAGAAGAAGATCCCGCACGTGGACCCGGAGGGTCGGCTCGTCAAACCCGACAAGCCCAACGGGATTAAAATGGAAAAGTTCGTCTTCGACATCTTCCAGTTCGCCAAGTGAGTCATTGAACGTCTTCTGGTCCTTTTGAGGTGGCTGGTTGCATCGCGTCCCTGTGAAGCGGGGCGAGCTCCGTGCAGGAAGGCGGAGCTTCAAGAGCTCCGTCAGCTCCGAGTCACGTCGCAATAAAAGAACCGAGCGGCCAATCAGAGGGCTCCCCTCACAATGGGCTGATGGGAAAACACGCCCAGCTTCCTCCTGGAGGTTTATTTGTTGTATTTGAAAGTATAAAATAAAAAGGGACGAGACTCCTGGGGTGTGTGTGTGTGTGTGTGTGTGTGTGTGTGTGTGTGTGTGTGTGTGTGTGTGTGTGTGTGTGTGTGTGTGTGTGTGTGTGTGTGTGTGTGTGTGTGTGTGTGTGTGTGTGTGTGTGTGTGTGTGTGTGTGTGTGTGTGTGTGTGTGTGTGTGTGTGTGTGTGTGTGTGTGTGTGTGTGTGTGTGTGTGTGTGTGTGTGTGTGTGTGTGTGTGTGTGTGTGTGTGTGTGTGTGTGTGTGTCCATTCATTCTGGTTGCTGTTCACCCTTTTCAAGTGTTTTAAAAACGTCATTAATAATATTGCTAATTATATATATATATATATATATATATATATATATATATATATACATCATATGAGTTGTTGGTGTGTCACACATACACACACACACACTGAAGTTACTGTATGACCAGATTTGGATATATTTGGAAAATTCTGTGTGGGAAAAACTCATTTGAGGTGTTTTATACTTGGTGTGCAACTTTCATAGGAATGGATGGAGCGCCATTTTGGAATGCAGCATCCAGTTTTAATTTTTTATTCAAATGTTTCTGATGAATTTTCTGCACATCGACTAATCGTTTCAGCTTAAAGTGAGGCGTAACTATTTAGAAAAAAAAATATTATTTGTAATTTTATTTCTGACTGATCGGGTAAAATTGTGAAATATGATTTGAGAGGAAATTATTAAAGATGAATTAATTTAATTTTCATAAAAAAATACATGTTTAAAAGATTCTGCATTGATAAAAAAAAAAATGTTTATCTTACAGCTGGGCTATCTGTGCAGTATATTTAATATATAGATATTGAGCGTTTTGGGTAACGTCCCCTCCGTCTGTGCCGCAGGACGTTCGTCGTGTACGAGGTTCTCCGCGAAGACGAGTTCTACCCGCTGAAGAACGCCGACGGCCAGGACGCCAAGGACACGCCCACCACGGCCAGACACGCCCTCATGTCCCTCCACCGCCGCTGGCTGCTCAACGCCGGCGGCCACTTCATCGACGAGAACGGCCGACACGTGCCCGCCATCCCCAGGTGACCGCGGCCACACACACACACACACACACACACACACACACACACACACACACACACACACACACACACACAGCTTCGTGGTCACTTCCACCCCCCCACCACTTTGTGTACACACTGAATGCATTGGCTTGTGTTGTGTTGTGTTGTGTTGTTGTGTACGTAGTGTTCTTGTAGCCTCACGCTCACTTCCCCTTCTCTCATGTCCCGTGAAATGTTTCCAGCGGCGGCGCCGAGGACAGTTTCACAGATGATGGCGGCAGAAAGTAATTATCACCCCCCTGCAGTCCTGCGTGCATGGTGGCGGGGGTTTGGCTTCCTTTCCTCCCGCTCGCTCCGACGCCGTTAACACGATATATATATATATATATCTATATCTATAGCTATATCGCATTACTCCCGATCCCCTTTCCTTCATTACACACTGAGGAGAGGATTCTTGCGTGGACGCCGCCGTTTCTTCTCCCTTCCTTCCTCGTCTCCTTAGAGCAGTTGTGATGAAGGAAACCACGGCGAGGATCAGTTTTACGTAGCGTCCCGACGGTCGGATGATTCGGGTCGCGATGACCTCCACCACCCCCACACCCCCCCACCCCTTCAGATTGTTGCTACTAATGCACATGATGTATTGCATGCTGGGTAATGGGCACCCTTCTGGCAGACAGCGCGATGAAAGCTGCTGATCTGTGTGCAAAATCGCCATGACGACGAGCCGCTCGCTCGTCGGTCTTTAAAAGTAAAAAAATCCATCTGCTTTCTTTTACTTTTTAAAGACGTGATAATAAATGAGCATGTGCTTCAATAATGTTCATGGCAGCAATGAATGTTATTTTGGCTCTTTTTTTAAAATATTTCTTTTATTTAAGGGTGTGTTCCCTCCCTCCTTCCTTCCTTCCCTTGTTCTAATGATACAGAACATCTGCTCTGAACATCTGGAGCAGCTGATGATTGGTGATTGTCTAGGAGGGAACACGCTGAGTGACGGCAACGCGGACGCCAGTTCACTCTCGTTTTCTCCTCCTTTTTTTTCTTCTCTTTCCCGGAGGCGACGCTCCGCACTGCCCGTCATCCGGCTGTTCTTCCTCGGTCACGGGGCTAATCACCGGTCATGTTTTTGGGAACGTCGGCGCTCTAATCCTTTCTGCCTTCCTTGGACTCTAATCACAAGCCGGGCCGCAGTAGAAGAACAGCTGTGTCGAGGGCGTCCAGCTGCTCCTCTCCCCGAGGCCGGCACTCTGTTTCCGTTCTTCCTCTTCCTCCTCCTCCTCTTCCTCCTCCTCTTCTTCTGAGCCCCTCTGACTCTCCGTTTCCTTTCCCAACGCAGCCTGAAGGACGGAACGGACCTGCCAATCAAATGTGAGATCTCCCCGCTGGTGTCCTACGGGGGAGAGGTAAGGAGGCGGGGCCTAAATGGAAACTCCAGATGTTGTGATGTTGAACTCGTGTTCTCGCGATGATAAATCTCGTTGTCCTCGTAAATTAAAGTCAGTTGATCAAAATTTGCTACAATTGGGAGGATCACGTGCACACTCGGAAGCTTATTACCACATATATATATATATACATTTATTTAAGTGTATGTATGTATGTATGTATATATATATATATATATATATATATATATATATATATATATATATATATATATAAATACCTTTTTATATATATGTATATTTAAATGTTTATATTTAAATACCTATATATATATATATATATATATTTCTTTTTAAATATATGTATATATTTATATTTTTGTTTTTTGCAAAACATTTCTAACGTTATCATAATTCTGAGGCGAATGTCCTGACGCGGTCGTCTCCTCCTCCAAGGGCCTCGAGGAGCTGGTGAAGGGCCGAGAGTTTCATCCCACGCTGATGATCGACGAGCACGGCGTCCACGAGCTGGTGACCAACGGCGTCTAGACGAGGAAGACGAGGAAGACGAGGAAGACGAGGCGACCCAAAGACCGACCTGCCCGCTTCTTTCTGTCTCGACATTTTTTGGGGGTTGCTGGGGAGAAACTGTGATGTCATCACTGTGCAATAATGATACTAATAATAATAATAATAACGGCAGATGTTGGCGCCCACGTGCCGGATGAAGTTTACTTTTTCAGAGCCATGTCGTCGACCACGTCGACGTCTCGCCGGGTTCCGCGTTTGTTTCGGAGGAGCTCGGCGAGAGATGAAGGATCGCTCCGGCCGGATGAAGCGGTCTGCGGGCGCATTATTTATTGTTGCTTTACGAGACTTATTTTTATATGAACTGATGGCGTGAAGGAGCGTCCGCTCGTTGCACCTGGCGGTCTTTATGCGACCGGCCGCCGATAATCGGAATGATGTTTTTTACTGGGCATGTAATCGAAGTACTGGGGGGGGGGGGGGGGGGGGGGGGGTATTTATAGTATTTGTGTATCCTATGCTTCTAATCATTGTAGATGAGATATTATTCAGCTTTAAAAGATTTTCTATGATTTCTATCTTTATTAAAGAAATTATCGAATTGGAAAACCTACTGAGTGTGTTTCTCTTTCTGTGTGTGTGTGTGTGTGTGTATCCGTGCGTGTGTGGATGTATCCGTGTGTATGTGTGTGTGTCTTCTGTGCATACAGGCTACATATTTTCTTTACACTCTTTAAATGAGTATCAACTTGTTTCCTGAGGATCATGTGTGTGTGTGTGTGTCAGGGTGTCTGTGTTTCTGTGTGTGTGTCTGCAGGCTGTTTTCTGCATTAACGCTCCCGGTGTCGTGCATCTAAGTTTCCAGCACACGGTTTTTATTATTTTACTTTATTTTGTCGGTTTATCCTCGTCTGCACGTGAATCTTTGCTCATATTTAATGTGCGGAAAGTCAACGTCTTCAGCTCGACGCTCCCAGTGAAGCGAACGCAAAGGTGATGTGTTCATGGAGAACGAGACGTTTGCATCTCGTGGGTCTTTTCACACAACAAAAGCGACTTATTGTTTGTTTTCATCAGGCAATAAGATGAAGAAAAAAACTGAAGTCACATTATCTTTGAATGAAACCTTCTCGTTCTCTAATAAAAGTGGACTAACGGTTAACGGTTCAGCAACACGTGCATCCTCTCGCGTCATGGATCTGGTCTGACGACCGAGGCCACAAACCGCTGCGTTCAAGTACCGGACGACGAGTTTTACGTCCAGGCGGAGAAACGACGGGAGGAAAAATACACATCAAGAATAAAGTGGAAACTGTAAAGAATGAATCAAACTACTCTCCATTACTATATCCTCAAAAATGCAAAAAAATTGAATCTTCTCCTGAAAAGAAATGTGCTTCTTGTGTATATAAAATCAAAACATTGACGATCAGTGAAATATCTAACGTGTGATTTTACATTAACGTTGTGCACTTGCATCCTTCTCGACAACGAGATGCATGCTGGGTAAAACAACAACTCTCACCCAGTAACACTTAAACTTTTTCCTCCGAATCTGTGATGAAATGAGCGTCGAGTTACGGCGGCGGAGAGAAAGACTCCTTTCTCCTCTGGCCGTCTGACTCCCGCTCTGCTCTCGGCCTTAATTGAAACCTCATGTGTGGCATGTGGAATTCTGGGACTTTGGCCGTCTCCCAAGAATCCACAGAATGTGATTTTTTTCCTTCTTTTCTACCTCCCTCCCCTTCTCTCTCTCTCCCTCTCTCTCTCCTCTCCCTCTCTTTTTTTCCTATGAGCAGAGGTGTCTTACATCAGCCCAAAGAGCATCTGACGGACCGAGAGAGAGAGAGAGAGAGGGTCTTGCGTTGTGACTGGAATAATCCACAAATGGTCTGAAAGGAGAAGACATCTTAAAAGTAAGTCCTCTTTTAATCTGCCGCATTTTCGCCGTGAATTCCCTTTTTTTTTTACAGTTTTTTCTATCTCTAAATTCGGATTTTAAACTCAGACGACCTTCTTCTCGACGCCTCTCAGAGAGCCTTGACGGTTTCTTTTGGAGTATTTGGTCCCGGGAGCCTCGAGTTCAGACGGCTGCCTGCAGAATCCAGCTGTTTCCTACTAGAGCCGTTACTTTATGGTTGGATGGGATTTTAAGGCCCAGTTGCTCCACTCAAAAACTATTTTTTACTTCAAAACATAATCAGGGTTGAGAGAAAAGAAGATATATGAAGGAAGGAATGAAGCGTCTCCTTCTAAACCTACTCAAAAACCCAAATGAAGCCTTATTCCTACAAGCTTTTCCATGATAATCTTATTTCCAGGGTCTGGATTCATGAAGTTCAGTTGAAGTATTTTAGTGTGGCTCCGTCTGGAGGCTGGAGGCTCCATCGTGCAGCACGACTTAAAAAGGGAGGATTTGAATGCCTTGCGACGAGCTCCCCACACATTATTCTTTTTTTTGTTTGCTTTATTGTGGCGGGGTAGTCAGGACTTTTGTTTTGGAAAACTGACTCATTTATGGTCCACTCGCGGTCTGGCGGATGAAATGTCGAAATGCTCGCGTTACAGCCGCCCGAGGAAAAAAGATTTCCGTCCCTGCAGTGCATGTCGTGGAGGTGGTGTGTGTGTGCGTGTGTGTGTGTATGTGTGTGTGTGTTTCCTCCGTGTTGTGTGTAGTGTAGGTGTCACGTAGGTGGTGTGTAGGTGTCCACCTGTGGTATGTGAGCGATGGGCGCCCCACACAGAGGCCTCTCTTCTACCTGGTTGGAGTTATTTGGGAACTCAACTCGACCCCAGAAGGGTTAAGGATACGTATGAGGGCCTCAAAGGAGGCATTGTTCAAGAGGTCAAGGTGATGCTGAGGTCAGGTGTGTGTGTGTGAAATCACAGTAATTATATATGAATATATTCCATTTTAGCAACAATAAACCACAACTTGATGTTTCCAGCGGCTCCAATAAAATAATTTCCCCAATTTTCCATAATTACGATCAATTACAAATGTTTTTTTATCCTAAAATTATCCTTTAGATGGACGACAGCTTGTGCACGGGTCACTCGGAGCATCTATTTTACTTCCATAACGTGACTTCTTTCAGACTAGAGAAAAGAATACATCACAAATACACATTCAGATGAATATTCTACTACTTTTGTTTATTTGCGTCTGTAGATTTCACCAAAAGTTAACGTTAGATAACGCCTGATTTGCATATTTAAACATAACATTTCATAAAACTTGTAATACAAAACATTATTGACTTAATGTAAGTTATCAACCGGGAAAGTTTCATATTGATGTCAATTAAAATTAATGTAACTTTATCTTTAAAAGCTGTTTTCTGAATTTCTTTTTGACGATTATTATCTATTTTTTATGGCTATTTTTCTGATTTAAGGTGTGATATAAAAAGAGAAATAAAAAATCCCCTCTAAAAGCATTTGACTCTGATATGTTAACAAAATGCTGATGAAATATTCAGATTCAGCACATATTAAATAAGATAGTGCCTCATTTGAAGTATTCAAACACACAGACTCCTTCAATGTGAGTAAATACGTGAATATGTTGATATCTATCAGTGTTTACATCTAATAGTGCGTAATATGTCTCTATCTCGCATATAAAACTTCATTAGTGAACATTCACTCATGCAGTCATGTTGAATATTCGTATTTATGTCCAGTATTCACACAGAAATCTTATTTTTAAGTCTCATTTCTTCTCCCTTTGTTGCTCAGGGTTGTTTTTTTAATGTAAACTGAGTTCCAGGAGCGACGCAGACGGACGACTTCTGGTGGATATTAAAATAAGTATCGGTGTGGCGGGGTGCGTCCTCCTCGTGGAGAAAGAGCTGGAGGAGTTATTGCTTCTGACGGGGAAATATGAGAAATGCCTGCGGTGGATAAAATGTAATCACGCCGCGCAGAGCTTCGGAAAACACAGAGAGAGATCTGATCCCACGCCATCGCGCCGCTCACAGGCTGTAACACACACACACACACACACACACACACAGAGAGACTAGAGGAGCCACATTGGGAGTGTGTTGTCAAGGCACCTCTCTGACATGTCGTTTCAATTAGCAGTTAGCAATTAGCAGCTAGCAGTTAGCAGTTAGCAGTTAGCAGTTAGCAGTTAGCGACCCTTTCCCTCAGTCCGGAGGCCTCACGTTTTCGGGGCCTTGACCACAAAGCAGAGGCTGTAATTTCCCCGACATTCAAGACTTACTCGACGCAGACGTCGTCGTGCGATCGGACGTGTTTTAGAAAGAGAGAGAGAGAGAGAGAGCCGGCTGCAGCTAGCGGCGCACGCTGTAATTTGGTATAAATAGCGTCATTTCGGGGAACATCATCCTTTAAATAACGCGTGCTGTTGACTTTGCGTCGAAGTGCTTGAACTTCGACCCGTCCCAGAGCCAGCAGGTCGCTCACGTCTGAGACCGAATTACTTATTCATCTTCAAACCACGACGAGCTCCAGAAATATGACCAAAATTACATTTATTAAATTTTTATGGAGTGAGACGGACCGCCGGGGTAACAGGGTCCCACATGGAACCGCCCGGTGGATCAAAGACATCCAGACGATTGTTTTTTCTTGTGTTATAAATCTTCTGCGATGTTTAAATTACCACATTTCACATTATTTCAAGATCAGAAATCCGAACCGTGGTGAGAAAATTCTTGTTTTCGTGTTTTTCACATAAATCAGAAAATACTGTCGACAAAAAACATTTTCTACTGAAGTGGAAAGTTCTGGTTTAGAGTCTGAGAAAAAAACTTTGTAAAATTACAGCAGAGGTGAATAGGAAAAATAAAATGAACTAATAGATATTACAAAAAAAAACTTCCCATGCTGATTACTTACATTGAGACAATATTCTTTTGTATTCCTTTTCTAAAATTAGTATTATAAATTATTATAAATATGCAAATGAGGCATTATCTATTGTTAACTTTGAATCTACAGACGCAAATATAGAATAAATTGTAAAAAAAACACCTAAATATGTATTTCTTTTCATTTTCTTGTCCGCTAGTCCGACAGACGACGTGTTACAGAAGCTCCTGAAATAGTCCGCTGGGCTCTGATTGGCTGGCTCACTGGTTGTTTTCAACCCGGCGGTGGTACTTTATGTTGGATCACGTGATTTCCGATCGAGACGGCCGACAGAAAAACAACCCGAGCGAGTTCCCCGCCGCGTGTCCGTCGTCTCCTCCTCGCGAGGAGCGGCTTTGATCCGGAAAAACGTTTTCAAGTCACGGAAACCAAACAGTTGTGGAGCAGCTGCAGATGGAGCTGCAGATGGAGCTGCAGATGGAGCTCCTCGCGGCCTCCTCCTCTGCACACGTGGCACGCGCTCCTCCTCTCTCCTGTTGACAAGCGGGCTCCTTTGTTTGTGTTTGTGTCGTCTCTCCACCTCCAGTGATTACAGGAGGCTTAGGGATGAAGATCTGAGGCAAGATGTCGACATCTGAAGGAAACGGGTGAGGAGCCACGGAGTCACACGACAGAGGAGGGCACGCCATGAAGGGTAGGGACAGGGATCTAGAAGAAGAAGAAGAAGAAGAAGAAGAAGAAGAAGAAGAAGAAGAAGAAGAAGAGGGATTACGGAAGAAGAGTGAGGAACAAAAAGAAGAAGGAAAAGAAGAGGGGGCAGAGGAAGAAGAATAGGTAGGAAGGAAGAAGGAAAAGAAGAGGGAGGAAGGAAGAAGGAAAATAAAAGGAATTAAGAAGAAGATGAAGAAGAAGAAGAAGAAGAAGAAGAAGAAGAAGAAGAAGAAGAAGAAGAAGAAGAAGAAGAAGAAGAAGAGGGTTTAAGGTCGAAGAGTGAGGAACTAAAAGAAGAAGGAAAAGAAGAGGGAGGAAAAGAAGAGGGAGGAAGGAGGAAGAAGGAAACAAAGCGGGAGGGTGGAAGGAAGGCAGAAGGAAACAAAGAGGGGGGAGGAAGAAGAAGTAGGAAAAGAAGAGGAAGGAAGGCAGAAGGAAACAAAGAGGGAAGTAGGAAAAGAAGAGGAATGAAGGAAGAAGGAAAAAGAAGAAGGAAACGAAGAGGGAGGAAAGGAAGAGGGAGTAAGGAAGAAGAAGGAACTACAGAGGGAGGGAGGAAGAAGAAGTAAGAAAAGAAGATGGAAGAAGGAAGAAGAAGAAGAAGAAGGAAAAGAAGAGGAAGAAAGGAAGAAGAAAATGAAGAGGGAGGAATAAAGAAGATGAAGTTCATGTTCCTGTAACGTCTTGTTCTATAAAAGCTGCTCGTGTTTCTTTAATGTTCTTGTGGTTCAACACATCAACCATCACCGTGGCGACCGTACACCTCTCAGCAGGTGTCACGCACTCAGACAATAGAGGATTGTTTGTTTTCTCGCTTGCAGTCGTGATCATGTAATTACACGTGTGTGTGTGTGTGTGTGTGTGTGTGTGTGTGTGTGTGTGTGTGTGTGCTCCTCCTCCCTCTCACATCTCACTGTGCCTCCACCTGGGTCTGATTGGGGAAACGTGATTCCGATTTCATGCGTTCCCATAAAAATTAAATATGGGTGTTACAGCTCTCAGGCCGAAACAGAAGGAGGTAATGGGGAGCACATGTAGAGGGTTAGCGTGTGCACACTGTGGAGCAAGCAGGCACACACACACACACACACACACACACAATACATTCATGGCACCAGATAGAGCCTGGTGGTGCCTGGTAAGAAATGTAATGTACCAGAGAGAGCGTCCAACGCATGGATTATAAAGTTATTGTGAGAGACAGAATATTGTATTGGATACCCGGAGTGTGACGGTTATCCTCTGTGGGCCAAGTGCTCACATACGGGGCTCTGGGAAGAGTCGCTGCTGTGGTCACGCTCTACAATACAGTGAATAGACTTTGCTCACTTTGTTTACGCACAACAAAGACAATAAATCAAATGTTATTTCACGAACAAAGGAAATACCAGTAGATTCAGTCCTGAATGCAACACACAGCTGAAGGCGTAGCACCAGGTAGATTAACGACCAGGTTAATCCTGGATTAGACGTCTCTCTAGCTTAAAGTAGACTGAGCTCCTACAACGGTTATAATCCACTGATTGGTTTTGGATGTTTAAACTTGTGTAACTCTGTATAGAGGATTTATTGTCCCTTAATTGTACAACAATCATGCTGGTAAAAATATGAATGTGTCCAATACTTTGGTTAAAGGTGCGTAATATGAGATCGGGATCATTTCTATTGACTCTCTAGGCTCTCAACATGGCGACGCAGCTAACAGCTAACAGCGCTAACAATAGTTAAAAGCTAACGGTGTGGGCGCTGACGATGACATCGCCACTTTGTAGTTGCAGCTTATTAGCTAATTCAAGCATGCTAACATGCTAAACTAAGTAAAATATTCTACCGTCTATGTTAGCATTTTCTTTGTGGGCATGATAGCATTTAGCTCAAAGCAGAGCTGAGTGGCTAACATGGCTGTACCTGGCTTAAAGATGATATAAGAGATATTCAAATAAATGCATTACAAGCATTATAATTTACCTCCTTAATTTTTATATATTTTGTTTAATGAAAAGTGTTCAGATGTCGTGCTGAAGATGGTAAACCTGCAAATTAACTGTTATTCGAATGATGTGTAAATATTGTAATTATATTTCCCATTTGAAATCATCCTGTTCTGACCTTTGTTTGACCTTTGAGATTATGAATGAGATGTTGCCTCAGACCTGGATGGTGAAGCCTTCAGAGGTTCCTCACCCTCCACTGGCTGTTCCCTTTGCAGAGGCTCATGAACAGCGTGTTGATGTTGCTGTGTGTGTGTGTGTGTGTGTGTGTGTGTATGTTTGTGTGATTGAGACAGCTAGAGGCTGGGACCAGAGCCAGGTAAACCTACCTGCCTGTTGACTTTACAGGCTTTCCCAGGGTCCCGGCCCTGGTGGTAAACCAACGTTACTCTGGGCTCAACCCTCCAAGGGAAATCTGATTTATTTATACAAACAAAAAAGCCTGGGAAAACATAATAAAAACAGGCAGAGGAGGTTGCAGCGAGCGCTCACCAAATGCATGATTCTGTTTCTGGGTTTTTAGACAGCCAAGAGGTCGAGTCCTGCGGCCGGTCGCCAGGAAATCTTGTTGACATTTTACATTCTGCAAAGCCGCGGTTATGTTGACGTTTTTCCATCCGGTCAAAGCAAACGATGTAGTGTGTGAAGCAACCGCTGCTCAACGTAATCGCAAGTGTCACAAGCTAACAAGTTAACCCGTCAACTTAACGTGAGTTTTGTGACCTTTATACGCTTGTTACGTAACGTGATCGGAGATAGTCACTAAGGGCGTTTTTTAAGACGTTATAAGTTGCGATGGCACGGTTTTTGTTGCATTACTTTGTTGCATTACTTTGTTGCGTTACTTTGTTGCGTTACTTTGTTGCGTTACTTTGTTGCGTTACTTTGTTGCGTTACTTTGTTGCGTTACTTTGTTGCGTTACTTTGTTGCGTTACTTTGTTGCGTTACTTTGTTGCATTACTTTGTTGCATTACGTTGTTGCGCCACGTTGTTGGATACTTTATTGGCTACATTGTTGGCTACGTTGTTGGCTACGTTGGCTACGTTGGCTACTTTGTGGGATACTTCGTGGGCTACTTCGTTGGTTACGTTGTCGCGCCACATTGTCGGGCCACGTTTTTTTCCTAACCGTAACCAGTTTTTTGTTACCTAAACGTAATCACCTGTTGTTCACGACATTAACCACATGATATCTGTGTTACGGCAAGTTTGATATGAGCTTCATATGAAAACTATTATTGGTGAAAGCATCACTATTCAACGTAGTCTTGCTTTTGCAGAAGAGTACAAATGCCAACATTAACCAGGTTGATGTCTGTGTGCGAAATCTTTACAAAATAGTTATTTATGCTCTTTCCTGAGATTAAGTTTACGAACTCATGGGTGAGTCTCCAATGCATCACATTGTTCCTACGGTTTAAAGAATGAAGGTCCAGTCCACAGACTGCAGGTATCTGGTGTTGTTCTTGGTCGGCTCGGTGGACTCGTGGGTTTCTGAGGGGAGTATCTGCCCTCCACCACTTCCTGAACTAGCCAAGAGGGAGCCGATATTTATGGGGCGCGTACTCTCTTTTTTCCAGAAGTGGAACATTCTGCTCCAAGTTGACACAATAAACTTCTCTTGCTGCCTATCAACATTCATGTTTATAATAACCTGAATTCAATCACTCGTCCTTTTCCTTTCTGTGCAACTTAATGTCTGAATGCTCTGTGATCGAGCACCTAAACACATCTGTGAATACACCTACAGACAGACGCTAGTCTGGGCGAGTAACTGACATGGTGTATTGTGTTTAATGTAAAATGACATGTTATAACTCCCACTGGTACGACAGTAATTTGCCACCACATTCAGTATAATTTACCGCAGAAAGTTTTGTTCTTGCACGTGATTCTCTGGGAGAAAGTGATGGTTCTGTGCACGGCTGTCAAACTATACTTGTACAGAAAAGCAGGTCTAACTGTTATTATTCACACCGGCATGCTCAAATTAATGATGTGTCTGTCTCTAAGTGATCAACCTTCCTCCAAGGAACTTTTATAGTTTCATTTATAACATACAGTCTCGAGGTTCAGCACAGTAAAGATCCAATCTGGCATGAAACTCAAAGTTACGTCTCTGTGCTTCACGTAGCAGTAAACTGGTGGAGTCACACATGCTAACATCTCGCTATAAGTAGCCTGCTAAGACCCAAAGTGGTGAAGGGAGTGAGGGACAGGCATGGTCATCCACTGCTAGTGTGGCTAAAATCAACATATCACGTGTTAATTTGTGTATTTTTTAGGATTTTCTATACTTTTAATCATTTAATATCTATATAGTTTTTTTCTGAGACCCTCCAACAATATTTTCCTGATGCCAAAAAACATCAGCATGTGTGTGCATGTACGGATGTTTTACTGTCAGTGAACAGCCTCGTCAAAAAGTAGGTGGGACTCAGTTTACCTGGGCGCCATGGTTACGGGCTTCCCCTCAGATTAGTGAGATCCAAACCGAACGCGGCCTGTTGACGTCCGCCGGTTCGTTAAAGAACATATAACTTACTCGGCGGTAAAATACCAGACATACGACACGAGGGAGGGAATTGTTTTTCCAGAAAAGAAAGCGTCTCTGGTTCCGATGGGAGCCTGTGTGCTTCTGCATGTAGGATAGAAAAGGCCCCAGAGGTCAGAGCTACTTCATGTCTGTCTGACAGACTCCTGTCTTTCTTTCCTGCTTCGTCTCTCAGGAGCTTTCAGGATGAATTAACCACTGGAGGGGTTTGTGCAGCTGGTCCTTGTTCTTGTTGCAGTTCTCTATCTCCAATCCCTCCAATCCCTCAAATCCTTCCCTCCAGCTCTCTTTCCCCGTTACTGCTGGTGTTTTCAGTCCAGAACAATCTGAAAGTTGATATAATATCGCACTTCTCATAGGACACAAGTCACAAAGTGCTTTAGGGGAATGCAAGATTAAGAAAAGAAAAAGATAAAACAGTAGAATCGATAAAAATACACGCAATTACAAACATTGGGCAGAACAAGTGACAAAAAGACGAGTTTAAATGTTTATATATTGTATTTTTATGAAATTTTTTCAAAGTTTGATGAGCCTAGTAAACACAACATTTGAGATGTACACATGGCAAAGTTGAAATTTAAGAGGCCAGCTGTTCCCCTTCAAACAGGTATTGAGATCACAGCTGGATCCAGAGGAGCTCAATACAACCGACACACAGGAAATCAATCCCCCAGACTTTCACAATCACTACACCACGACTCAGTTTACCTAGGCGCCATGGTTACAGGCTTTTAATGCACGTCGGTGCACGTGTGAATTACTTCAAATTCCTGCACTTCATCGTGGACTCAAGATAACTCATCCTCTGGAAACCATGCATGTCACAACAGTCGTTTTAGGGGATTTAAGTCAATCCGGACCAAAGACCTTTAAGACTCAGGGACTGACTCACATCCTCAGTTCACGGCATATTTTGGTAAACGGTGAGCGGCGATGCAAAGTGAGTGTGATTTGCAGTAAATGAGCTAAAACAGGAAAACGTTACGGTCCTCCGAGAGTCTGGAGAAGGTCAGTCGATGCAACACAAGCGACCTTTACATAAACGCTCACGGTAAACACATTCTTTGACGTCCATGCACACACAGGCCGTCAGGTGTTTGTGTTTCATTAGCCGAGGAGAAGCCGAGAGGAGTTAAGGGCCTAGGGAAGGCGTCTCGCTGGGAAGTGGCTGTAATCTGAAGCTGCAGGAAGTGGGAGTGAGAGAAGCAGTGAGATTAAGCGTTAAGGCACAATGAAATGAGTCAGGCCCTGAAGAGGGTCACGACATTCAGCGGGCGGACCGGCAACGCCGCTCGCACGAGATTATTACCGTCGCATTGAAAATGAGGAAGGTAATGTTTTGATCGCCGTGTATTTGTCAAAGTCATAAGTCAAAAAGTATTAAACCGAATCGCATGCAATTTGGTGGGATCATTGGTTATTATCCGGGGACCATTTCATTAGATTTTGGGATTGATCGAGTCAAAGGTCAAGATTAAGGTCATGAAAAGGTCTAAATCTTATTTTTACCATATTTGTATCCAATTTGTATCCAATTGTCATGCAACTAATGCCAACATTTTCATAATTCAATGCCCAATCTTGTGATATGTGACGGTATGCGCTCTATCGAGTGCCCGTTCTAGTTGGAGGTTGATTTGACTGCAGGATTTATTCAACGGACCACTTGAGCATTGAATTAAAATTAAATAGAATTTAAAAAATTGCATTAAAAGTGTATATTATTGATTCAAGAGACTCGATTTATGTTTCGGAGGAAAATAAAAAACTCCATAAATATCTTTCGTTTTTTTTTCTCCAAAATTCTCCAAATAGACACGTCCAATCATTGTAGCCTGGAAATATGCTAAGTAGAGGAACAGGTATCTTCATTTGCTCAAGATCTACCGGTCTGGGTTTGTTTCCCAAAGGCAGATTATATCTGAGGAACGACACCGCCCAGTCACGGCCATCAGATGGACCGGCGTGTGAATGGAGGCCTGTACGGCCGTCCAGCCGCCTCCCATCGACCGCCGATCCTCCTGTTATTCCAGGGGGGGGGGGGGGGGGGTTGTTTTTGGCCGCTGACGGAGACCAGGACATGTCTGATACACACCGATACGTCTCTCTGGGAACATTCTCACAGTGCTCTGGTGGTTTTGTGTCACGTGTAATTGGGTTTGTGTAAACCTGTTAAACGTCTTTTACTATTTACATTGGAATCGTGTAGCGGTCGGTCACCTGCACGACGGTAAAGATGCAAAGCAGCGAAATGAACACATAGCATTTAACTAAACTTAGAGTTAACAATTTATGTAAATCACTTGATTTCTAGGTTTATCTCTACGTACATCAAAGTGTCTCATGTGCTCCTCATTTCTGTGACATAAGCAACAATAAAACTCACCTCAGGTACTTAAGGGAGACTTTGAGCTGCAGTAAAAGTGGATAATAATACACCACGCCGCGATGCACACAGGTGGAGGCTCGTGCTATGACACCGAACACGTCCCTTTGTCAATATTTAATAAGGACAGTTATGCATTTCTCTGTTTATCTGTGTTTCTGTTTCTAAACTCTGCATCTCAAATACAACGAGGACAGAAACCCGTTCGGCTGGTTGTACCCGGCGGTCGGTTGTTGGCGCTGCGTCTGTGAAGTCATGTCTGTGACTCAGCGTCTCTCTCCTCCCTCCTTCATTTATTCATGCATCATTTGTTCCTATAATTAGGGAGCAATATTAAAACAAGTTTGAAATGTTTATTTTTTTAATTGCATATTGGAGGCGTGTTTGGTTGGTATAGAAATATCACCATGGTTAACAGGCCTTCTCTCATGGAGCCTGAAGCACCAAATAAATGGACATTTCAGTTTGGTGGCAATTATTGTGTCTTTTATTGACTGAAAATAAAATAAAACATGCTTCCAATTAAACTCTTATTTTCCCCTCGTATACATGCAAACAAATGCTCGGTTCTCATGAGTCCAGAGGAGCGGATATAAAATGAAATGTTCCTCCAACACGGCAAGCTTTTTCAGCCTTGCAGTCAAACTGCGTCTACAAGCGGTGTGTTGCGTAACCGTGCGTCCGTCTTGTCTTCCAGGTTGCCGCCTGTCTCTGTGTGTGTGTGTGTGTTGCGTAACCGTGCGTACGTCTTGTCTTCCAGGTTGCCGCCTGTCTCTGTCTCTGTGTGTTGGGATGGAGCGCCTGTGGGACGGTCCCCTCCTGCTGCTCGTCCTGCTCTGCCTGCTGGGAGCCGTCACGCCGCAGGTCAACCCAGGTCAGTGGCGCCCGAGGAGAGACGCACCTCAACGGGTCCTGTGTTCGGGTCTCAATGAGTTAGTTAGTTAGGTAGGTAGTACATTAGGTAGGTAGGTAGTTAGTTAATTAGTTAGGTAAGTAGGTAGGTAGGTAGTACATTAGTTAGGTAGGTAGTTAGTTAAATAGTTAGTTAGTTAAATAGTTAGTTAGTTAATTAGTTAGGTAGTTAGTTACGTAGTTAGTTACATAGTTAGTTACATAGTTAGTTACATAGTTAGTAAAATTGTTAGTTAAATCGTTAGTTAAATTGTTAGTTAAATCGTTAGTTACATAGTTAGTTAAATAGTTAGTTAAATAGTTAGTTACATAGTTAGTTACATAGTTAGTTACATAGTTAGTTAAATAGTTAGTTAAATAGTTAGTTACATAGTTAGTTACATAGTTAGTTACATAGTTAGTTAAATAGTTAGTTAAATAGTTAGTTTGTTAATTAGTTGTTAGTTACATAGTTAGTTACATAGTTAGTTACATAGTTAGTTAAATAGTTAGTTAAATAGTTAGTTAAATAGTTAGTTACATAGTTAGTTAAATAGTTAGTTACATAGTTAGTTACA
Source organism: Liparis tanakae (assembly GCA_036178185.1). NCBI lineage: Eukaryota > Metazoa > Chordata > Actinopteri > Perciformes > Liparidae > Liparis > Liparis tanakae. Next base: position 22,917,389 of record CM070102.1, read on the forward strand.
TAGTTAGTTACATAGTTAGTTACATAGTTAGTTAAATAGTTAGTTTGTTAATTAGTTGGGTAGTTAGTTAAATAGTTAGTTAAATAGTTAGTTTGTTAATTAGTTGTTAGTTACATAGTTAGTTACATAGTTAGTTAAATAGTTAGTTACATAGTTAGTTAAATAGTTAGTTAAATAGTTAGTTACATAGTTAGTTACATAGTTAGTTAAATAGTTAGTTACATAGTTAGTTACATAGTTAGTTTGTTAATTAGTTGGGTAGTTAGTTAAATAGTTAGTTAAATAGTTAGTTTATTAATGAGTTTGTTATTTAACAGATATTTTAGGATCTGGCTCGTGTTCATGACTCCAGTCTCGAGGCTTCTGTCGTCACGATAACTTTTCTTTATCGCTAAGTGTCACGCCTCCCTCCACCCCGCTTCCACTTTCAAAATAAAACTACTGAGATTAAATTCTACACTGTTCTAAAACTGTAAATCCTATTTTATTTTCTCAGCGTTTATAAAAACAGAAATAGACGTGAGGTCATGATGACAGGATCTTTTTTCCTTCATTCTCAGTCAACAGTAATGAATATAAAATACAGCAAAACAAACACAACATAGATGATTGAGAGCAGTTGCTTTTTAAGAGGGTACACCTTGAAGTCCTTCATTTTCACAAAAATATTTTGTTGTGTAAACACACTTAAAACCTGGCTTTCCCTGTTTGTCATTCATTCGTTCTGCCAAAGCAAACCGAATACTTTCTTTTTTTTTAAGTGCAAGAGAAAGCTGAGAGTTTGTGAAGGAGATTTAAAAGCGAGGAAAGAAAACGAAAGAGGGCGAGTGAGATAGAGATCACAGTGTTTATAGAAGTGTGCATGCTGTGGTTACTTTCATGCATATGCCTCCTTACACACACACACACATACATATACATATATATTTATAGCTACATTTCTGGCCTATTTAACCAGATGTACTCACAACATTGTGTTCAGGATCTTCGATCTCTCAGATTCAACACCAAAACTTATATGAGGCATCTTCTCAACCACACTTAATTGAGAATTTGCGTATTTGATCCATGTGGGAGTGACTTACTTATTTGCGTGCGTATGTGTGTGTGTGTGTGTGTCTGCTCGCCTCGCATGCATATACCCGCACGCACATGCATACTGTGGATCAAGCTATCCCACTGGAGTCTGTGGCTAATGCATACCAGACATTCTGACAGCAGGAAAGTCCATTGAAACACGCTCTGTCTTTCTCCCAAGCTGTGTATGTGTGTGTGTGTGTGTGTGTGTGTGTGTTTGCCAGTATTTGACCACTCATAAGTTATTGAAAGCACTGTTTGTGCATCTGATCGTGGTCAAAGTTCAACAAGTTCACCGTTCTCGAGCTCAAGGATTTCTTCACTCAGAAACCACCGGCCATTATTACAATTTCACCAAAAAAAGAAGCTCAAATCTGAACCTGCTCCAACGGGCGGAGGCAGCATACGTCTCCACCTACAGCTCCGTCTCGTGCTTTGGAGAAGAGGGTCGCTTTTTTCTTCTCCTCCACGGTCTGGAAATATTCATGGCTGAATTTAGTGGAGCTGAAATGCCGAGCGGTGCCAACTTTCCCCTGTTTAAAATTCCCAAGCCATGGAGTTATACCATCCCTGTCTTTCCCATTTCACTCGTGAGTGGGCGAACTTTACTTCACTGGAGGGGGGGGACATGAGCCGAGCGCTGTTGTTGTGTGGGCGTCTTCCTGGGAAGGTGGTTCACCTTGAATGAACGATGGAGTGAGGGAATGAATGAATATCAGAACGGCTTCTTTAAATCATTAAAATCACACATTTGACTTTAAAAATAATAATACATTTCATTTATACAGTGTTTTTTTAAGTTACTCAAAGACACTTTACATGTTACAGTCACACGCACTGTTATTAACCATTTGATGATAACTCTGTAACCCAAAACCATATTTACCTTCGCTTTGAAAAAGCGGAAGATTATGTTTTGATCGCTGTGTATTTATTTATTTATTTGTTTATTTATTTATTTATTTATTTGTATGCGTGTTACTCGCATAACTCAAAAAGCATTAAACCGAATCGCATGAAATTTGGTGGGATGATTGGTTATTATCCGGGGACCATTTGATTAGATTTTGGGGTTGATCGGGTCAAAGGTCAAGGTCATGAAAAGGTCAAAATCTTCTTTTTACCATAGCACGGTCAAATTTGATCCAATTGTCATGCAACTAATGCCAAAATGTTCATAATTCAATGCCTAATCTTGTGACGTGACGGTATGCGCTCTACCGAGTGCCCGTTCTAGTTTAATAAAGTAGTCGTTTAATTCATTGTTGATGACTGCAGCTTTAAAGCAACCGACTTTAAAAACCCAAAATCCTTGACAGCAACAACACAACTAAAGCTGCCCTTTGATGGACAGGTATAATGTAGCAGATGCATGACTGTGTGTGTGTGTGTTGTTGTGTATGTGTGTGTGTGTGTGTGTGTGAACGTATTCGAGGCCAGCGGTTGGTCAGCAAACACGACAGAACAAACCTGCCTTTCAGTCGAGTCGGAGTGGTGCGGTAGAAATCAAGAGGTGAGAGAGAAGCATCGCTCCGCGGCTCCTTCATCTCCTTCATCTCCCCGTCGCTCCACAACCACACAAGGCTGGTAGTTTTCCACTTTTTTTCCCTTTTTTTCTGGGGCGATATTTTTAGATACCGTGGGCCAAATGTTGAGCTTGAAGGTTGGTGGTGAGTGTGTGTGTCGAGGGGTAAGAATCTGTCCCTCACCCCGGGGGTCAGCCCTGAGTGGGTAGATACATAAACACAGCGGAAAGCCAACGTTTTGAGGAGCGGTCACACGATACGCCGAAGCCCGTCCGACTCCCTGCAGGATGTGGTTGAAGACGCTTTTTTTCATTAATTATGTCAGTGTTTTTTCCCAACCGGTAATGTTGCAGTGTGCGTGTGTGTGTGTGTGTGTGTGTGTTGTGTGTCACTGTAATCACAGAATCATCCCGTCATTTCCACGAAGGCTACAAATATGATATGTGTGGTGCGCATGTGTCTCACACATGGAATCTGATCTTGTTTTTCCACTTTCAGTGGTTTTGAAAATCAGATGTAGGTCAGATTTTTTTTTCTTTTACGTCATTCATAAACACTTCGGTTCAGAAATGGCAGCCATTGCTCCCAAACATTTTTTTTTTTAAGTTGTGAAAATGCACTTTAATTCAAAACTGACTGATAAACTAGAATGAAACTCACTCAACGGAGACATTTTAACTTAATCTGAGTACGATGTTGACTCGAGTCACATGACACATTTAAACAACGTTAGACTCGACTTTGCAAAATCAAAACAGACTTTCAACTCCACTTGGACTTTAGCGCCGGTGACTCGCGGCGTCACTTTGTACGTGAGCCCTTTTCACTTATTTTCATCTATATTTGTATTTATATATATATTTGTATTATATTTATATATATTATTTATTTTATAACATATTTTCTATTTATCTTTTATTTATATTTTTATATTTATATTTTCTTTTGATCTATATTTTTATTTATATATATATTTTTATATATATATATATTTTTATATATATATATATATATTATTATATATATATGTTCCACTTCCGTGCAAGAAATCGAGCAAGTGCCAAAAGTCACGTGACCTGGACGCGAGCCTCAGATGTGATGCCTTTAGCCTCGACTCGACAAAATAAAAGAGGCCTTCATGTGTTGTGAGCAGACGGGTCATTTCGGGGTCGCGGGTCGGTTCATGCTGGAGCCCGATATTGTTTTTCTAGTCATTTTCTCTGCCCCTAATTTTGATGTTAAACTCTTTTATTGGAGCTTGTCTCTGTTTCTCTTGACGCAGGTTCTGACGATTCTGTGTTTTCACTCCATCGGTTCTGACAGCGCCGCGGCTATCATTAAAATAACGTGTTTTTTTTGCGATTGTGCGACCGAGGACACCGCTAATAGTGGTAATAGGAGAACGTTTGTACGATTTGTGTCGATGGGAAGAGGGGCAGCGCCGGACCGAGGTCAGGGAGGACGAGATGAGAGGAGGAGGAGGAGGAGGAGGAGGAGGAGGAGGAGGAGGAAGCGAGCATGGACATCTGGAAGAGTTTTTGTTTGTCACTCCTTCAAGTCGTCACTGTGCCAAGACGAGGCCCCCGAGTGTGTGTGTTTGTGTGTGTGTGTGTGTGTGTGTGTGTGTGTGTATGTGTGTGTGTGTGGTTGCAGCCGCGCCTGGTTTGGTGTGCGCAGCGTATCTCGGAGGCTGTCAGCCCCAAACCGTCGGGGGGATTTTCCCGTTCTTGACTTTCAAGCAAATATTTTGGAGGAGATCAAGAGAAGAAGAAGAAGAAGAAGAAGAAGAAGAAGAAGAAGAAGAAGAAGAAGAAGAAGAAGAAGAAGAAGAAGAAGAAGAAGAAGAAGAAGAAGAAGAAGAAGAAGAAGAAGAAGAAGAAGAAGAAGAAGAAGAAGAAGAAGAAGAAGAAGAAGAAGAAGAAGAAGAAGAAGAAGAAGAAGAAGAAGAAGAGAAAACAAGCGGGAGAGGGACAGAGGAGGCCTTGAACCCAGAGCTCTGCTGTTGCTGGCATCTTTCTCAAAGGTTTTCCTGTCATGAGACTCGAGTCAACATCTCTGCATACTCAGATTAACTTAAAACGACCAGGTTTAGTGAGTTTTAATTTATTTTATTAGTCAATTTTGAATTAAAGTGCGTTTTCACAATGTTTATTTAATTTTTTTAGGAGCAACGTCTGTGTTTAAAAATGACGTGAAAGAAAAAAAATCTGACCTACATTTGATTTTAAATCCACTGAAAGTGAGAAACAAAAAAGATCAGATTCCATGTGTCCCCCCATCCCCCTCAAACACTTTAAAGGGTGTTATTTTTCAAAGTGTACCACTAATTTATTCATTTCCTGAATCAAAGAATATTGACGCAGCTTATTCCCGAAATATGCATCGTCCCCCCCCCAAAAAAAAAGAGGAATTTCCGTTAGCAGAATTACATTATGTCGTGTTTCTGACGGCTCTGTGACGTGTTGAGGAGTCACGGGCCAAAGAGCTGGGCGAGTAAAGAGAGATATTAATGGAGTCTTCAAACGTGGAGTGAAAATGTGTCCGAACACACCAGACCGACCCGATCCTGAAGATAACGAGGGGAGAAAAGTCCCCTTTAATTATTATTATTCTAACTCTTGGAAACACCCAGAAATCAGTAGAAGTCTTCACAGCCCCGTGAGAAGTTAATCGATGCCACGCTGCGTGGAGCGTGGCACGCTCACTCAGCCACGAGCCGCGAGTCCTAATGAGATAAAGATTTTCTTTCGCTCTTACCTTTTTTTTTAGCGTCTCGAAATAAAAAAGAGAGGAGAGGGGGAGGGGGGAGGGGAGGGAGGGGAGACCACACAGGAGGAGAGAGAGGAGGAGGAGGAGGAGGAGGGCGGGCATGCAGGAAAACAGAGGGCATATTGCTTCTATTGACCGCACGGTGGGGGCGTGATGGGTTCACCGCTGCCAGCGTTACCACACACACACTCTCTCTCACACACACACACACACACACACACACACACACACAGTAACAACATGTAGTTGATACCGGCACTGTTTGGACTGGCAGAAACACTGAATGGATCCAACTTATTATTTCAATAAAGCAACCACAATGTGAGAGTGGATATGTCTGTGTGTGTGTGTGTGTGTGTGTGTGTGTGTGTGTGTGTGTGTGTGTGTGTGTGTTCATCCAGCACCAATCCATCACATTTGGCAGGTTTTTTCTCGACAGGATGAAGCCGGCCGTCTTTAGAGATGCCGGCGGGCGCCTGGCGAACGTTTCGTGCGCTTCAGGGTGTTTCGGCGGCGCCGCGGTGGTCCGAGAGGCCCGGGCGAGCTGCACGCGCTCAGAGGGCGGCGGTCATCCTCGGATGCCGGCGGTGGAACTGGAATATCCTTAAATAGAAGCGCTGTGATGGACCTGAAGTGGAGTTTGCTCATCGAGGAAATATTCTCAATAGGTGGCGGTCGGTTCTATAAATACTCGTCTGAGTTACCGTACACCGAGCTGCAAACGAGGCAGAAAGATGGAATATAAAACCTTTTACTTTGAAAATCAACATCACTCACATTACAGATGAAACTCCAGCTGTGAGACAGTTAGCTTAGCTTAGCTTAGCATTAAATGGAGTCTCTTGGTGAAATACAGGGTGACATAAACAGGACGGACGCTCACCTGTTGACCTGAGCGGATGCACGACATCATTAAACCTAATGTTGTTGTTGTTGTTGTTGTTGTTGTTGTTGTTGTGTCTCAGGTGTTTGTCGGTATCCTCTGGGCATGTCGGGGGGACAGATACAGGACGAGGACATCTCCGCCTCCAGCCAGTGGTCCGAATCCACCGCCGCTAGATACGGCAGGTATGTATCTTACACACACACACACACATACACACACACCTATGCACACGCTACATTGTATGTTCACCGTGATAATTAGTGTGGGTGTGTGTATATGAGAGAAAGTGTGAGTGTGTGTGTGTGTGTGTATGAGTGTGTGAGGGGGGGGATCCTGCAAAAGGTGCCTGAGTTCATTTGCAGTAAGCCACAAACTGGGATATCAGTTCTACTTACAGCCACATAATCAAGTAGGTGTGTGTGTGTGTGTGTGTGTGGTGTGTGGGTGGGTGTGTGTGTGTCTGTGTCTATGTGTGTGCTGCATAACTTGGGTGGCCTTTAGTAAGTATCAGGATAATGATGTAACACGCTTACCCCCCCCCCCATCATTCAGTTACTTTGCCCAAAATTAACCCTCTAAGACACGTTTACGACCTCCAGGCCTCACCGAGGTGTTTTTATAGCCGTCTGTAAGAACTGAAATCCGTCAGCGCACTTTTTACTTTCCTCTTCACCTTCTTCCTCTCCTCCGTCCTGCTCTCCTTGTTCACTCCTCCCTGGAACCCTGCTGTAAAACCCTCTCTCTCTCTCTCTCTCTCCCTCCCTCTCTCTCTCTCCCCACACAGGCTGGACTTCGAGGAGGGCGACGGCGCCTGGTGCCCGGAGATAACGGTGGAGCCGGACAGCCTGAAGGAGTTCCTGCAGATCGACCTGCGCTCGCTCCACTTCATCACCCTGGTGGGCACCCAGGGGCGCCACGCGGGCGGCATCGGCAACGAGTTCTCCCAGATGTACAAGATCAAGTACAGCCGCGACGGCAGCCGCTGGATCTCGTGGCGGAACCGGCAGGGCAAGCAGGTGAGCCGTCTGAGGAGACGCGGTCCGGACGCCGTCGCGGTCGCCACGGTGACGGAGGGGTCACGGGCCGGTTCTCCGTCGCCTCAAGGTGCGCTCGTTTTGTTTGTCGACGCCCGCAGGTGATCGAGGGGAACAGGAACGCCTACGACATCGTCCTGAAGGACCTGGAGCCGCCCATCATCGCCCGCTACGTCCGCTTCATGCCCGTCACGGACCACTCCATGAACGTCTGCATGAGGGTGGAGCTCTACGGCTGCGAATGGCTGGGTGAGAGGAGGAGGAGGAGGAGGAGGAGGAGGAGGAGGAGGAGGAGGAGGAGGAGGAGGAGGAGGAGGAGGAGGAGAGTTTGTTGAGACACCATTATAGGTTCTTTGAGAGAACTCTTTAAGGAAACCATTGATTTAAAGGTTCTTTGTGGAACCATAAATGGCCTTTAAATAACCATTTTTTAAGGTTCTTTAAGACACTTTTATAGGTTCTTCGAAGAACTATTTAAGGACATTGTTCTTTAACGAACCCTTGATTGAAAGGTTCTTTGTGGAACCATAAATGGGGCTTTAAATAACAATTTTTAAGGTTCTTTAAGAGACCTTTATAGGTTCTTCGAAGAACATTGTTCTTTAAAGAACCCTTGATTGAAAGGTTCCCTGTGGAACCATAAATGGGGCTTTAAATTAAAAAAATGTAAGGTTCTTTAAGACACTTTATAGGTTTTTTGAAGAACTCTTCAAGGAAATTATTATTTAAAGAACCCTGGTTTGAAAGGTTTTTTAAGGAACCATAAATGGGACCTTAAATAACTATTTTTAAGGTTCTTTAAGACACTTTATATGTTCTTTGAAGAACTCTTCAAGGAAATTATTATTTAAAGAACCCTGGTTTGAAAGGTTCTTTGAGGCACCATAAATGGTTCTTCGATGGCATCACTCTGAAGAACCATTTTCGTTTCCAGATGCTCCTCTGTGTTTCTGTGTAGTCTGGGAGAGATGAGAGAGCATCTTGTTTCAATCTTTTTTGTAAATCGCTGGAGCTTAAAACTAATATTTTGCTGTAACACACAAAGTTATGAGTTATTTCATCTCAATTAACGAATACTTCTTCTTCAGACGGCCTGGTGTCGTACAACGCTCCAGTTGGAGAGCAGATGCCGGCTTTACCCGCTTACTTCAACGACTCCGTCTATGACGGCGCCGTCATCCACAGGTGTGTGTGTGTGTGTGTGTGTGTGTGTGTGTGTGTGTGTGTGTGTCTCTCATCCTCTGTGGGTGTTTTCTCCCCCTTCGACTTGTTGTGGCCCCGTCGCCATGGGGATCAAGGTCACGGTGGCCTACCGGGTTGCGCAATACCTCACAGAGACGGCTGAGTCAAGCCTGCGCTCATGAAGTAGAGAAACCCGAAGGATGAGCCAATCATTTCGGTTAATGACGGCGGTGTTTATATATACACCGCGGTGAATAATGTCCTCCATGACAGGCGGGGCTCCGTGTGGAGGCAGAGAGAAAAAGAAAATGGCCTTTATTACGGCGCCATCAGCCAAGAACCCGGCTTTACAAGTCCGCCACCTAGTGGCCAAAGGGTGCAATAGTTTACAGGAGCGCTTATGGCATCTCTCCAAAAGCACTTAATATAATGTTGTGGTCATGTTTATAATTATATTATTGACTTGAATAGCAGCAGAACAATGACAACAGAGTTGGAGTAATTCAAGTAAAGAATAGATACGACTGCTGTGTGCACAAAGTTTTAAAACATAGGTATAAATATGGAAATAAAATTAAAATTAAATCCAACTTTTTACCCTTTTAAATAGTAAGACTGATTACAAGTCTGAAGACACCCGTGTTGCTAATTAGAGGAGACACCTTAGTTTAAAATGTACCTATAGTCAAGTATTCTATTACGTTTTTGAGGGGTACCAAAATTGTGTATATAGGCCATTTTCATGATTTATTAATTTGTTTTAAAATTCCGTTGAAGCTATTTTAAAAAGAAATGTCTGATTTCCATTAGTACATTTTCAGTATTTTTATTTATTTATTATTACTTTTGTCAATTTCAAGTTATTTTTGTGAACAATGTGGGACATGGTTGATGCCCTCAGTTTAGAAAAAAGTTCCTCTGGGTCTGCTGCCTCTCACAACACACACGCACACACACACACACACACTCTTACACACACTCACACACCTCTGTGTCTCAGCATGACGGAGGGCCTGGGCCAGCTGACGGACGGCGTGTGCGGCCTGGACGACTTCACCCACAGCCACGTGTACAACGTGTGGCCCGGGTACGACTACGTGGGCTGGACCAACGAGAGCTTCCCCAGCGGATACGTGGAGATCATGTTTGAGTTCGACCGCGCGCGCAACTTCACCACCATGAAGGTGAGGCCTCCATCCACGCACAGCTCTCCCCCAGGTGTGTTCACGTCATTTATAATGTTATTAATCCTTAAAAGCGTCTCCGCCTCGCGCACAGGTGCACTGCAACAACATGCACTCGCGGCGCGCCAGGGCCTTCCGCCAGGTGGTGTGCTACTTCCGGTCCGACGCGGACTGGGAGGCGACGCCGCTGATCGCCTTCAGCCCCGCGGAGGAGGAGCACGAGGACGAGGATCCTCCGGGCGCGCGCTTCGTCACCGTCAACCTGGCCAATCACATGGCGAGCGCCATCAAGTGCCAGTTCCACTTTGCGGACGCCTGGATGCTGTTCAGCGAGGTCACCTTCCAGTCAGGTAGGCCCTAGTTACTTTGGCACATATTTGAAGGGTATATATATATATATATATATATATATATATTTATTTATTTATATATACACATATATATTATATATATACACATATATATTTATATATATTTATATATACACATATATATATATATATATATATATATTAGTTTGTATTGTTATTATTATTAAGGTCTGTTTTGAGGCCTTTTGATTTAAGGTGAACAACTTTCATTTCTAATCTAGCCCTTATTTCTTTTTCCTTATTTTTTTAAATATAGATACAGCCATGTACAACACCACCCTGGCTCCACCCAAGACGGGCCTGCCCCCTAACATACAACCAGGTCAGTGATCGCTCCACACGGACGGAAACCTGCACACGTATGATGAAAAGCGTGGGGAGAAATATATTTATTTTCTTTGCATGTTTGGATTTTAATTTTTCCCGTAAAAGGATTTTCATGAATGTGAAAAAGAGAATAAGAAGGTTGAAGACTACAAACATGGATCATATCAGTAAGAACATGGGATGAAATGAAGTGTAAAGAGCACTTATTATCCAGATTCCTTAATTCCTTAAAGATATTCTAGCTTCCTGTTTTTCACAAGGTCAAAAAAGGAAGTAAAATAACTTAAAATTGAAAAACAATAAATGAACATAATACTCTTGGCCGAGTATTATCTGGATGCAGACAGTGAACGGGTGTCTCTCCTTGTCCCGCCAGAGGACGACCCCACCCACAAAATAGATGACAGCAACACCCGGATCCTAATCGGCTGTTTGGTGGCCATCATCTTCATCCTCGTGGTCATCATCGTCATCATCCTGTGGCGGCAGGTGTGGCAGAAGATGCTGGAGAAGGTGAGCCCGCGTGCACGCCGACGTCATTTTCCATGGTGTCTGTGTATACTTCCGGAGGCGGTCAGATGTGTTCCTTCAACCCACCCCACGTCCTTTATTCTAGGCCTCTCGCCGGATGCTGGACGATGAACTAACTGCCAGTTTGTCAATACAGAGTGAGACGTTCGCTTACAACCAGTCGAGCACAATCAGCGAGCAGGAGTCTAATTCCACCTACGAGCGCATCTTCCCCCTCGGCCCCGACTACCAGGAGCCGTCGCGCATCATATGTAAACTGCCGGAGTTCGCTCAGAGCTCGGAGGAGCCCGGTAGGTGGAGAACAGCAGAAACGCCGCCTGTCCATTCAACCCGATGCACAGCGTGCTCCACGCCGCATCCCACCGGCCTCTTCGCTCACGGTTTCCCTCCGCGTTGCGTTTGCAGCTTCCAAATCCACCGGCGCGGCGATTGCCGCCGCCGCCGCCGCCAGCGTGGCCAGCGCCAACGCCGCCCTCCAAGACGGCGCCCCTCACTACGCCGAGGCGGACATCGTGAACCTGCAGGGCGTGACCGGAAGCAACACGTACGCCATCCCCGCGCTCGCCATGGACCTGCTGTCGGGGAAGGAGGTCGCCGTGGAGGAGTTCCCGCGCAAGATGCTCACGTTCAAGGAGAAGCTGGGAGAGGGCCAGTTCGGAGAGGTGGGCTCGGCTCCTCGCTCTGCAGCCGCTTCCCTTTGCTCTTTTCTATTTATTTATTTTTAAACAATGCATCCTCCCCCTCCTCCTTTCAGGTGCACCTGTGCGAGGCGAAGGGAATGCAGGAGTTCATGAATAAGGAGTTTCTATTCGACATCCCAGAGGACCAGCCGGTTCTCGTGGCCGTGAAGATGCTGCGATCGGACGCCGACAAAAATGCGAGGTACCGACTCCCGAGCGATGATCTGCACCACGCCGCCGCCGTGTTCAGTATCTGCGGCGCTGAAAACACGACTTGGAAACAGCGTCGGAAACACACCGGTGCAAAGGGCAAAACTGACCCTAAGAAATATAATTTTGCCCCTGATATCACGAGGAGAGGAGCAGGAAATGCCCCCAGAATTATGATAATTTAACAGCGCTTTTTTGTTGTTCTTTGTTGTGTGTGTCCTATCTATACTAGGTAGTTACATAAAATAAATCAATATATATAATTTTGAAATATAAAAAAACAAGAAATAAGTTAAAAATTGTAATAGTTGTTTAAACAATATTAATAACAATAAATAATCACAAATAAATAAAAATACAAATTAAATCTGATAGTCTGATTCCTGTTTTCTGTTTGTTTTTTATTTAAATAATCTAAGGAAACACTTTGAATCTGTAGTCTACTGCCTAATAGTCATATTATTGCCTAATAGTCCTATTACTGTCTAATAGTCTTATTACTTCCTAATAGTCCTATTACTGTCTAATAGTCTTATTTTTGCCTATTAGTCATATTAGTGCCTAATAGTCTTATTATTGCATAATAGTCTTATTACTGCCTAATAGTCTTATTATTGCCATTTTCATGACAATTGCTCATATACTGTAAGCCTGAATACGTATATTTATTGTTTTTGAACAAAGGTTAAATATTATTTCACAAGTTTCAAAAAGTGCCTCCAGTTTCTTTTTTAAATGCTTCTGGATTTCAGTCAGTGGGGAAAAAATGCCCCCTAAAAAATATATAAATGTCCTCCCCTGAATGGATGAATGTAATTCTGATATCTCTCTCTCTCCTCCGGTAGAAACGACTTCCTGAAGGAGATCAAGATCATGTCGCGCCTGAAGGACCCGAACATCATCCGCCTGCTGGCCGTGTGCATCCACAGCGACCCGCTGTGCATGATCACGGAGTACATGGAGAACGGCGACCTCAACCAGTTCCTGTCCCGCCACGAGCCGGAGGGGCAGCTGGCCCGGCTCAGCGACGCGCCGACCGTCAGGTGGGCGGGGGAGCCGGAGGAGGGAGGTCGTGACCTTGAGGCCGCGACCTTGAGGCCGCGACCTTGAGACCGCGACCTTGTCTTTCCTTGGTTGTTGTTTTTTGACACCCTGTTTCTCTCCTCTGCTCCCCAGCTTCAGCAGTCTGTGCTACATGGCGGCGCAGATCGCCTCGGGGATGAAGTACCTCTCCTCCCTGAACTTCGTCCATCGGGACTTGGCCACGCGGAACTGCCTGGTGGGCAAGAACTACACGATAAAGATCGCCGACTTCGGCATGAGCAGAAACCTGTACAGCGGCGACTACTACCGCATCCAGGGCCGCGCGGTGCTACCCATCCGCTGGATGTCGTGGGAGAGCATCCTGCTGGTAAGGGACCGCCACTTAAAGAAATATTAATAAAGGAGCATTTGAGTGTCCGTCAGTCGCCTTTGGAATTATTGGAGAAAACGGAGGATGAAGAATGTTCTCGTTTTTTTTTTTATTCTTCCGTTCATCGTGGAGGTGGGAAAAGGTTTTCTTCGGAGATTAAATCAACCGGGGGAGATTATTGATATTCGAATATACATTAGGTACGGAAAGTATTCAGACCCCTTTAAAATGTTCACTCTTTGTTTCATTGCAGCTATTTGCCCAAATCAAAAAAGTTAAATTTAATTATCATTAATGTTCACTCAGTACCCCATCTGGACAGAATTTTTGGAAAATGTATTTGAAAAAGAAAAAATTAAATATCACATGGTCATAAGTATTAATGAGAAATTAAATTCCCTTTTTTGATTTTGATTGATTTTATTTCATAAAGTAATGTTAACGGACATTTATTTGAATAAAAGTCTTCAAAATTGCCACTTTTACAACAAAAAAAGGACTTTTATTCCGGAGATTGTATCCTTTATTTCCTATATTAATATATAGTGTTTGCGTGCTGATGGCGTGTCGCCCTGTTTGTGTTGCGCAGGGTAAGTTCACCACGGCCAGCGACGCGTGGGCTTTCGGGGTCACCCTGTGGGAGATACTCAACTTCTGCAAGGAGCAGCCCTACTCCCAGCTCACCGATGAGCAGGTGATCGAAAACACCGGGGAGTTCTTCAGGGACCAGAAAAGACAGGTGAGCGTCGCCGCACACATTTAATACACATGTATACACTCACCTTCAAAGGTTAGGGGTCACCCAGGCAATGTGGTGTTTTTCATTAAAAAAACAACTTTTATTTATCAAATTAATTACAAAATGAGTAGAAAATATAGTCAAGACATTGACCAGGTTAGAGTAATGATTTTATTGTAAATACTAATGTTGTTCTTCAAAGCCAGTTGTATCGCTTCTCTCACCAGCGTAACTGTTTTCACCTGCGCTCACATAAAAAGGGTTTTCAAGGGTTTTCTACCCCTCTGCTAGTCTTCTAAGGCGATAACACGATGTACCACTAGACCACTGGAGATGGGCCTCTACACACCTCTGTGGAGACTTCATTAAACACCAGAGAATAGTCATTTACCACTTGTATAGAGTGTATTTATGAATAATTTTACGTTATATTCACTGAAAAAAACGGTGCTTTTCTTTAAACATCTCTAAGTGACCCCAAACTGTTGAACGGTAGCGTATATTGTGAATGCACAAGTGTATTCCCTGGCTCACCTGGTGGCCTCCGTCCAGATCTACCTGCCTCAGCCGGTGCTGTGCCCGGACTCGCTCTACAAGATCATGCTGAGCTGCTGGAGGAGGAACACGAAGGAGCGGCCCTCCTTCCAGGAAATACACCGAGCCCTCCTGGAGATGCAGCCGTAAATAAGACAGTTATTCCCGGACTGCTCATCTGTGGAGAAAAGACCAGGATTCAGATCCAGGTGCATCTTGTTTCAGGAGAGAGGAAACAGGAAGTGGGCTCCGAGATATACGATTTTTGGAGATTGGTGGATTCACGCTCCGCAGAGATGGACAAAACCAGAGACTTTTGGTGTGTGTGTCAGTTTGAGCTCCATCGGATGTTTTATAGACATACAGGTATTATTACAACAACATTATCTATTCTGTGTTACACACCGACCCCCGACGGTTTGGTCGTGACGTGTTCAAAGAGTAAATGTAGCATTCAAGTGACAATCGGCACTTTTTAAAATGTATATTTTCTTTCTTCTTTTACAATTTTCAAAGAGTTAAAATTTCCCAGGTTACAAAGTTTGATATTCATTGCTGAAGAACGTTCTTGTGTTTCTTTTGGAGAACGTAGTGGGGGAAACGTTCCGGTTGCTTCTCTTTTCTTTCATCTCAGACCAACTCCACACATTTAGAACAAATGGAAGTACCGGTGACACTTTCTATGACGTCCACAGTGCAAAATAAATATATGTATATTGTGTTATAATATGCTTATAACACTGTAAAGTCATAGTTATAAGCACTCATGCATATGCATGCTTTATAACAATAATAATACACATTATAAAGCATTATTTAATGACTTGTAATGTCATTATTTATAATAAGTCCTGTTTGCTTGTCAAGGATTATAATGTATTATATTTTAAGTTGTAATATATCATAATATTGTTTTACTCCATTACTTTAAGTGTTCGTTGTTAACTTTAAATTGAAGAAAATTATTATTTAACCTGGAAGAACAAGACATTAAACATCGTAAATATATTTATTACTTTAAAGAAAGAAAACAATGACCAGTTTGATTAATTAATAATCACGATAATGCATTATAAAAAATATATTATAATGTATTAGATGGAAAATATAATACACTATGAGCCTTATATGGCTGGTAATTATAAATAATTATCATACTGGACCTTATAAATAGTTATATACTGCTGTATAATGATTTATGATTAATGTTATATATCATTCTGAATGAGTGCTTGTAATTGTATAGTACAATAAGTAGATAATAATGCATGATACGTATCTTTATAATGCATTATAGATCTATAAAGAAGCTCCATCGTTGAACACAAAGTGTGCATTTCCAATAGAAACGTCTAAATCTCAAACGTCAATATTTTGTGTTAATATTTATAAGTTGTTCCGTTTATGTTTTTGTTGATATATTTGTGGAGTAACATTTTCTTTTTAAGTTGACGTTTATCATATTTGTTGTCATTGACCTCAGCATTGTTGGGAAAATGTCGTTGTCGAACATAAATGGGAATATTCAGCCTAATTAATATTCAGATACGTTTGTATTAGCTGACGAAAGCTAACACAGCTAATGACTCATGTCCAGGTTTATATATTTTTTTATTTTATTGCCGTGTGCTGGATTCTCTCCTCTTGTGTGTGTGTGTGTGTGTGTGTGTGTGTGTGTGTGTGTGTGTGTGTGTGTGTGTGTGTGTGTGTGTGTGACTCGTAGCTTGAACTTCATCCTGCATACCACTGTCCTCCTGCCACTGCAGCTGTATTTACCGACCCTTCCCTCGTATCAGAGGCCTCGTTCTCGCCCTCCTGCATGGTATTCTCAACGTTTATGTCGAAGTTCATCCTTATCTCTGTTTCTTTCGCAATCCGGGCAAAAAGATCAACACAAGTAAGTTAAATATTCATTTTGGAGACACGTTTGGACGTTCCCATGGGCAGATTACATAGTTAGCTTTAATACATTTTTGTTCTCAAATGTTTGTTTGTTTTGGGTGAGAATGGTTTTATATACGTTGTAAACAAAAGTTGTACATTGATGGGTTGAAATACAAATAAAATGTTAACAGAGAACTCTCCTGTGAGTGCTCTTGATTAATTCATGACTTCTGATTACTCTTCAAATAACACCGAAACATTTAAATAGAACTTTCTCTCTGCTTTTCTTGACTTCTGATGATCTGAATCCGTGTGGGCGGTGCCTCAAGCTGAGCCGACTCGTATCTCGTTCTTCATTGGCTGAGAGCCAACGCGGTGTCCAATCACGACGCGGGGGCGGGGCTAAGTACATGACTCCGCTCCATCAACCGGATGCAGAACTTGTTGCTTGGGAGGAAAGAAGATCCGGCAGGAGGAAAAGTGTTTTCTGTGTATTTTTGACCAGAAAATATGAATACCGTGGTTTTGGTGACGGGAGCAAATAGGTAATCGATATTTTGTATTATTATTTTTATTATAAACCTTGAGTCTGGCATTTAAAGTGTAATTGATGACACAAGAGGCCTTGCCTCAAGGTATGTTTGAGTAATGTTAGTGGTTAAATGTTTTAGTGGGATGTAACCACGCGAGTACTTTTACTCGAGTACTGGACCATTTTGAGGTACATGTACTTTACTTGTCTGCCTCTTTAAAATAAAAAGTTATTTAAAGGAGTTCAAATTGTACAAGTTGCAAAATGTACAGGATAAACACATTAATCCACATGCAACAATAACTATATATAATAATAATATATTTTTCTAAAATGGATATTGAGTCTGATTCTGCTTGAATTAATACTTTTACTGTTGGTGCTTGAAGTACACTGACGCTAATACGTTTCTACTTTGACTTAAGACCTATCAGACAGTATTTGTGTACCAAACTTTTACTGAAGTATGTGATCTGAACATTAACATCATTATTTACGGCATGCATACTGTATTTCTCCAAATTTATTTAATAATGTGTTTTTTTATTGATGTTTTCAATCCCCCTTGTCGAGAGACTCCTGGCCCCTGATGCCATGTTGTCATAGTGCACACCTGTGTGGGATTGTTTTGCTCTCTAATCAAAGTAATCGCCGACCCCAATGACCTCGCCGTCTCCCTGCAGCGGCATCGGCCTGATGCTGTGCGAGCGTCTCCTCTCTCAGGACGCCGGGGGCCTCCAGCTGTGCCTGGCCTGCAGGAGCGTGCGGCGGGCTCAGGCCGCCCGCTCGGCGCTGCTCGCCTCTCACCCCGCCGCCCAGGTGGCGCTGCTGCAGGTGGACACCAGCAGCGTCGCCTCCGTCCTCGCCGCCGCACAGGAGGTCAAACTCAGGTGAGGGGGGACTGCCATCCACGGGCTAGGTTATAATCTTATTGTGTGTGTGTGTGTGTGTGTGTTACAGAAGTGCCTATACATGATGTGTGATTGATCCCTGCAGGTACAACCGTCTGGACTACCTCTACCTGAACGCAGGCATCATGCCAAACCCCCAGTTTGACGTGAAAGCCTTTTTCAAGGGCCTCTTCTCCAGGTACTCCAAAACGGCCGCGCCGCATCGGGTGTCTTTGTGTTCTCCAACGTCGCCTTTTATTAAAACGTCTCACTCGGACCATCTATTGCTCATTCGGACGTCTTTATTTCAGTCGCGTCGTCTCCATG
This sequence comes from Liparis tanakae, assembly GCA_036178185.1. Classification (NCBI taxonomy): domain Eukaryota; kingdom Metazoa; phylum Chordata; class Actinopteri; order Perciformes; family Liparidae; genus Liparis; species Liparis tanakae. The sequence continues at coordinate 22,935,486 of CM070102.1, forward strand.
CTCACCACCGGGGAGGGGATTCTCACGCAGAGGGACGGCGTCACGCCCGACGGCCTGCAGGACGTGTTCGCCACCAACCTCTTCGGCCACTTCCTCCTCGTGAGTTTAGTCGTTTAATCATATCGTGTGTGGAATATGATGCAACGCCATGTTTCCTTCAGTTCTCCTGCAGCAGCAGTAATTCTACTCGGCTGTTTCTTCCTCGATGGAATAAATATAGGCGATACTGGATCCATCTGCCATTGAGCAACGCGGCTCATTAAATATTAACAGCGCTGCTCTGGGTGTAAGGTCAACGAGCAAAGTGTTCAGCCGATGGATCCTGTCGTGTATCAAGTCAGAGAAAACTTCTCAAATCACTTCAGCTTCAGCTGATGTGACGCATCAGATTTTTGGGTAAAAGTTATTCTGAAACAGTCAAGAACTTTTGGCGGGAATTTGACATTGCTGATTAGTTGAAGGAAACTTAAAGATTTCGACGTGCAAGGAGATGCTCAAAATCTACAGTAAAGTAGTTTATATAGTATTCACAAAAATATTAAAGTCAGAGTTTAAACTTATGAACAAAAACCCAGATAGGAACGTTTGAAATTCTCACTGTAAGTGAACCCTCTTTCACAACAATACATATATATTATTATTTATTATTAATATTAATAATAGTTATACTCATTATTAATAGTAATACTCATTATTATATTAATATATTCATATAAATAATAATATGTATTATTATTTTTATATCAGTTACAATGATCCTTAAAGGAATTACAATCTAATTATAATAAACAGAATTATAGGCCTGATTTAAAAAAATACCATGTAACCATAACATCGTATAAGCAGCTTAGTTTACAGCTCTTCAGCGTTAAATTAAATACCAAATAATATCATCTGTGAGCTTTCAGACTCTCGACCCTGTTATCTCCCCGCTGTTGAGTCTTCTTAAGCTGAAATAACGAATATCATTAACCAGAACTCGTCATTTGTCCTTGGAAGAAAGAGGCAAAGCTCTAAAGATTACGAGGTCACACAGAGTTCTGCAGGATGTATTTATGTGGAACATCGCGCTTCAGGCAGTGGGAGACGAGAGGAATGCTGAGCACATATACAGGTGTATCCATCCTTCACTGTAATGACCTGTCCACACAGGTACTTTATTACTTAATAACAGGGCTGAAGATGCCATTAAGCAGCTGCTGCATGAAGCCCCCGGTCCCCCACTGCAGGCGTCAATAGTTTAAAATACAACTAAGAATATAAAACGCACATTACGCCCCACAGAAGTTATTTCCAGGGTCCTTAAAGGCAGTTTGGGGAATCGTGCTGGAAGCCTCGGCTCCTGGAAGCAGAACCGGAGGAGGCCTCTTTAATGGCCGCTCTGTTTACTAGACATGTGGGTAAATGAGGGGGCCACGGTGGATTCATGAATGAAGTGTTATAGTGCAAAGGTCATGGACAATCATACAAGATATGTGAAGAAGAAACTGCTCACAGAAACATGAAGGTGCCATCAGGAACCGGAAGGGTTCTTCAGAGCGATGCCAGAGAAGAACCTATAAAGGTGTCTCAAAGAACCTTAAACAATGTTTCTTTAAGGCACCATTTCTGGTTCCTCAAAGAGAAGAACATTTCAAACCAGGGTTCTTTAAAGAACCCTGGTTTGAAATGTCCTTAAAGAATTTGTTTAAGAACCTATATAAAGGTGTCTCAAAGAATCTTTAAAAAATGATTCTTGAAGGCACCATTTCTGGTTCTACAAAGAACCTTGAAATCAGGGTTCTTCAAAGAACCATTTCCTTAAAGAGTTCTTCAAAGAACCTATAAATGTGTCTCAAAGAACCTTTAAAAATGGTTCTTGAATGCACCATTTCTGGTTCCACAAAGAACCTTTCAAACCAGGGTTCTTTAAATAACCATTTCCTTAAAGAGTTCTTCAAAGAACCTGTAAAGGTGTCTCAAAGAACCTTCAAAATGGTTCTCCAGTAGGTGATGGTTCTTTGTAGAACCACAAAGCCTTTTAAAGAACCCTTATTTCCTAGAGTAAACTTGTCTGTTTCTCACACAAATCTAGTTCAAATCAAACAATTTGCGTTTGTGTGTGTTTACATTAGAGCGTTGTCCCCCTGTGTTGTTCTCCGGTGTCGTTCTGCCAAGATTAGGGAGCTGGAGCCGGTTCTGTGCCACGCGGGCCGGACCTCCCAGCTCATCTGGACCTCCTCCAGCAACGCTCAGCGCTCGGCATTCGACCTGGAAGACGTGCAGCACCGGGCCGGCGTGCAGCCGTACAGCTCCTCCAAGTACGCCACCGACCTGCTCAGCCTGGCGCTCAACACGCGCTACAACAAACAGGTCGGCACACACACACACACACACACACACACACACACACACATCACCCGTGTCTTTTGGTTGATTCCCGTTGCCTTCCGCCCTCTAGGGTTTGTTCTCATCCGTCACCTGTCCGGGTTTCGTGATGACCAACCTGACCTACGCCATCCTGCCCTCCTTCCCGGCCGTCATCTGGACTCTGCTCATGCCCCTCTTGTGGCTCGTGAGTGCAACTCTTGATGTTTATATGACACACACACACACACACACACGCACACACAGCTGAAACGTCTCTCTTTCATGATCACAGATAAGAATGAGTTACAATACGTTCACGCTGACGCCGTATAACGGAGCTGAAGCCCTGGTAGGTAGAACATATTTTTACATTTTAATACACATTTTAGTACAATTTAATTCATGAATTCTGCTCTTTATTGCAGCTCTGGCTATTTAAGCAAAAGCCTGAATCGTTGGACCCTCAAGTCAAGTACCACAGCCTCACATCAGGTCTCGGAAAGAACTACACACTTGCACGAAAGGTACCATAAATAATAATAATAACAATACAATTAATCTGTAATTAATTATGAAACGTGAGCAGGTTTTGTGTCTTCTGTTCCAGATGGACATCGACGTGGAAACATCGGACGCGTTGTTTGAGAAATTGCTGGAAATGGAACGAGACGTGAGAGAGAAACTGAAGGAGAGTCCAAAAGAATCTCAGTAGTCCTGCAGAACCTGATGCGGGTCACTCACAAAACATGGCCGCCTGAACTCACTGCACAAATGAACAAGCTGCAGTGACTCTATGGGCATCATATGTTATATAACGCGTCTGTTATAGGACAAAGAAGTTGTCTGTGTTGTTAGTTTGGAGGAATAAAAATTTGTTTTGTTTCCTCATCCGCTTCTTGTCAGTCCATCCACTTCGTAAAGGGAGATATCACTGCGCGTGCGCGTGGACGTGGAGGTTATAGGTCACCAACTTTCCATGACTTTTGTCCCATTGGGTTGCTAATGCCACGATCCTCGCGGAAGAACGTGCTGCAGTCTGACAGCAGGCTGCCGTCGTCATCCCAAAAGTTGACGTACGTGGTGCGCGTGAGCCCCGCGGCGGGGGGCGGCAGACGCGCATCGTTGCACGCGCACCTGAAATTCCGCTCCGGCAGGTTTGGGGGGGTCGCGTGAACCCAGAAGTCGTGCCCCCAGTGTCCCGCTACTGGCTTCCCGATCTCGCGCTCCTTCTCCTCCTCTTCCTCCTCCTCTTCGCTCAGTTTCGGGTTGCAGAAAACCCAAACCATCCCGCAGAAGTAGATGAAGAACGCGCCCATGACCATGGCCATGAGCGCGTAGGACTCCAGCATGGCTTTGGCGACCGGAGACGTCATCTCTCTCTATCTCTCTCTCTCCGGTCGCGCGCGCGCATGGAATAAGACCCGCTGGAGTTCAGGAGGGACTGGCAGCCCGACGGGCGTCACCCGGGGGGCTGGACCCCGATCCGGACCGGGAGAGAACCGGAGGGTCTAGCTTGATGCCACCTCCTGTCTTTGAACTATAAATGCACTAAGTTCAGTATTATCACACCAAAGTCAAACTAGGTGGAATAAAGTCAGTTTTATGTTATTAACAAAAAGAACATTGAACAAAATATTTTATTACACATATAATTGATGTTTGAAGATAAAATGTAACTCCAGTAAAATCAAAATGGCAGGTAAAGTATAGAATATGTATGTGTATATATATATATATATACATTTATTTATATATTAATCTATATATGTTTGTATTTATTATATATACAGTAAACTCGTATTTATATAATACTTGTATGTATATATATATATATATGTTAATCTATATACTTGTATTTATAGATATATTAATTAAATCAAAATATGTGTGTATGTATTATATATACTTTTATTTTTTATATATATATTTTTATATATATATACATTAATCTATATATGTGTATATATTATATATACTTTTATTTTGATATATATTAATCTATATATGTTTCTGTATATATATACATATATATATATATATATATATATATATATATATATATATATATATATATATATAGTATAGTTCAATAGCTTTTCTAAAGCATCACCTTGCCCCCTTAATAATCCAGTTTATTATATTTTTAAGCTTCCAGGTTTTTTTCATCAATTACTTGCAGCAGCTGAGAAATAATAGAAGAACATCTATTATTTTTCATCTGCTGTTAGAAGTTTCTTTCCGCTCACTGTCGGTCCGGTTGAACCGTCGAACAGCGTTTTTGTTCTCCATAAAAAAACAAGCCCTTCATGCAAAATCTATTGTTTGGCTTTTGTATGGATTTTGTGACGGACCTTAAAGGTACAGTGTTAAAAGGGGGATCTTTTGGCTGACATTGAATATGTTTTCTTTCAGTCACCTGAAAATACGAATCGTCTAGTGTGAGTTACCTTTGGAAGAGCTGTTTATATGTATTTCTACAGTAGCCCAGAAGGGCCAAACCAAACACTGGCTCTAGATGAGTCGTGTTCCTTTATTCGCTTGGCACACAGGTGAAATGTCAGGCGGTTTCAAACTCAGAATTAGAGGCCTCCAAATGAGCGCACTGCACCTTTAAGTGCAAAGCTTCATTTGTCTCCATGCAATCATTTAACTCATCTGGTTTGACTTTCCTTATAAGGTCAAAGAATAAACACCAACACTCACAAATCCTAAAATACCAACAAAAGCTTCACGTTTGTGTAAAGGCCTACAGGCCGATGATACTCTAATATACTACAACACAACTATATACAAACACACACATACACTCTGATATATATATTAAGATTAAAGCCATGTATTTTAGTATTCAATGTTTAGTCCTTAAAAAGTACTTTATTATTAAAACAGAAATTCAGAAAACTGTAATGTACATTAATCCAGTGGGACTTTTTCATATTCCCGGGGGAGTATTTTGTAAACATTAGTACACTGGAAACTATTAAATCATGATTTAAAATGGTGTGTATCCTCGACTGTAAAAATGCTAATTGATTAGAGTTGGCAGGATGCATAAACAAGCATTTATATAAATATTTTTCTGAAAGGGATTTGGCAAAGGAACGATCCAAAAATGTCTTCTGCTATTATGTGTTATCCTCACAGTGATAAAGGAAAGTCTATGTGATGTTGCTTTTCCTGTTGGTGATATTAACGGTGATAACATCCACTAAAGCTCAAACCTTCACCAGCCAGCCGGCCAAATGCAAATGCTGTTTCAAAATGGACTGAATCCTGTTATGATTTTCCCTGCAGCACGAGAACGTTTTCACGCAATCATTCCGCATATGGAATTTTTTGACATTTGCAGATGTATTGCATGAATATAAAAATAAATGCATAGAAAGCAAATACGGGAAAAATAGAATTGCAGAGCCTGTCGTACACTTTTCGTATATGAGTTATGTATTTAGAGCTTCCAGATAATGTCTGACAGGCTCCTTCAGTTAACTCCTTTAGAAATAAATGTGATAAATCGTGGTCAACAAAGGATAGTTTGGATATTATTATAAAGCTCACTTGTGATTAGCTATGTTAAACAAGTATATTGTGGTATTATTGTTGCTAAATTGTTTGCCGGAAAGGCTGGTGTGAAATTTTTAAATAAATAAAAAACACAACTTCCTTCCAAACTGGTAAAGGTCACATCTGAAACATGTTTGTCTGTGTGTGTCCACAATTTATAATGCAACTTGTAATGTGCTACCTTTTGTTGTCAACTCACCATTCCCTGAAGGATTATTGCTCTCTATAAAGTGTGTTTCCTATTACATGCACATGAACCCCATTTGCCATGGATCGTGTTTTATTAACCCCCAAGGAGTATTGCTAAATATAAAAATATTGTTTCCACTTGGCCCAGGGGCTCGTGGTGGTGTGAATACTTGTTCTCAGGCAGATTTAAATGGCAGGGCAGCCTGTGGAGTGTCGATGAGCGAGTTATTAAAGTAAACGCTCACCTTGACTCATAACCACAGCTCGTAGCACATTTTTATTAAACTGAACCACATTAGCAACAAACAGCTGCTCCCTTAAAGGTGTGTAAATGCGGCGTGCGAGTATAAAACAGGGGCGACAGAGGCGTTATAAACTCTTACGTTTAAAACTGACAAATGCTTACAAACATTAGCGTAAAGGGCTAATATTAAAGAGTTTTTTTCCCACCCAGGAATCAAAACAAGACTGTGTGATGTGAGGGCACCCATGCTTGTCTTTCGAGAAGGTAGCAACACAGGAGAGCATTGCATTGTTGGTAATGTAGTTTATAATCGTCCCGCCCCGCGTCCGAGTGGATCGAATCGCCATTTAAAAAAAACTACACGCCCCAGCGGCACCAACGGCCGAGGTCCCGGATGTCTACCGCGCCGGAAGAGAAGCAGGTCCTTTTCCCAGCCATCTTGTGGCTTCATCTAGCGAAGTGTTCGCACCAAGCCTCGTAGAATCGGAGGAAAATCCTGCTGAAGGGGCGCCATCATGCCCGGACAAATGCAAGAAGGTTTTGGCTGTGCCATAACCAATCGGTTCGACCAGCTATTTGACGACGAGTCGGATCCCTTCGAGCTGCTGAAGCAAGCCGAAGTGAAGAAGAAGGAAGCCCCTGCTCCTGGTGCCGCCAAGACCGCAGCCCAGACTGCCAAGCAGCCGAAAAAGGAGTCCCAAAAAGACAGAAAGGTCCCGTTGACCGACAAGAAGGAGGAGACCCAGGCGCCGGTACCGCTCAAGAAAGATGGTGAGATAATATTCTTGCGTTGTGCTTTAAAAAAGCCCCTCTTTTTATGCATAGCGAAGCTGCAAGGTAGAGCGATTTCATGCTAACGGGCTCGAGTTGCTCCGACTAGCTAGCGCTCGGTAAGCCCCCCTCGCGACATGAGGTCGGCGTGGCCGCTTTTGTGCCCCCGGTTCGCTTGTCAATCACCGAAACTACGACGCACGTGGAAAGCGTCGGCACGCGCGGGACTCGGAACTATTCGGCGATACACGGTTTGCCGGCCAACTTGTTTTGGCTCGTCTCCCCCGGTAGCACCCAACCCCCCACCGGCCTTGTGGAACAGGCAGAACCCGACCGCCTGGTGACGGCAGAGTGGCCTCGAGGAGCCTCGCTGCTACTCAAATACACAGTCGACTTCAATACGAGCACGTGCTGCTTCTACCCAGATACAATCGAAAGCAATTATTTATTTTATTACACGCTTTAAAAAATATTTTTTTTTGGGAAGTGTTCAAATTTAACCACGTTACGTAATTATCCCCCACGTGGAAATTGCACATGTCATAAGTTAACGTGGGGGATTTGCAGGTGAGGGCGAGACGTTAGCAGCGCGGCTCTCGTGGTGATGCACCTCGTGGTTGGAGTGTGGGGCGTGTTAAAAAGTACAGCCTTCCCGAACTGCCACTTCCCATCGGCGCACAATACACGCGCCACCGGCCTCTGATCGCTTAATTTCCTGTTTTTAAAATGCATACAAAAAAAATATATAAATATATTTTAACGCCTGTTGGTTTTTATTTTATTTTTTAAGATGTTGCATGCCGGGTTGAAACATCCGGGCACCTACATACAGGAAGTTAGCTGGCCATTTTTTTTTTCATTCATGCAAGTGTGCCCCAGTGGGCTCAAATCCCGTTTTGCCCGAGAGAAAACGAGACAGGTGCCGGGTCTATGGTGCACCCAGCTGCCGCCGTGTTGTGGAAGGGTGTCTATTTTGGTAGCTTGTGTTTTAGGCAATGGGTGGGACTTGTTGTGTCACACGGGGCAGCCGCAGACGACCATGTGTCATGGCGGGTTAAACACGATGTAGGTGTTAAGTCCAACAACCTGATCGTTTTTCAATCCGACTGCGAGATTATATGTGATCGTTTCTGCAAACTTGACCCCTTTTTATGATGTAAAATGACTCCCGGTTGTATGTTTTTGCTCGCGTTAACTTTTTATAATTAGTTTACAATACAGACGGAGGTGTATTTAGTATATGTATCCTACCAACTGCTGTATTTTAATTCTGCACTGTTTAATTTGAAATATTTGCTCCCCATTTAAACCGAACAATCGCCGCCCCTTCTTTCTCTGTGATCCGGGGTGCCGCATCGGTGCTATTTGTCCTCTAATCCTCCTGTTGTGGTCAATCCTAGGTCCCGCCATTAGGAGAATGGGAATGAACCGCAAACCGGAGGGCGAGGGCTACAGACCCCAGGTCGGCTCGGGCGAGGGGCGCCCCCCCGGAGAGGGGCGTCCCGCCGGAGACAGGCGGCCCGTGGACAGGCGGCCCCCGCGGCGCTTCGAGAGGCCTGCTGGTGAGGGCGGCGAGAAGCCCGAGGGAGGCGAATTCTCAGTGGAAAAGTGAGTTCATATTCTACTTGGCACACATTTTAATTTAACAGAAATCGTAGAAGAAAAGGAGATAATAAAAAAAACATTTATACCTTTTTTTTTTATCAAAAGTAGTATTCACTGAGGGGTGGGGTGAGCCATCTGTTAAAGGCGTGGCGGCTAAGATAAGACGTTGCATGTTACACTCGTGGCTCTTCATCCCCAGTTCACTTGAGTTAAATTGCTAAGAAGATAAGGTTAAACTGTCCAAATATAGATTGAGACTAACTTAAACCATCAGTTAACTGCAGCTAACTTGTTTCTGGAGACTTGAAATGTAAATCATGTAGATAAACTCGCACTAATTTAATAAAATGCATGAATAAACTGGTTTTCTGTTACCATTATTACACATTTAGCTTATCTTACTTTCAGAGTTATAGAAAAAACGTAAATCATAAATGTTTTTGATCACATGTTCATTTACACAGAGTTTAAAATAATTAATGTTTTTTAAAGAAAGCTGCTCAAAATATAAGGTCTCAATACACAAAATGTTCTACATTCTTCATTTTTTTACATGAAGAATGGACATTTGGTTTAAAGTCCTAGAAATCCATTGGTCAAAATGTGTAAGAACCCTGTTATTACACATTTAGTGTATCTTACCTTCCACTTAGTCCCTCGAAGGAGGAAAACGGGTCGACGGATCTTAGCTTTTGATGGGTATATAAAAGTGTCCTCCGATGACCATTTGACCGTGTTATGTGTCTCTTTCTCTCTCTTTAGACCCATTGGTGATCGGCCGATGAGAGGGCGTGGCGGCGGCAGAGGCGGCGGCACCGGCATCCGCGGAAGCAGAGGCCGCGGCGGCATGGGACGCGGCGACGGCTTCGACTCCAGAGGGAAACGCGAATTTGACAGACACAGTGGCAGCGACCGAACGTAAGCGCTCACCGCCCTTAAATATACGAAATATTCTTCATAATACGCCCCGAAGTTGTTGGTGTGTGTGGTTTCACATGGTGCATTTGTCGTGGCCCTTGGCTAAAGCTAATGTTCTTTCAGTAGTCAGAAGGGTGAGGAGAAGCGAGGTGGAAGTGGACCTCACAACTGGGGCACCGTCAAGGATGAACTAAAGTACGTTCTTATACACGCACCATCTTTACATCTTTTCCTCGACTATTCTGACGGTTCGCCTTCAGGGTCGCCTGCCAGAGGGTTTGTTATGACTCGAATCATGAACTTCGTTTGTTGCCTAAACCGAGGGAGCGTGAAAGTGGAACTGGCAACCTACAAACCAACCACTAAATGAGTAAATTTAATAATAAATCCCATTCTGATATCATCACGTAGGACATTGATATCACTGGATGAATGACGGCTTTGTCCGCCTCTTTTCTTCCTGTAACCAGTGTAGCATGAAAGCATGGTGGAATTGGTAAGCTAGCTACAGTCGAACAAGCCATTACTAACCAATCGCAGCATAGTAGTACTAGCCAATCACAGCAGAGGGGGTGGGACTAAATGGCAGGAGGGGAGGGGCATAGACCCATACAACCCAAAATACAAGTATGACGATAGAAATTGGCATCAAGTCTACTTAAATAATATAAATTATTAATTCTCATAAAATTAATGTTACATTTTATTTTAGACATAGGCCACAAATGCACAGGAGCCATAGACATACAGCTATAGGGGACGGGTAGAGGGCTGGTGCCCGGGCGTTGCCGTGGGGCACGGGCACCTCTCCGGCTACCCGTCCCCACTTTGTACCTGAGCCGGGTCCCAAACCGAGCCCCGCAATGCAGCCTACCTTCATGAAGGTTAAAATACACGTTCAGCTTCATGGTCATTTTGAAGGACGTGGCGCTTTTAAACTGTATTGTCACGCTGGTACTATTTGGGTGATGTCATTGATGTACCGGGAGGGGTCTAAATATAAAAACCACAACGGTTTAATGCAGTACAGTTCAACAGCGCCGTGTATAAATACATTAATAAATACGCTCGTCTAACGGAGACGGCCTAACCTTCATAGAGGTAGAATTACATTGAACTGCATTAGCTTGAGCTAATATTCACGCTGCTGTACTCTTATTTTTAACTATTTTTTTTCCCCCGGTTCTCAAACGCCAGCCTTATTAAATGTCTTTATTTTATTTTTTAGTAGCGAGCTTGACCAATCGAACGTTACTGAGGAAACCCCCGAGGGAGAGGAGCATCCACCCGCCGACTCTGAGAACAAGTAAGTTATTTTCCGTCCTAATTGAATCATTTTGGGTTTTCCCGGAATTGATTTAAGGATTCCCCCGTTGTATAGTTAGTTTAAGGTCTCTAGCGTTGGAAAAAAGGAAAAAACACCAGCCGACAACCTGGTTTCCTATGTAACTTTAACGCTGTGACACCGTGCGTCTGTGTGTGTGTTGAAGGGAGAATGAGGTCGAGGAAGTGAAGGAAGAAGGCCCCAAGGAGATGACTCTGGACGAATGGAAGGCCGTGCAGGACAAGGAGCGCGCCAAGGTGGAGTTCAACATCCGCAAGGCCAACGAGGGAGCCAATTGGAACAAGGGATTCGTGCTGCACAAGTCCAAGGCAGAGGTGAGTCAACGCCCCCGCGGCGCCGCTCGGACTCAGTGCATTAAAAATACTGCAGCGGAGCAACATTAGTGAAGGAGAACTCTAAAGTCTCTCTAGAACCTGCGGTTCTGGAGGATGGCTTTTTAACTACATCAAGAATATCACCTGAGTGCTGATGTCATTGTATTTTATTAAATATTTAGAACTATTCAGATTTAAATGGTAACATTTGGCAAATGCTTAGTACTTATTTACTCATGTAGTTATATGCCTTACCGATGATTATAGATTTTTGTCGTCATATGACATGTTTTATTAAATCATTAGTTTATAGTGTCTTTTTACAAATAGGACTAACATAATAAATGTATGTATGTATCTTGTGTTAATGGATTTCTTTTCTCCAACACAGGATAAGAAAGAAGAGGTCATTGAATCCGAGGTCGAGGAGCCCAAGGTAAAAAAAACAACAAAAAAACATCTTAATTGTTATCTGAAAATAAATAAACAAAGTTTACAAAATACAAAAATCTTAATTTGTGCCTGATTTCTCTCATCAGCTTGATGACGAACACCACTTCCGGAAGCCAGCCAATGACATTACGGCACAGCTGGAGATCAATTTCGGAGACCTGGGCCGCCCTGGCCGTGGACGCGGAGGCGGACCACGCGGTGGCGGTCGCGGCCGTGGTCGCGGCGGACCCGGCGGCGGGCCACCCGCGCCCCCAGCGGCGAGGCCGCTCGGCCAGTCCGCGCTCCGAGGCCTGACAAGGTAAATCACGTCAATTAGCACAATGCGTCGTCTTAATTGGCGTTTCCTCCCGAGAGGTTTCTAACTCCTCCCCCGCCGTGTGCTCTCCCCCAGTCATCTGCGTCCGTGCCCAACGTGGACGACCCGGAGGCCTTCCCGGCCCTGGCTTAAGCCGCGGCCGCGGTTCCTCAGGCCTACAGGAGCCTCCTGAGCACCTCCTACTACGAGGCTTGCATGTTCCTGGATCCTTCAGCAAAGTGAAATGACGGAGAAGACTGTCATTTAACTATGGCACTCGACGTGAGGACTGAGTTTTACCCAATAAAAACAAAACGGAAGATGGAAAAAAAACAGAAATTAACAACAAAAAAAAACAAAAACAGAAAAGGACTTCTTGCTACTTGGGAGCAGCTTATTGGTAGAGGTTTTGTACTTGGAAACAAAAGTAGCAGGGATGTTTTCATACAGTATTTTTTTCAGAGGTTATGCATTGTCCATTGATACATTTTTGTAATTGCTGCTTGAAAATATGCATTTGGGGATGTAAGCATGAGACGGGTGTCTTTAGCTCGTGTGGAGCCATCGCTTGCTCGCTCTGAAACTGTGGAGCTCCAACCCAAGCTCCCACGCTCTGCCACTACAGGTGTTTCTGAAGTTACACTTCACTCATTAAGATTTAAGGATTTTCTCTTTCTTTCTTTAGCACTGGGGTTATCGTTTTATTTTATTTTTTTATACAGGAGATCTATTCTTATATGATCTTCGGCCTGTACATCTTTAACTATTTTTTCATAAATTTCCTGCAGACTTGTATTTCACGCGGTGCACCTATAGGCCACGCCCCCTCGAGCGTCGTTGCCTAATATTCAAATGCATTGATGAAATGGCACCTAAATCTGTATTAAGGGTTCTTTTTGTACTGAAATGTACTACAGGAGGAACATTATGTCATTATTGGAGGAACGCATCGGGGATTTACTCCTAAAATTTCCATTAATCTGGAGAAATGATTTGTAATCGGAGAGTTCTTCCAGTGTTTTTCCCCCCGATGTATTCCGGGTGCTAAAAAAAAAAAAACTTCTTAATATCCCTTCCTCCCTCGCCCAGTTCCTCTTCGATCGCCTCTGCTCGTCTCTCTTTAGAGAGCGACGCAGAGAGGAGGTGTGTCTGCGCCGTCGAGGCGCGGCCGGAGTCTTCTGGAAGTCCTCCGGCCGTCTCCTCGCCGTCCACACACTCCGCTCCCCGGGCGTTCGACGCGGCCCGGCTTCAGTTTGTGTTTTTGGCAGTCCGTTTCTGTGCTGATGTTTTCCCTCCGCTGTTGACTCGCCCTGTAGCGCCACTGCATAATTGCTCTGAAAGAAATACGGTCGTTCACCACGTGGAACAACTGAAGTGCTCTACAAATGTGTGAATTCCAGCCCTGCTATTGGAGACCTCTGTCGGTAAAAATAAAGGTGGTCGATAAATCTTCTCGCAGTGTCAGTTTTTAAATCCTGGGAGCTCGGGGAGATGGAGCGAGCTTTGTTTGCGTCGGATGCATATCCACGAGCTGAGCCGGTGAGCCTGGCTGTCAACCATTTTATTAAGTGATTTTAAGGCCTTTGGTTTATGGGCATAACGAAGCGGCGACGCTCAGACGGTGGAATTGCAATGTGTGACAAACGTAGGAGAAGAAAACTGCATTGGTGGGCTTTCGGGCTCGTTTCTGAAATGTGCACCGTCTTAAGGGAATGTTGTCAATAACGTAAATAACATTGAGATGTGCAAGAAGGATCAAGGTGTCCAGATATTGTAATATAACTTATTACAGTCAAAGGAAAGAATGGACACGTTCACATTTGAACAACTTACTATTAATACCCTTTAAAAACATTTTTTTATATCTGACTCTAATTTTGTCGACATGCCATACTATGGGGTTTTCTAGGTATATTATGGATTTATTTTGATTAAACTACGATGAAGTTTTTATGGCTTCTTTTGACTAGACTGACCTTTTTAGTAAAGCGACATGTATAGTATGACTCCTGACATACTGTCTTTTATTGACTACCGTATAACTTTACTTTCAGAGCTATAATACGGCTCCTGCGACTCCTATATATAACTTCCATTACATTTTTCTGACATTCTTTTCCGACATGCCAATTCTTGATACTATAATATGCCTTTCTGAAAATGTTTCAGCTTTATAAACAATTTTTTCATGCCATTTTAAATGACATAATATACTATGCTAAACAGAAACTTTACTATGATTTTTTTCAAAACTAATATACTGACAGTTTGACATTTATAGACGCAATTACTTTTTTTTATAACATTTTTTTATTTGGCTATATGACTTTCTGACAAGTTTTTATTCAAATGTTCTAAATACTTGTACATAACTTTTTAATGGAAACATTTCCACCGACAGTACCTCACATTTTTTAACTTACTATACTCTGGCCTTTTAAGAAATTAAAAAACATACTCAATTCCTTTTTTAAATTAAAATGTTCAACATACATGACTTTAATTGCGTCAACAAAGTGAGAGGATAGCAAATAGAAGACGTCATGGAGTAGAATCTACTCCATGACGTCTTCTATTTGCTGAGTAGAGTAATCCTCCTGTTTAGGCTGAGGTAGCATTGGTGTATTTTAAGATGCGGCCACTAGAGGGCGCTTCACCAGATTGAGCCCACGTTTACTTCCTGTCAACAAGAAATAAACTTACAGTACTTTTTTTATATAAATAAATATTAATTATATTTATATATGTATGAATATATGTATTTATATCTAAATAAATATTAATTTTATATTTATATATGTATACATTTATTTATTTATATAAATATATATTAATTTTATATATTTATATCTAAAAATATATGGATCTGATATATATATTTGATCAAAAGACAATGTAAAAAAAAGCCCCTTATAGATCTCAACCCTCAGCCTAACTGACAGTAACAGTTTCAGAGGTAATTTATGAGAATAGGACACAGAAACAGAAACCCGCCAGCCATTGTTCCCACTAGTCTTCTTCCTCTATTGTTTTCCAGCCAGACCTCGTCTCCCTCTTCGGGTTTCAGGTTTCAGGATGACAGGTCTGGAAGAAAGAAGTCGCTGCAGTCGATTTTGACAGCGTTCAGAGTCAACTTCCCTCCGAGCTGCATCGGTCCTGTGAACATGTTGTGACTGGGGAAGAAACCCATCATTCCTGTAAACTCCTCCTCCTCCTCTTCCTCCTCCTTCTCCTCCTCCATGCTTCCCAGCCCGAGGGATGCGATGTAGTCCACGGTGGTGCCGGTGTCCAGAGAGCTCTGCTTGAGGTCGGAGCTCTCCGAGTCGGAGTGGGAGACGCTCATGATGTAGTCGGTGGGCGGGTGGAGCGCGCCGGCCGGCTCCGCCTGCCCCCCCGAGGGGCCGCCGCTCTGCTTGGGGGGCAGCTCCTCCACATCCACCAGGATGGGCTCCTCTTCCTCCTCGGCGACCCCAGCGCTGCTCGGCTGCAGCCGGAGGTCGACCTCGCTCTGTGAGGAGGGCAGACGCAGGCTGAGCCTCGGACCCGTCGAGGGGCAACTCGACGGCTCTAGTCGGTGTGTTATTACCGTGTCGTGAGAAGACGCTCGGGCCCATTTGCTGTTCGCCGGGTCCGGCACGACGTCCAGCATGAGGCACTGAAGAAACACCCAGACCCTGGAGGGAGGGGGGGGGGGGTTAATGGCAAACATACACAACTGTTTCAAAAGTTTGGGGTCACCTGGACAATTTGGTGTTTTCTATTAAAACTCACTTTTAGTTATCCAATTAACCTCAAAATTAATATAACATATAGTCAAGACGTTGACGAGGTTATACATAATGATTTATATTGTAAATATTAATGTTGTTCTTCTTGTGACTCAAAGGAAGGCCAGTTTTATAGCTTCTCTCAGCAGCGTAACTGTTTTCAGCTGCGCTCACATAAAAAAAGGGTTTTCTATCCCTCCGTTAGTCTTCTAAGGCGATAACACAATGTACCATCAGAACACTGGAGATGGGCCTCTACACATGTAGAGACTTCATTAAACACCAGAGAATAGTCATTACACATTAACTATGTAGAGAGAGGATTTATGATTCATTTAATGTTACTTCATTGATAAAAACAGAGCTTTCCAAGTGACCAAAAACCTTTGACTGGTAGAGTATATATTGTGTTGTCGCTCCTCTTCATCTGTGAAGAGTCGCTGTGTGTGTTGCTCACACACACCTCTGCTTCACGGCTGAATTGTGGTACAGACACATCAGAACCATCCCGATTGTGGCGGCGACGGCACACAGCACCAGGGGGTAGAGGGGCGAGTCCTCTGCATCGGGACGAGAGCAGGGACGTCCCGGCATGTTAGTCATGGTAGTAGGAACCAAAACACCAGGCGATACACTCATGTTGTCTATCACAAGACCTTTAATGTGTGGTTTTAATGAGAAGTGTGATGCAGGTGTGGCTACGTACAGATGTACCAGGTGTGTGTGTGTGTGTTTATGGACGTCTGGCTCGGCGAAATGAGGTGACCTCTTCGTATCTATTTACTCTAAGTGGGTGGGTGGGTTTGATATCTGTTTCTATGTCATCAAAAAGATGAAAAACAATGGAAATATCAATTAAAGTTCATGTTTACTGTGTTTTGTACCCGTCAATACTTCCAAATAAAGAAAAAATACTTTAAAAAGTGTTTTTTTTTTACCCCGTTTGGCCTGCATAGCGTTTATGTCCAGGCTATAAAATGCATCTTTTCTATTGTAACTAGAACTATGTTATTGAAGCTCACTGGCGGCTCTATCCACTCCACAGGGGGCCTCAGAGCTCTCGGCCCATCCTCGTTCTTTAGAGGACGGCTTCATCAAGCGATCTTAAAAACAACAGGCGGGTCCCTGACTCCCCATGTGTCCGGCCTTTGTGTGAAGGAATGCATCGAAAAAGAGGTTTTCAGAGCAAAATAATAGAAATATTTGTGAATACACGATACGCCAGGTCACTAGCGCTATAAAGGCATGAGTGGAATTACTCTTAAGAACGAGGCGAATGTTCCCCATGACGTCATATCCCGTATTTTAAAGAAACTGCTTACGCCGGATGGGGAAAGTGACCTTTTGACCTGCGGGGCCTTCTCCTTCAGCCGTGGAGGCCGTCATCCAGAGGCTGTAGCGGGCCGGAGACAGGTCTCTGATGACGCGCCGCCTCTCCGACGCCGGCACGGAGACTGAAAGGAGAGAGAGAGAGAGAGAGAGGTACTGGTGTGACTGCCTGACTCGCCCACCGCCATCAGAGTGGTCTCAGTGAACGTGAATGGGCTCTTACTACGCTGTTGTTCTTTGCTGAGCAGATAGACGGTGTACTCGGTGATGCAACCCCCGTGCTGACCTCTGGGGATCTCCGTCCAGGTCACCGTCACTTGGTTCCCCTCCACCGTCTCCTGGAGCGACGGGCCGGCCGACGGGGCTGAAGGACGACGAGCAGGAGCCGAAACAGGACGAGGGAGGAGGAAGGAATATTTAAAAGACTAATTTAAGACTTGCAAATGACCACCGCTACGCTTCTTCCTGGAGGTTACCTGAGGTCAGAGTGGCCACGCCCGTGAACCTGGTGCTACTCACTGAGCTGCCGTTGCAGACGACATGCACCGCTCCCTCGTAGCACTCAAACGGCTCAATACCTGCGTGAAGAGAGAGAGAAGCTTGGCAACAGAAATAAATACTGTATGGAAGAGGTCAAAGCTACTTTGAATGTGTTAATAAGAGGCTGTCACACTGATGCAGGTAGCAATGTGTTTTCTTTTATTTGACCAGAAAGGAGCTTTTATTGTGTGTATTTGTTGATTCTGATGCCCTCTTGTGGACGGAGGTGGTAGTGTTTCTCAGCGTCAGTCCCTTTTGGAAAAAGCTCTAATTCTACTGCAGCAGTCTGCTCTGCTCACCATTAGAAATACTTATAAAGAAATAATCAACCTTCTCACCGATGGTCTTGTTTACTTATGTACTCATGTACACTTAAAAACACTTAAAACACTCAATCACTTGATTCAATCAATCTGTGCAATATCAATACCCATATTTATTCTGCCTGTGTGTACATTTTTGTGTACATTGTATATATTATTTAGCTACCGTAGAATGCACAAGGTGCCATCTGGAACCGAAAATGGTTCTTCAGAGTGATGTCATAGAAGAACCATTTCTGGTTCCATAAAGAACCTTTCAAACCAGGGTTCTTTAAAGAACCATTTCCCTAAAGAGTTCTTCAAAGAACCTGTAAAGGTGTCTCAAAGAACCTTCAAGAAAATGGTTCTTTAAGGCACCATTTCTGGTTCCACAAAGAACCTTTCAAACCAGGGTCCTTTTAGGAACTATTTTCTTGAAGAGTTGTTCAAAGAACCGACAGAGGTGTCTTAAAGAACGTTCAAAATGGTTCTTCAGTAGGTGATGGTTCTTTTAAAGAACCATTATTTTCCTGTGTGTGTTGTTTCTTTAAGGTTATATTTGATCGTACGATGTCTTGTGTGCACGTTGCTGCTGTAATCCTGTAAAAGGATAATCCAGATTATTTTATTTTATCGTATGTCGGTCATATGTTAAACTCGGACTGTTTCACAACCGGATGAAAGCTCTGATGTATCTTTTTGTATTTGTGTCGTCTGTTTTCCTCCGGACCTTGAACGCCTCACCTGTAATGACGGTGCGGTGGTCCTGCGCGGTCAGTCGGACCCACCTGAGCTCCTCCAGCTTCAGGCCCTGTGGGTACCACTCCACCACGTGGGCCGCGTGGGGCGGTGCAGTGGCACGCTTCCTCCAGGAGATGGCGATACTGCGGTTACCTGCAGTTACCTGCACGTCCTGAGGGGGCGCCACCTGCTGAACCTTCACTACGGGAGAGAAACACACAGACGTTCACTGCGCTAGTATTAGTCATTAGTCATGGTGTTACCCCTTATTAGTAAGGTGTTGTTGTTGTTGTTGTTGTGGTTGTGGTTGATTTGCATCTCTCTCTCGCTCAAATAAATTGTTAATATTGCCAGATTATTTTTATTTGATATTTAAATATGATTATATATTTAATCATATTTAAATATCAAATACAAATAATACAATTGTTATTATGAATTATTATATCAACAATAATACAAACACACACAGATATATGGACGGACGGATGAATGGAAAGATAGATAGATAGATAGATAGATAGATGGATGGATGGATGGATAGATATAAAGATGGACAGATGGATAGATAGATAGATGGATGGAGGGATGGATAGATGGATAGATAATTCCATGGATAGATAAATAGATAGATAGATGGATAGTTAATTAGATGGATAGATGGATAGATAGATAGATAGATGATGTGACACAAGCATATCCACTCATGCAAAGTTAGTTGTTGTTGCTGTTGTTTACCTCGTGTGTGGTGGGTTGTGATCCTGGCCGGAGGCGACGGCCCTCTGGAGTTGTACGCCCACACTTTGACTTCACAGTTGGGGCAGAAGGGGACCGACTGGTTGGTGACTTTGGCGCTGACGTTGGCCGTGAACGCCGGGCCGGAGCGGCCGTCCACTCGCACTCTGAACCCTGAGATCCTCCCTCGAGCCGTCCGGAGGTCCGGCTGCTGCCGGGGGGACGAGTGAGGGATGGAGGGATGATGTAATGAAAGAGAGAACAGTCAGGTGAGCGCTCCTCGACATGGAGGACACGTCATTTCTGCTCAGCTCCTCTTTTTCTTGTAAACTGAAACTGTGGTGCCAGTGACATTAAATGAGTGTGTGTGTGTGTGTGTGTGTGTGTGTGTGTGTGTGTGTGTGTGTGTGTGTGTGTGTGTGCGTGTGTGTGTGTGTGTGTGTGGTTGAGGTTGTCACACCTCAGAAGTGGTCAATGGTCGACCTTTAGCTTGTGCAGAAGTAGTGAAGCGGGAAAGATCAGAAATTGTCACTATGGCGACGATGACGCACGCCCACGTGGTCGAGAGAGAGAGAGAGGGAATGCACGCAGCCACCTGAACGTTAACTATTAAACTTTATTAAACTTTATTAAACTTACCTTCCAGTAAACCATCAGGGACCCAAAGTCAGAGGCGGATTCAGCGAACCACACGTCCAACTCTTTGGCAGGAGCTGAAAAAATACAAATAATCAATTACAATAATTCTAAAATCAAGAGTAAAAAATTGACTGACCTTTCTTAAAGGTTATTCCTAGTTGATAGACTTTAAAATCCTTTTCAATATCTTGTTATTTATTTCACATGTTATATTGGGTTTAACACATCCAGGAAACTTTTGAATGAATGTAGACATCCATATATAATATGAAATAAATGAAAACATGGGAATTAAATACAATCGCTTTTTATTATTATTTTAGGAAGCTTTTATTTATTATTATTATTATTTTAGGAAGCTTTTATTTATTATTATTATTATCATTATTTTAGGAAGCTTTTATTTATTAGTATTATTATTTTAGGAAGCTTTTATTTATTATTATTATTTTAGGAAGCTTTTATTTATTATTATTATTATTTTAGGTATCTTTTATTTATGATTATTATTATTTTAGGAAGCTTTTATTTATTAGTATTATTTTAGGAAGCTTTTATTTATTATTATTATTTTAGGAAGCTTTTATTTATTAACATAATAATTTATTAATATAATATTATTATCATTATCATCATTATCATTGTTATTATTGTCTTAGGAAGCTTTTTTTTTACATTATGACATTACATGTCATTTAGCAGACGCTTTTATCCAAAATAAGAAGTACACGTCGTAAATTCCCCAGTGTTAAAAATTCAGTATCAAAACACACTGTGGTCTATCTGACTGTGTGTGGACAGAACCGGGTCTCACAGAACCGGGTCTCATTACCTCCCTCAGAACCGGGTCTCCTTACCTTCCTCTTGAGTCCAGTCGGAGACGTTGGCGCTCCACTGACTCCACAGGCCGGTGCTGAACTTGGACCGGGCCCTGAAGTGGTACTTGGTGTAGGGCTCCAGAGGCGAGACGGAGACGGACCGCTCCGCTCCAGAACCCGTCTGCACAGCCCGTGAGAAATAAATATGGTTTTCATTTCATTTAAATTGATTTAAACTCACCCAACATAGAGAGTAGGAGCTTTTTTAAATGTCAACCCGACACTCAGGAGGCCCTGAAGTCGTCTCACCGGCTCTGGAGAGGAGGTCCACGGCCGTGCCGCCGCTCTGTATTGGACCTCCAGGTGCCGAGTCAGAGAGGACCGATCCACTCTGAGGACGCACCCCCGGGAGGAGCACTCGGGTGGGCCGAGAGCGGGAGGTCCGGGCCTCGCTGCTCGGGTTCAGCGCAAGGAGATGGGAAGAAGAAGAAAACAACACTCCGTCATGTGTCGACTGGCGGATGTTTTTTTTTTTTTTTTTTTTTTAAGCAAATCAAAAAGACGAGATGTCGCTGCATCGCGAACGGCCACTGGAGGCAGTGTTCGCCATTATCAGGAAATGAAAGCATCAAAGACACATTTCACTGAAATGAAACATGAAACATGAAACACAACACGCTCTCCGTCATTGGCTGTATATGAGAAGTGGATTTAGTAATCGTATTTATTCATTTGTGCCGTGGATGACCGTTTTGAATTTTGAAGCCTTTTCTTTTAGCTTTCGCCTTCCTGGTTTCTGGGAGTGGCTATTTTTTTAATTTTTTATTAACATTTCTTGCAGCGCCAAAATGTTCCAATTCACTTTTATAAAACAAAAGCACACTGTGAAGGGTTGTAAGACACAAACACGGGCAGCGACCTGTCAATCACATGGTAGCCCCGCCCTAAAGCATACGCTTTATGCCATATGCACTTTTTGACCCTAAATGACCATAATGTACTAAATGATGACATCATGATGTATAGAAGAAGACTTGAAACTAGAGATTGAGACATAAACTCATGTTCACAATGTTTACTGAGGGAAGACATCAAGAGAAGTAGAGTCACTTCCTCATCGACTTCTAGAGGAGTCGCCCCCTGCTGGCCACTAGAGAGAATGCATGTTTAAGGTACTTAAACTTGACTTTTCAGAACTGGAGGTATGCAGAAGTTGCACCTTAAGAAACACGTGTGCTGCTGTCTCACCGATGTCCCAGAGTGTGTAGTTCATGGTGACGGAGGCTGCAGAGCCCAGAGCATTTTGGACCTCCACCCACACAGAGATCCGCCGGACAGAACCGGACACAGGGAAGTCAGCTGACGACCAACCGGTTCCCGTTCCTTTGTACTGCACTGGTTCATCCGTGTGGTTTTCATACCCAGTCCTCACCCTGAAAAATAAAAAAACAATGTTCAATTTGAGAATGATTATTATTCTCAAGTAGATTGTAATACTCACCACAGCGCTGAGCGGGTCGACAGGAAAGTGTCCCGTCCTGAGTTCCAGGTACAGACCACGACTCCCCCGTCATCGTCGTTGACCTTGTAGATGCACGACATGTTTTCAGGGAGCTCGGGTAGATCTGAGGAAGACGAGCAAAGATGAAGAATTTAAAGAAAGGTATCGAGCGGGGAACAACGACTTTGCGTCGTGTGTCCTGAACATCTCACCATGCCCTCTGCCCTTGGATGGAGGAGCCTCCTTCTCGCTTACTGCAGCTCATTTATTTATTGACCTCGGAAATAACTTAAGTGATGCAACACTTTGAAAAAAATAACACACTGTACCTTTAAATGTTTGGGTTTGGTGGAAGGTACCAAGTGAGTTTGAGTCAAAAGGCTCAAAACCAAGTCGAGTCACGAGGGTTGCAAAACTTATTTCTGATCGAATTTAAAGTCAGAACATTTGGGAGACAATGAAGGGAAGGAAGGAAGGAAGGGAAGGAAGCCAGGGAAGGAGGCAAGGAATGAAAACAAAAACAAGCGTGTGGTCAGAACCTGGTGCAAATGGTTCTTTAAAGAACCAGAAATGGTGCCTTAAAGAACCTTTATTTGTAGGTTCTTTGAGATACTTTTAAAGGTTCTTCGAAGAACTATTTAAGGAAATGGTTCTTTAAAGAACCCTGGTTTAAAAGGTTCTTCTACGGAACTCTGAAGAACCATCGCTGGTTCCAGTTGGCACCTTCATGTCTGTGTGTACTGCACCGCCTGCAGCACACACACAAAACCGCTAAGTTTAGAACAGAAAGCAGAACCGACTCAGCCCCTCTTCTTCTTCTTCTTCTTCTTCTTCTTCTTCTTCTTCTTCTTCTTCTTCTTCTTCTTCTTCTTCTTCTTGACATCTTCAAAGGTTACGGTCATGCTCTGAGAGATGAACGTCTCCTCTTTGAGCACCATGCGCGTGTCTCAAATAAACCAACCGTACACACACACACTTTGGTTTCATACTTACATCCAGCCGAGATGTCCAGTCCGCAGGGATCGCGCGGCGCCGGAGAACATTTACACGAGCAGCTGAAGGTTCTGCGCTCGGCGATGTTCGTCAGGTTATGGTAGATGGTGGTAGCGTTCAGCAGCCGGTGGCTCTGCTCTGTGGGCGGGTGGCCGCTGTAGATGTTCATATCCCCCCTGCACCTGCAGCTGAAGGTGCAGAACACCTGGAAGCTAGAGCCTCGCCGCACCACGGGCCCGGCGCTGGTCCAGATGGAGCAGGATTTACTAACTAAGAGGAGGAATCACCCGTCATAATGAGAAGCTGCATGTGAATGCATGACGTCACACTTTCAGAACAACGTAAAGGAGGGTTTTTTCCTTCCCTTTTATAGAAATATAATATAATATGGTATAAATCCACATAACTTTAAATCTAAATACTGTGAAGAAAGAAAGTGTTATATATATATAAATATGTGTCTCGCCTGAGCAGCGCTGCACGCACAGCGCGGCCACAGCCGCGAAGAAGGTCCACCGGGTCATCGTTGCCTCCAGGAACCAAGAACCGCCTTCTGCTGTTGGTCTCTCACGGACTGAGAGCTTCCCTAAAACAAGCACGCACACACACACACGCACACCCACACACACGCACATGCACATGCATGAGGTCGACCATGTTTTATGGAATTATGTTCACCATCAAAAGCGTTCTCACACTTATTGCATATTAAATTATGTAAACATTTCAATAAGCGCAGTCATGTTTATGGTGAAGCCACACACACACACACACAAACACACACACGCACAGACGCGCACACACACACTTACACATGGCAGCTGCGATAAAACATAAGTAAATAAGACCGTTTACCTACCGTGACGTCACATCCCAGCATCTTATCATCTCCTATTTATTGTTTAGTCTGTTGAGCTCTGACGTCATCGCCAAGTCTCCCTAAACATCTTTAATCTGTGGGTTCATCCAGACCGAGCTGGCGGCTCCTCGGCGCCTCGGTCTGCTGTGGAGGGACACACCGACTCACACGGTGAGTGACGGCACACACTCGTGCGCGCGCACACTCACGAGAGCGCGCACAGGCTCCACAGAGGCTGTGCAGATGCGGCGTGAAGACCACGAGGCATCATCAGCAGTGAGTGTAACTAAGCGTGTACTCATGTACTGCTCCACTGCTTCTTACATATTCTACTTTTACTTGAAATATCTTCTTACTTCGTCCTTTTTTCACAGTGAAAAGCAGTATTTCCACATTTTTAAGGAAGTTCTTTTTTTATTGTAATATTTCCTCTGAACTGGAGGTGTTTTTCTAACGTGTTAAAATTATTGTGCAACATGCCGACCAATGCAGCGGTAACATGAATCCAAAACATCTAAATTAAGTAAAAACTTTTCTTTGAGAACTTTAACTTTGAATATTTTACTGAAAAATACTTTTTTCAGTAAAAAAAGTTAAGTTGTACTTAAAGCTACAGCAAGAAACTTCCACTTTGGGTTGAGTTTGGCGGCCCCTGTGGACACTAGTGGAACACGCAGGAAGTGTTTAAAAAAAAGGTGTTTATCTGCAGGTCTGTCTATCTATCTATCTATCTCTCTCTAACTCTGGTGACTATTGCTAAACACTTATTGAAATGATATGCAGTCAAACTTAAAACAGAAATATTTTCCTTTATTAAAGTTACAAAAAGGATCTTGTGATGTTTCTGAAACTCTTTAGAACATTTTTTTTTTTTAAACTGCAGCCGGGGTCTGACATTTTACTGAAAATACTTCGTTTTACTTAAAGCTACTGAAAGAAAATTGTTGGCGGTCCCCAGTGGACAAAAGTGGAAGTGCTTCCTTTAGAAAAGCTGCCATGTTATTGCGGCGGTGTCCGACAGTGTTCCCCGCTCAGGCCTAGTTCTCCCTGGGGGACCAGGCTTTAATATATATATATATATATATATATATATATATATATATATATATATATATATATAAACAATCAGTCTCGTAGTGCAGGTGGTCCCGTCGTCACGCGGTGTTCGTGCCGCTCACTGCTGCCGTCTGGGGGAAATAACCACCGGTGAGCATCTCAACTGTGAACTGGGGGAAACAGGGGTCAGGGGTCACCGTTCCCCCCCGGAGGGAATCCTCTTCCACGTCGTTCTCGGGCCCCTTCCTCTCGAGCAGGAAGTCTCCGTTTAAGAAGATAGTCGTTTCGAGAGTTTCGCGCCACGGGAGGCCGCCGGCCGGGCCGAGGATCGGATCGGAGAAGTCCACCTGCAGGCCGGTCAGGAAGTCTCCGGACGCACGCCGGTCCTCCTCCTCCGCGTCTCGCCGCTCGTCCTCCGCCTCCTTCCACGGCGCCGCGGCCTGGGGCTTGTAGCCGTTGGGCGGCAGCGGCGTCCCAGGAGGCGGCGGCGGCGAAGGCGTCTCCGATTGGACGTGGACGGCGGAGTACGCGACGTCCTCCCGGGAGACCAGGCTGATGGGCGACAGCGGCGGGTCGTCGGCGGTGGGCGAGAGGAACGGTTCACTTCCGTACTGCTGGAGGACAAACACAACGGGGGTCAAGCAGACGCACTCGGCGGCCGCCGTTGTGCGACGCCACTTCCTGCGACGCACGTTCATCTGTTTGGGTTCACGCTTAAGAAGAGCGTCGGCGGGTTCCGGTACCTCCAGGAGCCGGATGGCGTTACTGTTCCCGGGTTTCGGTAAGTTCTCATGCAGCCAGGCGGGTCCCCACGAGACGCACTGCTGATGGACTCTGAGGAACACAACACGGCCGTCACGACACGGCTTCACTTCATCATCAGGACAAGGAAAGAAAAACAAGATGGCTGCTCTGCTGCTGTCAGGACTACAATCTTTTGACTTAAGGTACAGTAGCAGCAAAACATCGTAAACAAGTAACGTAAAACTTAAAGAAGTATTCATCCTGCAGAACGGACAATTTTATCAATGGGGGAGACACAAGCAGAGAGAGTGGGGGGAGGGAGTGAGGTGTGGAGGCCCTTCCGTTCTTCCTTGCCTAGCCTCCTTCCTTCCTTCCTATTTTACTTCCTACCCTGCCTACTTACCTTCCTCCCTTCCTTCATTGTCTGGCTTCCATCCATCCTTCCTATATTCTTGCTTCCTTCTTTACCTCCTACCCTGCCTCCTTCCCTGATTTCCTTCCATGCCTGGCTTCCTTCCTTCCCTCTTCCTTTCCTTCCTTTCCTTCCTTCCTTTTTTCCTTCTTTCCTTCCTTGCCTCCTTTGCTGGCTTTCAACCTTCCTTCCTACCCTTCTTCCTACCTTCCTTCTTTCTTTCTTCTTACCTTCCTTCCTTTGCTTCCTTCTTTTCCTGACGTTAATAAAATAACTAAAGCCGTCACCTAGATGTTGCGAGATAAATAAAAGAAGATATTGTGTATATTAAACACAAAATGGAAGTACTTGAGTAAATCTACCCGGTTACCCTCCAGCAGCGGCTGTGTGTGTCTCTCTCGAAGCCTTCGTTCTTAGACCACAGAAACTGAGCCGGCTTTTCTTTTGGCGGACCTTTTTCTTCTTCTCGTTTACGTGAATCTTGCGGCTGCTCGTTCATGTGCTTTTTAAAACTGGCGTCCGTAACTGCTTACCAGTCAAACGAAAACCTGCGCGAGCGTTATGAATCCGTTCGCCCTTCGAGCGGATTCTGAACGCGATGTTCACGATCAGAGTCCCGTCTCCGTGACAACGCGCGTCTGTTGCTGACGACAGTTGGTTTCGGGTGAGTGTTGGTACCTTTGCCGCACGCAGCTCCAGCACATCAGGTTGACTACGACCGCGACGGAGAGGGCGATGATGGAAACCATGACGACCACCGGGCCGACTGCAGGAGAAGGGGTTCAAGCTTAGAGGTTCGTTGTCGGCCTTGGTGCAGTGCATGCTGGGGCTTTTCAATGCGATGGCGGCAGCAGACCGACCTCCAGAGCTTTTGTGCTGAGAGCAGACCCGACCCCCCCGCCGGCCTTCTCCCGCCGAGGTGGACGCCGTCAGCTGCAGAGCCACGGCTCCCTCGGGACAGTCCAGCCACATCGGTCTGGGGGCGGAGCCGGGCACCGTCACTGGGGAGGAGCCAATTTCACAATGACCGTTATTTTATGTTTTGAACATTAGGCATCTTTATTTCCCAAAAGGGGACAAGAAAAAAGTAACTTCTCCCACAAACATTTAGATATTTAGAGTTCCTCATGACCAGGTGGCAACCTCTAGTTCTAAAGAGTAAAGCCAATGCTTCTTAAAGTGCATTCTCTCTCCTGGCCACCAGGGGGCGACTCCTCTGGTTGTTTACAAGTCTATGCTTCATGTGTTAAAGCTGCATTATCTCTCCTGACCAGCAGGGGGCTCCTCTGGTTGTATAGAAGTCTCTATAGTGACTCTACTTCTCTTGATGTCTTCCCTCAGTAAACATTATAAACATGAGTTTATGTCTCAGTCTCTAGTTTCAAGTCTTCTTCTATACAGCATGATGTCATCATTTATACTTTATGGTAATCTAGAGTCTACAGACCATAACGCCGCGTGTGCATTAAAACAGGTCATTGTTATTTAGACATTCTGAGTTTAACTTTTCTGTTGCTCAAGAACGTAAATAAACTAATTTATTTACTGCGACTAAATACAAAAAGACGTTCGATGAAATGAGTAAAAATTGTGTCCAGTACACACTAACATGTCACATCATTTTTTAAAGGCAAGCGCTCAGCTGTTTTCACACTGAAAATCCAGACAGTGAGTGTGATGCATGCTGGGTAGTAGCAGGCGTAACGGTTGCATGTGTGCAACACGGCTTCCTGTTCGCGGTCAGTTCTAGAAAACTCTTATGATTCACAGAGAAGAAAAAAGTCCGATGACAACCAGTGATCGACATCCCATAATAGTTGTACGTTGACAAATTACCGCCCAAGAGGATAAATCGAGCCGAGATGGCAGAATATTAAATATTAAATAAACAAATACAAATAAATAAAATAAAATGAATTTAATTAAATTAAATAATATATATAATTAATTGTTAGGAAAAATGTACATTGACGGCTTAAACTATGCCTAATCCTATTTCTACATGCTAACTAATGTAGTTTTTAACATCAACACACAAGGAAGGTTCTCGGTTCGACGGATCTGATTGGTCCACATGATTTAAAGGTTAAAGGCAGTTTGTGGAATATAGCCATATGAAGGAAATGTAACTTGAATGAATGTTCATGCATGTATAAATTATCATCGTCGCTTTTCTAACTCTCGGTATGTTTGTGAGACTCTCAGTGGGATGTTTAACAGACAGAGTGTCTTCTGGGAAACAACCCAGGCGTTTAAGTGAGAGGTGAACCCCGGTGATGATGCTCTGCAGCGACGCCGGCTGCACACTTCCCACCGTGCAGCGGCTGAGACTTTGCCCACACACGTGTGGCGAGGGGGCGAGGAGAGAGCGCCTCGGCCTGACCGAGGTGACGCACGCGCACGGAGAAAAGGCCTCGTCGTGTTTCATGAACAGGAAACGACTCACAGCCGACGTGCCTCCTCCAAACCTCTCAGGTCAAATCACATCCAGCCAAGCAAATAGTTTGGTCCTCGTTGTAAAGATGAGTCACGTTGTTTAAATATCCGTCAACAAAAATACAACTGCGGTTACGGGATTGTTCGTTCTTTGCAAAATTGGATTAGGAAATTTTGGAAATGCTAAAAAGATTTCTATAATGGGAATTGGAATTTCACAATGTCTTAAACCCCAAGGGTCCGACTTCTAGCATATATTATCATCTCAATATATCTCAATATATATATATATATATATATATATATATCGAGATATATTGAGATGTATTGAGTTTTATATATATATATATATATTGAGATATATCCAGTTTTCTGTCACATAAGACAACAAAAAAACAGCCAATCATCGCAATTGGAAAATCTGCAGTGAATGAATGAAAAAAAAAAGACTTAAAAGATGAATCAATTATCATAATTAATTTCCTGTCAATCAAACGTGGCCCACGTAACCGGAACAGGTCCGGAGCCCATGGGGTTTGGGGTTTGTGTGTGTGTGTGGGGGGTTATGTGTGTGTGGGGGGGCGTATGCATTGAAACAAGACAGGAAAGCTCACGTTGGAGTTCCGTGCTGCTGCCGTCCAGCGTCTGGAGGTAGACGGTGTAGTTGGTGATGAAGCCTTTCTGCCTGGCGACAGGCAGCTCGTCCCACTGGATCAGGATCCGTCTGGATTTGTGGACCAGAACCGACACGTTGGGGCCGGACGCCGGCTCTGAAAACACGTACAAAAGGAGACGTATACACGCCACGCGTCGTCCGATTCCCCTCCTACACGTACGACGAGTTCACACCATACTTAAGAATAGAAAGGTGAATGAACCTCACTCTGTTCTTTGGAGTAGACCAGAACGGAGGACGGAGCGCTGACGCCTCTGGCGCTCACGGCGTACAGAGAGATGTTGTACCTCACGCCTGCAGTCAGACCTGAAACCACGTGGGGAACATGTAGTAACACCGTCTCACCACCAGGAGAAAAACACACACGCGGGTGTAATTCACCCGAATGGCCACAAGAGGGGGCTGCTTCATCTCTGAAGGCGTTTCTGAATGCTGTGTGCCATGCAACAACATTGCATCACCAGAGAGAGAGAGAGAGAGAGAGAGAGAGACTATATCTTGAATATTAGCTCTTCATTGGCACTCATGGTATTACTTATGGATGAGAGAGAGACATAAAGAAATAGAGAGAGAGAAAGAGAGAGAGAGAGAAAGAAAGAAATAGAGAGACTATATCTTGCATATTAGCTCTTCAGTGGCACTCATGGTATTATTTATGGTTGAGAGAGAAAGATAGAGAGAGAGAGAGACTATATCTTGAATATTAGCTCTTTGGTGGTACTCATGGTATTTCATGGTATTACTTATGGTTGTGAAAGAGAGAAAGAAAGAGAGAGCGAGATAAAGAGAGAGGGGGATAAAGAGAGAGAGCGGGACAAAGAGAGATAGATAGAAAGAAATAGAGAGAGAGAGACTATATCTTGAATATTAGCTCTTTAATGGTACTCATGGCATTTCATGGTATTACTTATGGTTGTGAGAGAGAGAAAGAAAGAGAGAGAGAGAGTACCTCTGATGAAAGAGCAGTTTTGATCCAAAGACACTTTCTGCCACTGCAGCTCCGCCCCGGGGACAGCGGTCCACTCCAACACAGAGTGCGGCGGTTCTCCTCCAGATGTTGAGGGCGGCGGTTCTCCTCCAGACCAGGAGGCGAACACGGAGCTGCCGTCGGCCGAAAGAGCCGACACCCTCAAGACGGGTCCGTCATCACCTGAGGAGTCAGAGAGGCGGGTCCACGTCATCCCCCTCTTCCCCCTTTTCCCCCTCTCCCCCCCCCCTGTAGTCTCAAACATGAAGGCGTGACGTCGTGTTCTGAGCACCTGAGCGTCCGAGCGGCACGTCGGCCGACGGAGACGTCCCGTACGAGGTGACGGCGCTGACGCTCAGCGCCCGGAGCTCCGCCGGTACCTGAAGGGCACACCGGGTCAGAGCGGCGGGACAGGTAACTTCCTGTTTGTGGCCTTCGTGGCCTCGGCCCAGAAGGATCTCGTAGCTCTGCAGCGCGCCGCTGTAGTCGTCTGGAGACGGAGGCTGAGGACCAAGTAGTCCACGCATCACATCATTCAGTTATGACAGGACTATTGACAGTTTCAAGAATATTTATAAATATACATATACATATATATATATATATATATATATATATATATATATATATATATATTTATTGTAGTTTCTTGTCTGTTGTTAGATGAGAAGATTGAGATCATCGTCATATCTGGTTATTAAACATGAACCCGTAGCTATCTGAATAAAGACTGGAAACCTACCAACACCTTTATGAATGTATAAGTATATATTAAATATGTTGATAATATTCATTATATGTTAAATATGTACTAAAACCAAAGAGTAAAAACAACAAATTGTGGTTTCTTGGGAGCGACTTTGTGACTTTTTCTCCGCTGGGTAGAGTCCAGTGTAAATAGATATTGTTTCCTTAAAGTAACGCGTAAGAAATACCATTAAGAACACACTTTTTAAACATTGTCACATTATTTTTTACTTTATTTAAACAGAACATGACCCCAGAGAGTAAACTTCAATCACAATATAAAGCTTTATCACAGTAATACTATAATCTATTCCAACCATGGGAATAAAAATACACTATGATGCTTTAAGTGTTATGATACGCAACCTTATAAGACATTATAAAATGTTTATTATGTGTTATAAAGCATTCTGAATACGTGTGTTTGTATTGCTTTATAGAACAAAGTGTGACCGTTATGTGAATAAAGATATTTAATTAATGGCTATCATTATGATCTATATATTCCTGGTACTTAAGACACGTTACCTTCCACAAAACCGTCA
Source organism: Liparis tanakae (assembly GCA_036178185.1). Lineage (NCBI taxonomy): Eukaryota > Metazoa > Chordata > Actinopteri > Perciformes > Liparidae > Liparis > Liparis tanakae. The sequence goes on from CM070102.1 coordinate 22,967,340, forward strand.
CCGTCCTCAGCCCGGCGGTCCCCGGGCCGCCGAGCGTCCTCCACACGTCCATCTGCTGGGATGGACCTGCAGATAAAGTTCAGCCACAAATTGTGGTTTTAAATTTTTGTATCTGTCGACAAAATTCTCACACACTCTCTTCCTGTTGCACGAAAAGTCAGAATTGTGAGCTCGAAAACCTTTTCCAGGACTCCTCCCCCCGACCGACGGGCTCCAGGTGCTGCAGGGCGACCTCTCGCCGCGACACGTCCTCATCTGGAACTCGTAGTGAGTCAGAGGCCTCAGCCCGGACACTCGAACCAGACCCTCGGACACTTCGGTTGCCGCTCCCGCTTCCTAGAAAGAAAACACGGAGGCGGGAAAAACGTCACGCGGCTGCTGCGAAACAAAACACACACAGAGAAGCGACCGCGGAGGCAGCGCAGGCGTCACTTTACCCAAGAGCCGTTATCCGCACGGAGACGGACGTCGGATCGGAGACTCTCCGAGAATCGGAGACCCTCCGAGGATCCGGGCGTTTCCCAATGCAACAGAGCCGCACTGAAGTTATTCCCAAACTCTATCTGCACGATACGAGGGATCTCTGGCATCACTGAGAATCCGACAGAGCGTAGAAGGAGAAAGCATACAAGTGTAAAATAACTATAAACACTTTGGTAATGACTCGAAAGCTCAAAGACGTTTGCAAGTCATGTTAAAAAGTATCAGCATAGGATGACTCGTTTCTCTCTTAAAATGCTTCAGATGGATGACAATCTTAAATGGAGAAGCACATTCTTTCTTAAAGGTGAATATGTTGGACAGAAATGAGAGCTCACTTATATCTTTTACCCGGAGCATGAACGGATCGGATGGCGACGCTCCAAAGTGGTTGTACTCCGCGATGACCACGCGGTGCGTGGCCTGTTCGTCTATCCCTGCTCGCCGTATGGAGACATGTCCGGCGCCCTGGATCCGATCGATCAGCATCCGGGTCCCATTTTCTCTGATAATATAACCAAATAAATATGTGTTCCTGTTGGCAATAGCTTCATTTGAGCCGTAATGAACAGGGCACCTGTAGAGGGACACGTTGTAGGTGCGGAGCAGGTGTGTTTCCCGTCCTCGCTCCCATGTGCAGGTGATGAAGTCGGAGCTCCGTGACGTTTCACAACGAACATTTACAGGTTTATCCGGAGGGACTTTGAGCACAGAGGACAACAGAAGAGAAAAAGAATGAAAAACAAGCTTAACGACTTTTTTGTCATGATGTCGAGTCACTGAAAAAAAGTGTGAAATCGCTTCTTCAAAATATTAAGAGAGGTCATTCAATTATTAATGTACTTATTCTTCATGTTTTTGATGTTTACTGAGATCAAAGGAGAAGTAGAGTCATTTCCTATTCACAATCAGACTTCTTTTTCCAACCAGAGGAGTCGCCCCCTACAGGCCATGAGAGAGAATGCATATTTAAGGCCCTAACTAAACTGTGACTGTAGCTGTACGTACGGCCGCCACGCAGGTCCAGTCCGGCGACGACCTTCGACGCCGGCTCCCGCTTGCAGCGCACGAATGATCGAGGCTTCTGAACGTCGACCAGGCGGAACACCGCCGTGGTGCTGTTGAACTTCTCCGAAGGAGTCAACATCTCGTTATTCAGCTGCAGGGATATACTGGAACTGGGAGACAAAAAAAATGCATCAGAATTGTTTTAATTTCCGAAAGCATTTTATACATACGTATGTATATAAATATAAATATATATATATAGAAATATAGAAATAAATATGTATATAAATATATACATGTACATATATATACATATATATACAGTACATACATATATATATATACATTAATATATATAAAACGTATCAATGTAAAAATATATAACTAAACACATGTAAATATGTATGTATATAAATATATGTATAGATGTATATAATGGAACAATATATGAATAAATATAAAGTATATAAATATATATAATATAAATATATATAAATATAAATGTATATCAATATATATGTATATAAATATATATACATATATGCATATATATATATATGAATATACATATATATATATATCAGATATATATACATCATATTATATTCAATGATATTTCTACCTCCCCTGAAGGGTCGGGATGCAGCAGTACACCGTGAGGTTGGAGCCGATGAGGAAGAGTGGACCTGGTTCTACGGTCAGGTAGCCGGAGGGAATAAAGTTCTGGCCGCCGGCAGGAAGCAAAGGGCCGCCTGTCCAGAAGAAAACGGACCCGGAGGATTTAAAAAGATGCATTTCAATTCCTGCCATACAGTGAACATGTTTAAATGCCAAGATGCAGGGATGCAACTCCCCCTCTTCCCTTTTTATTGACAGCTACACAAAATGGAAATGCTTTTTATTTGGGCTGTACCAACTAGTGAACGCTTTCTCACAGAATCAGAGACAGAAACACGCCGAGAGCGAAGGGACAGGAAGGGTGGACACTCACGCTTGATGGGAAAACCGAGAAGTATAGTAATGAATCTCCAAAGGGTCGAGGGGAGATTCATCTCAGCTCATCTTTTAATCCCTCAGAATCCACTCGGCACAGCTGAAATAAAACAAACAAAGAGTTGTTTAAAAAACAATCATTTCAGATTCTCTCCGTGCATTAAGCGACGTTCAGAACTCACCTCCTCCATCGGGGAGCAGGAGACCTTCTGAGGAACAGACGCAGCGTCTTCTTCGTCTTCTCGAGCCTGAAGACGCAATCATGAGATGAGATAAAGATCTCTACTTGCACGGACGTCTTCAGAAAGAGGCCGCTGACCTACTTTGGGGGCGTTGATGGCAAACTCTCGACGCTTTGAACATTGTTCCAGAGCTTTCCTTGTCCTACTTCTTCGGTATGAGCGGGTTGTTTTTTCTTCCCCGTCACCACAAAAAAGTTGAGTTGACTATTTAAAAAGGTCAACGGTGCTGAGCACCTGCTCTCATTGGAACACGCTGTGAGAAGATCCCCGAGAGCAGTAATATATATATATATATATATATATATATATATAATAATATGCAAGGGTTATGGCACTTCTGAGGGTTTTTACAGCAGCTTAGAACATCGAGAAAACACATCATTATTTACTGCCGTCTCTGAACTCACAATAAATCTCACAATAAAAACAATAATATATATATATATATATATATATATATATATATATATATATATATATTCCTATATTCTTCTCGTTTATCTGGTTCCTTATGGTCATATTCCCTCAGAGTGTCAGAGACACTTGCTCGAGCTCCTCCAGGTGTGTGTGTGTGTGTGTGTGTGTGTGTGTGTGTGTGTGTGTGTGTGTGTGTGTGTGTGTGTGTGTGTGTGTGTGTGTGTGTGTGTGTGTGTATTTTCCTCGCTGGTTGTTTTCCATTTCTAACATTCAAAGCTTTCAATTCAGTTCCGTTGACGGGGAAAAGCCCAAACAAGTGAGACGAGCTGCGTGTTCACGGAAAGAGACGCACGCTTTGATCTTCGATGTTTTTTATATGTCACTTTACAAAAGTTACAAAAAGATTAAAATACATACAAAGTGATACTTTCTGTAATGTAGAGAAGCACAGCCTCATATTCATGGGTTGAAATCTTATTTTAAATCTACTATTTCAGTATTTAGTTAACAGATTTTATTTCTTTAGACGATAGAAAGATTATTTGTTTCCATCTTTGAAAACGAGAAGTTACATTAATAACTTTAAAAACTTTTTAAAAGCTGCTTGATTAAGATGAAAAACAACACGTCCACATTATGTTTCATAAAATTACACCGACAGACACACACACACATACACACAAAAAGACAGACACACACAGACAGAGACACACAGATAGACACACACATAAAAGGACGAGCAGACACAAAAAGACACACATATAGACACACAGACACACAGATAGACACTCACACACACACACACACACACACACATAAAGACAGATGGAAAGGCACACAAAGACACACACATACAAACACACACAGAGATAGACACACACAAAGACAGACACACACACAGCGTGCTCGTGGGCGGGGTCAGCGCGGCGTGGCGAGGAGGCGGTACGGCCGGGGGCACAGCGTGGCGCCCAGCTTGACCTCCAGGCTCGGCTCCTCCCCGGCCGGCGGAGAGAAGGAAAACCTCTGGAGGAGGGAGGTGAAGAAGAGGAACAACTCCATGCGGGCCAGCGGCTCCCCGAGACACACGCGTTTACCTGAGAGCAACAACAACAACAACAACAACAACAACACGTGTTACCTCCTCCGAAGCGGTCTGAAGGTCTTTACTCTTTAAGAAGGTTTTCTCTGACTGACCGGCGGAGAACGGGAGGAAGGCCTCCCTCTTCCTCAGCCGGCCCTCCGGGTCCAGGAAGTGATCCGGGTTGAAGGCGTGCGGCGTCTCCCACATGGACTCGTCGCGCAGCACCGAGGTGAGCGTCGGCAAGATGATGGTGCCCTGAGGAACGGTGGGGTCAGGGAGGTCAAAACACATCGCTCCATTATTTAAAAATAATAAACACACCACGAGAGAGAGAGAGAGAGAGAGAGAGAGAGAGAGACACTAATAACACAACATGAGAAATGAGTTTTCTACTTTCGGAATGTTTCCCTCTCAGTATTATGTGATTTCACCTCATCATCATCATCCTTCACTTAGTGCAGTTTGACAGAACCAAGAAGCACACACACACACACATACACACACAGACAAACACACACACACACACACACACACACACACAGACAGACTAACACACACACATGTATTATATGTACTGGGGTCATCGGTGCGGAGGAGAGTAAGAGAAATGTGTGTGTGTCTCCGTGTTCACGAAAGGAAGGAAGGGAAGAAAATGTAGGAAGGAAGCTAGGCAAGGAGACAAGGAAGGAAGGAAGGAAAGGAGACAAGGAAAGTATGAAAGTAAGGAAGGAAAGGAGACAAGGAAAGTATGAAAGGAAGGAAGGAAATGAAGGGAGGAAGGACAGGTAGGAAGTAATCTAGGGACGAGGGTAAAGAAGGAAGGAAAGAGTCAAGGAAGATAGGGAATGAAGGTAAGTACGGAGGCAAGGAAGGAAAAGTAGAAAAGAAGCTAAGCAAGGAGGCAAGGAAGGAAGGAAAGGCGCCAAGGCATGTAGGAAAGGAAGGAAAGGAGGTAAGGAAGGAAGGAAAGGAGGCAAGGAAGTTAGGAAAAGAGGAGGAAGGTTGCAAAAGAAGAAAGGAAAGGAGGCAAGGAAGGAAGGGAGGAAGGAAAGGTAAGAAGGAAGCTAGGCAAGGAGGCAAAGTAGGAAAGTAGGAAAGGAAAGAAGCCAGCCAACAAGGCAAGGAAGGAAGGAAGCTAGGCAAGGAGGCAAAGTAGGAAAGTAGGAAAGGAAAGAAGCCAGCCAACAAGGCAAGGAAGGAAGGAAGCTAGGCAAGGAGGCAAGGAAGGAAGGATCATAATCATTGAAGTTAAGTAAATTGCCCGTCGAGTGTGTTGTGGAGAGAGCAGCATGGCGTCCCGCTCAGGTACCTTGGGGAAGGTGTAGCCCCCCAGCGAGGTCTCGCGGCCCGCCATGTGCACCAGGTTGAGCGGCAGGATGTTGGCCATCCTCTGGACCTCGTGCAGCACGGCGTCCGTGTACGGCAGACGCTCCCGGTCGGACATGGAGGGCTGGGAGGAGCCCACCACCGAGTCGATCTCGGCCTGGACCCTCGCTGCACACAGGGAGCAGGGCGTCAGTGGGGGGGGGGTTTGTCCTGCATGGTTTGTCATTTAAAAACCATGCAGGAAATGGATAGATAGAGCTCTCACACACACACATCACAATGTTAACAATCTCCCCCTCTCTCTGTTTTTTCCCTCTTCTTCCGTCCCTCTCTTTCCCTCCGTCTGTCACACTATCTATCTCTTTTCCTCTCTCCCTCCCTCTGTCTCTGTCACACACACACATGCATACACACCACAATGTTAACAATTTCTCTCTTTCTCCCACACACACACACACACACACACACACACACACACACACACACACACACACACACACACACACCTTGTATGTGGGGGTAGTAGATCATGTAGAGCAGCCCCCAGTGCAACGTGGTCGTTGTGGTTTCAGTTCCAGCAACAAACAGGTCCATCGTGCAATAATACAGGTTATTGTAGTCGTACCCGGAGTCCTCGTCCTCCTTCTGTCAACAACAACAACAACAACAACAACAACACACAAGTTCCCGTTAGAAAGGGCAGACGAGGACCGTACACACCGCCGACGCTTTGAAGGCGCCCACCTCTCCCATCTCGGCGAGGAAGCAGTCGATGTAGTCTCTGGGCGAGGAGGCGTCCAGGCTCTCTTTGTGCTCCTCCACCTTCACCTTGATGAAGTCCAGGATGGCTTGGGTCAGGTAGAACATCCTCTGGTGGGGTCCAGGAAGACGTCTCATCAGCCGGGGGGCGAGGTTATAAATCTGCAGGGCACCAAGGCGGTTATCTGGGATGGAAGGGTGAAAGATACAGAGGGAGGCGGCACATTTTCATTTGATCCACCCCCCAAAAAGGATAAATAGACTCCCTGTAAATCCCTGCTCACCTGAGCCCAGACGCCTCCTTCCAGGTACAGCAACTCATTGAAGGACTGGAGCATAAACTGGTGCTGCTTGTCAGAGTATTCAAAGCGTTCCCCAAACACCAGGCAGGAGATGATGTTGGACACGGCCTGGTTGATCGGAGGCTGGGCATCAAAAGGCTTGCCTGTAAAATAAAGATAAAATGTAGATAAAAAACACACAAAAAAATTAAAAAATAATAAAATATATATATATATATACCGATATACCGTCATATATATATACTGTATGACGTTATATCGGTTGTTAATGATACATAAGTTTGTATAAAAGATATATATATATATATATACACACACAATATGTATATATTAGATATATAATATTTAATTATAATATATATATATATATATAAATACATTTTTCAAAGAACACAAAAAAAATTGCAAAAAGTGAAAAATGCATGCTTTCTTTCTGCCACTTGTATCTATTATATTGTACAAGGAAGGTTTACAGTATTTTCTTTATTTTTAAAAGTAGAGCACTTTAAGAAATTAAGTAACGTTTATTTATATTGCACTTTAATTATATTGTCACAAAGTGCAGTACAGTAGTGAAGTAAAACAATTTGGCCAGATTATTATTTATTTTTAAAGCCTCAGTCCGTATGGGTAATATTATTATTTGAGTGAAACTGTGATACTTAGCATACACATCTTTGGACTATGGCCCAAAATTATGTTTAGTGGTCAAAATGACGTTTTGACCACCAAAATCCCTCAAGGTGTACTTGATATATAACTTTCTCAGGAATGGAGCGGCCGTACGGACAGACAACCCTAAAAACATCGTCCTGCGTAATAAAAATAAATAATGCTTTGACTTAAAAAGGCCTATTAGTTGAGAAACATGAGATCAGTGCCTTGCTGAAGGGCAAACGCCTCCGTGAGATAGTGACACTCCTGCTGGATGGACACCTCCAGGCTCTTCTTGCCCACGCCAAAGTTTCTGAGTGTACGGATAGCAAATCTCCTCTGCTGCTTCCACGGGTTGCCATTCGTTATCACCAGACCTGTGGGGAAACCAGAGGAGCATGAGAGCCGAAAGGACTCAACTAACAGCTAGCCGAACGCTAATAAAGTAGCGTCATCGTACAAACTAGCAGCAACATTTTTTTAAACACGATGCAACGCGACGCCACCTTTGTTGTTGGTCAATGCATCGAACATCGGTATGTTGGGGCGGTCCACGTAGTCCTCTCCCTTTAGGACCAGGGCCTCCCTCACCAGCTTGTAGCCGTTGATGACCACGATCCTTCCACCGAAGAGCCGAAGGCTGAAGACGTTTCCATATTTCGCTGCAAACTGAGAGCAGACTTTGAGTTGTGAAGCTACTTTCTGAGGGATGTGGAGCAGCAAGAGACTCGGTCTGGCTTTACCGACCACAGCCGGCTACAGTAGGTATTACGGCCCCCTTGTGGTTATTTTGTGGTATTTATACCCCAATCAAAACCATAACAGTAGTGTAACTTAATATGTTACTATACTTGTATTACATATCCAAAACATCTATATAATTTTTGACTCAAATTGGACAAATTATTGCTTAAATATAGGTAAATCTCCTTTCATGCTTCTTTGGCTGTACGCCCCCGTACAGTTACAAAATCACCTGTTTGTTTCCCTCCAGAAAAAATGACGGATGAGGGCGAGTCCAGGTAAAAGGTAACAGGTAGGGAATCACATAGCAGGGTAACACGATTCCTCACCCTGGCCTGTGTGTGTGCATGTGTGTGTGTTTGTTTTGTTTGCACACTGATCCTATTGGCATACCTCTCCGATCTGCTCGTGGAATCTGGCGGGGTTCATGCGATGGAGGTCCCCGATGAACGGGAGAGCCCAGGGCCCCGGGGGGAAGTTCGGCGGAGCTCGGTTCTTCCAAACATCCGCGAACACCAGCAGAACACAAATACATATCAAAATAGTCCTGCCGTCCATCCACTCCAAGTCGAGCACGTTGTATATCGCCTGCGCGTGCATGTTGGCTTAACGGTGCCGACTACTTAAATGTTACGCCGTCAACTTCTGCTGGTCCGAGATCAGTTTAGGACACGCAACGGGAGGAATCGTGTTGCACGGGAATGGAATACCTGATGAGACGGGACTTGTTTTTGCGTTTCTGACTTTCAAAATAAAAGCAGATTACGTAACATGCAGGGAAGAGACTTTGACAAGTTTAGTGCTCAGTAGATACATTAAAATGGTAGTGGATTTACTTTAAAGTCACATTTATTTTATGTTTTTGTTTCGGCCATGATTTAGTCAGTGCAACATATTTTAATCGTATTTTTCAAAGATTCTGTGATATAAAATATGTTTTAAAATCCTGTAAATCATATAGCGATCTCATAATTATGACTTACTTATCTTATTTCTACTTATCTTTATGAGAGAGAAAGTCATAAATATAAGCTACTAAGTCATTATGTTTTTAGAAGGAATATAAGCTACTAAGTCATTATGTTTTTAGAAGGTTTCTCATCTTAACGACAGGATATATATATATATATATATATATATATATATATATATATATATATATATACTGTGATATATATATATATATATATATCACAGTGATATGATACTAATAGAGTATGTTTCTGCTTGTTGTGAATAAAAGTAAGCATCCAGCTCTACACTCAAAAAAACGATTCAAGCCCTTCTTAGAGGTAACTCAATTAAATATTATTTAAAACATTGAAATAAATCAATTACAAAACGAAGATATTTATATTTCATGGGTGTAACACAAAATGTAGCAATACTTTCATTTATTAGATGAATTTAGGTTGCACTCACAAAAACGATTCAAGTCTTCTTAGAGGTGACTCAATTAAATATTGTTTGATACATTGAAATAAATCAATTACAAAACGAAGATATTTATATTTAATGTGTGTAACACAAAATGTAGGAATACTTTCATTTATTAGATTTATTTAGGTTAGATGGGGTGCATATCAACTCAAAATTAATGTGTTTAATTGGGGACTACCCTTTGCGCATGGGCCAGCTGAAAACCGGTTGTTTTCACTAGGAGAAGATGCTTTCAGACCTGGTGTAGTGGGTAGCACTGTTGCCTCACAGAAACTGGGCTGTGGGTTCGATTCCAAGTCAGGGTAGTCCTGTTTGATCTCAGTGTGGGTTCCCCAGCTTCCTGTCAGTCCAAAGACTTGCAGTCAGGTTAATTCATCTCTATATTGTCCATAGGTGTGAGAGTGAATGGTTGTCTGTCTCTATGTAACCCCAGGCGGCCAGGCGGCCAGGTGACACCTCCCCCCCCCTCGCCCAAAGTCAGCTGGAGTCAACTCCAAAGACCTGAACTGAATAGAATATTTAATTTACAATTTATAGTTTGAGTTGGACAAGCAAATTAATTTAATTGAATGAATATTGTTATTTTATTTTAGATGTGTTTGATACAAATGAGTTGGACTAACTCAATTACATTGTATTGCACTGATGTGCTAAATTTGAGTTGGAGTTGCATATAATTATTGGATGGAAAACCTGCCGACACTTTAATTGAGTTCATCCAATGAGCCATTTCTTTGAGTGTATACTCAAGATATCTTTTACATATAACTTACATAACAGATCCACAAAGTCCAAACGGTATAATGTACTTTGCCTTATTACTGTTAAATATTTTTATTTTCAATCAAAATGATAAGCAGTGCACATAAAACTGTCTGGAAAATTTCAAGCTCAGGACTTGTTTTTCACGTCAACGGATCAGAGGCCAAGTTGCATCATATGCTCTTGTTGGGGCCCCTTCATTTCCCACCCAGTTTCCTGCCCCTCCTCACTCAGATCTAATGAGATTCACCACGACCTCACGAGTGGAAGCACGCTGATTTTTACACAGAGGCATTTTTGAAACATATTCATTATGATTTTTGAAGCACTTTTTGATTTTATGGACTTCACTGGCTGGCTGTTGTTCATTTTTGCGGTGCTACTCCTGACAGATGTGGTGAAAAACTGGAGACCGCACAGCTTTCCCCCTGGACCCTGGGCGGTGCCTTTTCTAGGAAATGTTTTCACAGGAATGGACTTCAAAACTTTGGGGAAGGTGAGGTCGCACAGTACCACCTCATTTCCAAGGGGTTGATCTTAAATGTCCGAGAAGGAATACAAAATAAATACACAATAACACCAGACGCCCGCAAGTGTTTGTTCTAGTTTGATATTCCTTGTCAGGGGCGTTTGTAGGATTCAGAGAAAGAAGGGGCTAACATGTACAGTTATGTTTGTCCCAGATATCCATTGTTAGACATCATTTCAGGGTCATAGTGATATTTTATGCTCATTTAGACACTATCACTGAGATAAAGGTGAACTAGTTCAGTGTCAAATATAACATTCAATTGAAAAAAACATGCTAATATTTATTAATGCAAAGAATAGAGAGATGTTGATAGTTATTTATTGTATTTTCATTTTCATTTGCCTCAAGTAAAGCTAAATTTAAGCAGGCAACACTCGTTAATAATTTACCGAGATACACATTCTGTAACTACCTAGATTTACAGTTCACTCTGTGCATCATTGACTTTGAGCTCATTCCAGGCTGTTGTTGACAGTTTACAGAAAACTAGTGCAGCAGCTTCCCCAGGGTCCTAGTGCCCCAGGGATTATATCGTTAAGTATGATGTTAGGATTGTAATTTGAAGGGGGAGAAAACATACAAACCAGAATGCATGCACATATTTAGCTAGAATGTTAGAGTTATAAATAACGTGTTCATATGAAAAACAATGGTTTCATTTAATGTGTCACAAAAAAACAAAAATATTGAAAGCCAATAATGCCAAATTATTTGGTGGGGCTGAAGAACATTTTAGAGGAGCTGAACCTAACAACGCCCGTGCCCCTTGTTATTTATTTAATCCTACTGCAAGGCAGTAAACTAATCCATGCAACACTTCCTCAGATCAGCGAAAAAAGATTAAAGTTATCAAAAAAGTGAGTTCATCTATGAATACCAGTATGTATAATTCTACAACCAAGCTGTAAATATATACATTGTGTGGAAACCTCTCAGAAACTGCTTGGGTTAAAGAATGTAACGTATCAGTCAACCAACTCTTTAGACAAATATTGACTTTGTAGAATTCCGTTCATATCCGGAGGGAAAAAATCTGTGTTGAAAAAATAAACAAACTCCCTTTTTTCCAGAGAATGATTGTCATGTGAAAAGTTTAAAGATGATAACATAAACACTTCATGGGAACATCACACTTGGTACCGCTGATAGAGGTAAACGTTTTTTTTTTTTAAAGCTATACAAGTGTCAGGAACAAATCGCATTTAAAAGAAGTGGCAATTAGTTTCTCTCCAAACCTTCCCAACATTGTGATGTTCCCATGAAGTGTTCATAAAATCGACTTTAAGCATTTCACCTGACAAAAACATAAAGTTAACATATTGAACAAATACAAAAGTCTCTGTGATAAAAAAGTGTATTTTTTTTTTTTACGCAGCTTGCTGAGGAGTACGGCCCCGTGTTCAGCCTGAGGATAGGCAGCGAGAGGATAGTGTTCATTTCGGGCCTCAAGATGGTCAAAGAGGCTCTCGTTCACCAGCTGGACAGCTTTGTCGATCGCCCCGTTGTCCCTCTCTTCCACGAAGTCTTCAAAGGAATCAGTGATTGATGACACGTGCGAGTGACCGTGTCCTAAACCCTTTAGACACATATTGACTTTCCATCCGTATCCGGAGGGGCTCGGCAGTGACAGATTTGTACATGGTCAAATCTTTCCACAGGCATAGCTATGAGCAACGGGTACCTTTGGAAGCAGCAGAGGAAGTTCGCCAACACTCACCTGCGTCACTTCGGCGAGGGCCAGAAGTCGTTGGAAAAAGACATCGAAGTGGAAAACAGTTTCCTCTGTGAAGCTTTCACCGAGGAACAAGGCAAGAAGTGATTCATCCGCTGGGTGATTTACAACCAAATACGGTTCCACTATCACTAGACATGCTCATCGGACAGGCTGAGGAAGTCCTTTGTCCCCAGGGCTATTCAACTGTATAACACCACGCAGAAGGGTGGGGGGGACGGGACTCTGCATGAGTCTACCTCCGTCTCCTCTCCGCTTCTCAGCTATTGTCATTTCATTTTTACTTCAATCTTTCCATCCCACTGTCCATATGTTTTACTCTTGTTTACTCATTTAATGTTTTTTTGTTTGTTTTTACTCTTTCTGGCTACAATTATTTGTGGCTATACAAGCCCTAAAGAGCAGCCCGCGGGCCAGCCTGTACTTCAGCATTGCACATACTGGTTTACTTATAGCGTTTATTTATAGCTTTTTGCACTATCCTCGTGGATATAAACACTTAACCAATGCACACTTTATCTGTAAATTCTGTATTCTCCCTACTCCCTGTGTACATGTTCCCCTCTATGTGTATTGTTGTTTGTGATATATTTCCCTAGGCAGACCATTCAACCCCCACTACCTCATAACGACCGCAGTGAGCAACATCATCTCGACCGTGCTCTTCGGACATCGCTTCGAATACAGCGATGAAGACTTTCGAAGGTTTCTGGAGACGGACAATGAGGCCATTGTGCTCGCCGGCTCGCCTCTGAGTCAGGTAACTCCCCGATGTGTCTCAACGATCACGTTGAGATCGCAGAACACCAAACAAGCTGTTGGTCCGTAACTTGAACTTGGTCCCCATCCACAGCTGTATAACGCCTTCCCCGGCTTGCTGAAGCACCTGCCGGGGCCTCACCAGACCGTCCTCGGCAACTACCAGAAGATCATGACTTTCCTGAAAAAGGAAGTGGTGAAGCACCAGGAGGAGTGGAACCCCGATGACCCTCGGGACTACATCGACGTATACCTGGCAGAGATGGAAAAGGTATAAGATATTCACACGATTTCCGGTGAAGCTCCATGGCATCCTTTACGTTCCACAATGCCACATTCCCCCTCCTTCAAGACGTGAATCCCAGTGTCACAACTGTCTTCACGCATCATCAAATGTTGCAGTTACGATGAACCAAGAGTTTCAAATCAATTGAATTCAGTTTATTTTATATAGCCCAACATCACAAATTACCCATTTACCTCAGAGAGCTTTACAATCTGTACACATCCCTGACCTTTGGCCTCACATCGGATCAGGAAAAACTTCCAAGAAATAGACAAAAACCTTTCAAGGCGAAAAAGAGGGAAGAACCCTTGAGGAGAGCACCGGAGGAGGATCCCTGTCCAGGATGGACTGAAGCGATAGATGTCATGAGACCAGAAGGGAATTTTTCCGAGTTACATAAATGTTTTAATAAGTTATGCTAAAATGCCACTGGTAATGTCATCAGGCAAGGTACATAACTGAAACAACAACATTTGACAGCACAGTCCGATGTGCAATGCTGATGAAACTGCTTTCAGAAAAAGGAGGATCCCCAAGCCGGCTTCAACCTCGAAACGCTGCAGGTCTGCATTCTGGACCTGTTTGAGGCTGGTACCGAATCAAGTGCCAACACTTTACGCTGGGGCCTCCTCTACATGGTGCACTACCCGGAGATACAGGGTAGGTCTCCTAATCATCGCAGTGAGCACAGGAGTGTTCTCATGAAGATTATGCATGGTTTGGGTGGTTTTCCCCCCAAAGTTGCATATTAATGTCCATGCGCTCTGCTTCTTTACTCAGAGAAAGTCCAGGCAGAGGTAGACGGAGTGGTGGGACAGTCTCGTCAGCCCACCGTGACCGACAGACCCAACATGCCCTACACCGACGCCGTCATCCACGAGATTCAGAGGATTGGAAATATCGTTCCCATCGGATTCCCCAAAATGGCCAGTAAAGACGCCACACTGGGAGGATACTTAATACCCAAAGTAAATGACTACTTACCAGGCCCATTCAGATAGGAACGACAAGCTTTGAAATGCACAAGTTATTTGTGCATGACTGATATCGATATATCTCGTGCTTATTTCAAGGGCACAGCCATAAATACAGTTCTTGCATCTGTGCTGGTTGATAAGAAGGAGTGGGCGACTCCAGATGCCTTCAATCCAGAGCATTTCTTGGACTCAGAGGGTCAGTTCCGCAGAAGAGAGGCCTTCCTGCCGTTTTCAGCAGGTTTGCTCGATACACACAAGACTATTCTGCAGGCATGACGTGTTTTTGAAGGAGTTAATTTATCAAAATGACTGTTTCCCCGCAGGTAAACGTGTGTGTTTAGGGGAGCACCTGGCCAGGATGGAGCTGTTCATTCTCTTTACGTCTTTCCTCCAACGCTTCACCTTCTCTCCTGTTCCTGGAGAGATGCCCAGCCTGGAGGGTGTGCTGGGCTTCACCTATTCCCCCAAAGCGTTCAAGATCCTGGCTAAGCCTCGCTGATTTGCTCAAACCTTTACTCATCCTCACATACTTTATATCTCCTGTAGACAAGTTAAGATTGATAACATTGTGTGCAATATTTAGCAGTTTATGAGAGGTCTAAACACAATGTATTAGTATATATTTACAGCTTTGTTGTAGAAATACACATACTAATATTCATAGATGAACTCTGTGTGACTGGACACGTCACTTTTTTTTGATAGCTTTAACCTTTGTTCGCTGAGGGAAGGAAGTGTTGCATGGTTCAATTTACTTCCTTGCAGTAGGATTGAATAAAAAACAAGCGATATCAAACTAGGAAAAACGTTTGAGTTGCAAGCGTATGTCGTTATTGTGTATTTATTATTCCTCAACACAATTAGGATTAGCCTCTTTAAATTTCTTACGAGTAACTTGAACATGTTTTCTGTTGCACACATGACCTTGTCTCTTCATCTTAAGCCATGCCTACAGGTCACTTTCACAGATTTGAACAAGGAGGAAAAAGTATAACAATTAAAGGGTTATTTGGGAGTTTTTCCTGATCCGATGTGAGGTTTTGGGGCAGGGATGTCTATGTGTACAGATTGTAAAGCACTCCGAGACAAATTTGTAATTTGTGAAATTGGGCTATACCAGTGGTTCCCAAAGTGGGGGTCGCGACCCCTAGGGGGGGCGTGGTGGTACTACAGGGGGGTCGCGGCTTCATCACCAACCCACACACACAGACGCAGACATACACCGGTAAAACAATATAAAATAACCGACGTGACATGCACTGTGTTCCAACCACGCCACCAGAGCGGCTCATGTCACAGACCGACTGTGGCAGAACCAGCGAGAGCGAGAGAGAGAGAGAGAGAGCGAGAGAGGGAGAGAGCGCGAACGAGAGAGAGACACACAGACACAGAGCGATGTAGAGCGACACAGAGCAATGAACTGAGCAATAATATGGTTAGCAACCCAACCAGCAAATGATAATTTCTCCATTTTCATAATTAGTTCGATGACAGAGATGTTGTTTGACAAAGAAAAAGTAGTTGTGTGTGTAGACATGAATCTGTGATTACAGAAGTCGTCCTGTAATGTCATTAGATGTGTAACCACTGGGTGTGTGGACTAAAGAGTGTCGTATTACTGGTGTTTTAAAAGGAACAACACAGTGTTTGACAAACCAGTCTTTACCCGTGTACATAAGAGGCCCAACCCTTTTCCACTTTTACATGCAACACAATCAGTTAAGTTCAGTTAGATATTTGACTTTTTGTCCCATTGCACTTTGTATTTACAGCTTGACTCAGATTACACTATGACCATTAAATATCAGAAGGAGGAGGGAGGAAAGAGTGGATGTTTTGCACTTGTGTCTTATCACATTTCTGAGCAGATATTGCCTTGCTCATGAGTTATTGCCATCAGATTACTGGATAGGATTTTATTTTATAATTACTCAGTTTTCATAATTAGTTCGACAAAGAAAAAGGAGCTGTGTATGTAGACTGGATAAATGATTACATAAGTCGTCCTGTAATGTCATTACGATGTGTAACCACTGGGTGTATGGACTAAAAAAGGGTGTCGTATTACTGGTATTTCAAAAGGAACAACACAGTGTTGAGAAGCTCAGACTGTCCTGCTGCTGGTTCAACTTTCTAACTATGTGGCTGTATAATCTCCTGCTGAATTATTACCTCATGGTGTTTTTTCTCTTCTTATTTATTTTTATCATAATAGCAGACTTCTTCAAAAACAGGAATCCTCCAAATTATCCTCCAGGACCTTTGGCTTTTCCATTTGTGGGGAATCTCTTCAGTGTGGACAGTAAACATCCACACATTTATTTTTCCAAGGTATGTCAGATCCATTTATGCATATTCTTTCAATGTGAATTTTCTTCAGACACAATGGCAGGTTGAGTTTTTTTTTAATTATTTATTATGCTAGTCGTGTGTTCTGGTTTATCATAGTGTTTTTATGACTCATTGTCCACAGCTGGCTCACATCTATGGAAATGTATTCAGCATGCGCCTCGGTGGTGAAAAGGTGGTGTTTACGTCTGGGTACAAGATGGTGAAGGAAGCCTTAGTGACACAAGCCGACAACTTCGTGGATCGACCAAACAGTGAAATCGCCAACAGGTTTTACAAAGGAGACAAAGGTGTACAAATCTCTACTTTTCTCTTGTCTTATGTTTTCTTGTTCTTATTCCCAGGGTGTTAAATAACAACGCTCTGTCACGCCCCCTCTAGAGATTACCTTTCTACATCTGCATTGAACAGACCGCTCCCTAAAGTAACAACATTGTGAACCAACCCTTTTCAATATTAGATGCTCAGAGAAAAAAGCTCTGAAAGTGTGATGACATCGTAGGACCTACAAAAAAAAAAAAATACGGGTGGAAGGGTAAAATAAACACAATTTAAAACCAGAACACTGGTGTTGAGTTTGAAGTGATTATGATTGGAACATGTTTTCTGTGTTAAATTAGTTACATTTGACTGAGTAAACATAGTTTTTATGAACCTAAACAAGTGTTTTCTGTCAGCTGGTGATAGAAAGTGACTAAGAGTGGTCCTGACAAAGCGTCGGTATGTGACGAATTCAGATAAGAATTTGCTTATGTGCAGATAATCCCCTGAGCCATTAACCCCTTGTCCTCTGCATGCTTGTGTCTAGACGGTCTGTTCACGAGCAACGGTGAAAGTTGGAAAACACAGCGACGCTTTGTCTTGTCTACTTTACGTAACTTCGGCCTGGGCAAAAGAACCATGGAGCGAAGTATCTGTGAGGAGTTCCGACACCTGCAGGAGGAGATAGAGAAGGAGAAAGGTGGTGTGAACAATGAGGTCATTATCATCATTAGCTCTTCAGTAGTACAGCATTATCTGAAGAGTTGACTCCTCTCCTCCAGGTCAACCTTTCAACCCAGCAGTCCTCTTTAACAATGCTGTGGGCAACATCATTTGCCAGCTGGTGATGGGGAAACGATTTGACTACAGCGACCACAACTTCCAGATCATGCTGAAGTATCTGTCTGAAGCTATGCTGCTGGAGGGCTCGATATGGGGCACGGTAAGTCAGTCCTTTAGTTCAATTATTGACAGATTGGGATCTGGGATCGTTGGTCAACCCTCTCTGGCCCAAGTCTTTGGTCACAATCACAAGAGGTAGATGGTGATGATGGAAGGTGATCAACTTTTCCTTCTGAGTAGCTGTATCAAGCATTCCCTGGAGTGATGAAGCACCTGCCAGGTCCTCACAACACAATGTTCAGCCATCAAGACGCCGTCCTGGAATTCCTCACTCAGGAGGTGGAGAGCCACAAGAAGGACGTGGACCACAGCGATCCCCGGGACTACATTGACGCCTTCCTCATTGAAATGAAGAATGTAAGATAGTAAGAATGTAAGAACTGCAGTGTAACCTCTCCTTTCCTTTTACCAGACACTCACTACTGGATCTTCTCTGTGTTCCTGAATAGCATAATGACTCTCTTCTGGGCTTCACTGAGACCAATCTGGCTCTGTGCTGTGCGGATCTGTTCGCGGCTGGATCTGAGACAACCTCCACCACTTTGCTCTGGGCTTTGATTTTCCTGATTAAAATAACAGACATTCAGGGTAGGTGAAATGATAGGCTCTCCATTGAAACACAAGACTATAGGATCTTTAAAAGCAGACTAGAATATGGCTTAGCCCAAGTTCTAATAAATTGTACTGTCTTTATATTCTAGTTTAAATGAGATGTAGACGAGATTTCTTTACAGATTTAAATATCAGATCATAATTTCAGCCGATCGCCGGCAGCATAGACTTGTTCTAGGGACGTGGAACGTCACCTCACTAGCGGGGAAAGAGCCGGAGCTGATGCGTGAGGTGCCGCTGTACCAGCTAGATCTAGTTGGGCTCACCTCCACACACAGCACTGGCTCTGGAACCAAGCTCCTGGGGAAGAGTTGGACTTTGTCCTTTTCTGGAGTTTTGCCCAGGGTTGGAGGTGCCGGACTCACGAGCCCCCGGCTGAGCGCTGCTGTGTTGAGAACGAGATGGTCGCCTTCCTGCGCCTACGGGTTGCGGGGAGTAAGGCTCTGACTGTCAAAGCTCTCAATTGACTGGTCGGTCTATGTTCCAACCGTCACCTATGCAGGGTTCTTACACATTTTGACCGATGATTTCCATGACTTTTCCATGACTTCTCCAGGACTTTTAATCAAATGTCCATGACCAAACTAAAATCTCGGTATATACTAGAACATTTTAGAAAATGTTGCGTATTGAGAGCGTACGCCGGCTTATATTTTGAGCGTCTTTCTTTAAAAAACATATTAATTATTTTAAACTTGGTGTAAATTAACATGTGATTACAACATATTTCCATGACTTTTCCCAAACTTTTATGATTTACGTTTTTTCCATGACTTCTCCAGGCTTGGAAATGACCATTTTAAAATTCCATGACTTCTCCAGGCCTGGAAATTACCATTTTGAAATTCCATGACTTTTCCAGGTTTTCCATGACCGTACGAACCCTGCCTATGGTCACGAACTCTGGGTCGTGACCGAAAGCACGAGGTTGCAGATATAAGCGGCCAAAATGAGTTTCCTCCGTAGGGTGGCCAGGCTCAGCCTTAGAGATAGGGTAAGAAGCTCGGACATCAGGAGGGCGCTTGGAGTCGAGCCACTACTCCTTTTCATCAAAAGGAGTCAGCTGAGGTGGTTCGGGAATCTAATTTGGATGCCTCCTGGATGCCTCCCTTCAGAGGTTTTCCAGGCACATCCAACTGGGAGACCCCGGGGAAGAACCAGGACACACTGGAGAGATTATACCTCCCAGCTGGCCTGGAAATGCCTCTGGATCTCCCAGAATGAGCTGAAGAATGTTGCGGATGAAAGGGAAGTCTGGTTCAGCCTGCTGGGTCTGCTGCCCCCGCAGCCTGACCCCGATTAAGCGGAAGAGAATGGATGGATGACCTGTGACTCCTTATATTCTTCTGTACATATATCACAGTCTAAAACAGTTAGGTCATAATGTTCCTACCATGGCAACTCCTTGTATGTTTTTCTAGACAAAGTCCAGGCAGAAATAGACGAAGTAATCGGACAGACGCGACTGCCAACAATGGAAGACAGACTCAACATGCCTTACACTAATGCTGTCATCCACGAGATCCAGAGGATGGGAAACATTGTTCCTCTCAATGGACCCAGAAAGGCTGCCAGGGACACAACACTGGGCGGCTACTTCATACCCAAGGTGAATTTAGCACATAGTCAAAATGTTAAATCTGGACAGGAATTTTGAGGAAGGAAAGTTGTATTGTGGTTGAAGAATGGCTTGGTTCTAAGCTATGGATGTGATTTTCTAGGGTACGTCCTTGATGCCCAGCCTAACCTCTGTGCTGTTTGACAAGACTGAATGGGAGACTCCAGACACCTTCAACCCCGGACACTTCCTAGATGCTGAGGGAAAGTTTGTGAAGAGAGAAGCTTTCCTGCCTTTCTCTGCAGGTAAACCACGTTCACCTCTAACTTAAGTATAACCGGAACCAGATCATAAGTTTCATCCTGAGCTCTTACATCTTCATGTGTTTGTGGACTCTTTAGGGAAACGTGCGTGTCTCGGTGAAAGCCTGGCCAGGATGGAGCTGTTCCTGTTTTTGGTCAGTTTACTACAGAAGTTCTCTTTTTCTGTTCCTGATGGAGTAGAGTTGAGTACAGAAGGAATCACTGGATTCATACGTGTACCACACCCCTTCAAAGTTCACGCCAAGTCTCGCTGAATTATGTAACATCTCACTGAAACGTTTTTCATCTTAACTATTAAGGATAGAGCGCCGTTGTTAATCTCAAGCTTTCACTTTTGTGTCATTGCCTCATGTACTGACCCTTTATTTTTTCCAACTGTACATATTCTTAAATAAATGACACTGTTGATAAAATGTGTCCCTTTGTCTTTGTTATCAATGACAATGCGCTGTGTTCCGCTAGAGTCTAGCAGACCAACGGTTAGCCAACTGGAGGTTAAGAAATTGCTCCAATCTAAGGCTAATATATCGGAGTGGAGCCTGGTTGCAATCAGACTGGGAGATATTCTGGACCTTTGTAGTGTTCTTCAAAAAGAGATCAACCCAGCCAGGGAGGACATTTTTCAACTAGACCTTAAATAAAGTTCCTGGGGTTCCAATGATAAGGCTGCCTCTCCTGTCATTATGAAGAAACTTGAGGTCCAAATTCACCATATGATGATTGGCTGTTGGGTCCATGTTATGGTTACGTCCTACTCTTAAGGTTTCACATAGAGGACCAATAAGTATCACAAACCTTCTCTTTTGTGGAACCAGTTTCCAAAATCACCACAAAGAGACTCCAAATGAACGCAAAGAGATATAAAACAACTATAAAGCCTTTGTGTCTTGCTCCTATGTCAGAGAGGTGCTAGGAATAAGAAAATAAATAAACAGCTAGCTACTAATGATAGCTGATTTACACATTTAAAATGTCACTTTTTCACCTTTATCAATGTTGATGTCTATACTAAATTAAGAAGGATATACTCTTGTACAGAATCAAAGTATTGATCTCTCTATGGTCTGACAAGCTGTTATCTTCTTAATGTCGCTAACTCATAACGTTCATAAACATTGAACCATTAAGTGTTGTATAAATTTACTGAGCTAATACTGAGTCGATCTTTCATCATTATGGAGCAACAGGAGATCATGACGTATTAGGTCATCATATAGCCACCATGATGTCTATTGTATTTGCTACATATTAGTTCAGCATGATTTGCTTCAAAGCCCAGATTCACTTGAAATACTAATTGCTAATATTTTTCACACCGCCATAATATATGCATATCTGTTCCCACTTTGCTTTTGCATGTATTCTCACTCACTACAATGCAATATATGAATCCAACGTGTTGGCGGAGCGTGGTTAGGTGCAGCTGCAGAGGGAGGTGGGGGAGTGCGCTCAGGGAATGGTGGCAGGTGGAGGCCTAATTGGCGTCAGCTGAGGCTAATGATGACTTTGTTCCTTTATGAACAGCAGTAGAGACAAAGGAGAGCTGGGCTGGAATCGAAGAGAGCACGAAGTAGACCACATATGCAGAAAATAATTAAAGACCACTGAACATTTCACGTTGCCAGTGTCTGTGCTCGGGGGGTACAACCCGCGGTAACACACACTTGTTACACAATTAGGATTAGTCTTTTTGAATTTCTTAAGAGTAAATTAAACATGTTTTCTGTTGCATAACCTTGTATCTTCATCTAAAGCCATGCCTACAGGTCATTTTCACTGATTTGATGAAAAAGTACAACAATTAAACCAAATACCATGAAATCATGGGATTTTGCCATTAATTGAGGTGACTGTCATCACTTTATCATTTATTGAGTTTATACAGATCATAACTTCTTGCACAAAACTTGTAAAATAATGTTTAAAAGTCTCTATGAGGGATGTTCTTAAGTCAATAAATGTTTGTAGTTGAATCCCAGAGTTGATCTTTCATATAAATTAAGTAATGAGGATTTGGAGAAGACGAGCACTCGCATGTAAAGCAGAGCATCAAACAATCACACCAGTTGAAATGTATTGAAAATTGTTTAGTGGTTTTGTGTATGGTTTTATGTTTATGTCGAGGAGGGAGGAAAGAGTGGATGTTTTGCACTTGTGTCTTATCACATTTCTGAGCAGATATTGCTTTGCTCATGAGTTATTGCCATCATATTACTGGATAGGATTTTATTTGATAATTACTCAGGTTTCATAATTAGTTTGACAAAGAAAAAGTAAGTGTGTATGTAGACTGAATAAATGACTACGGAAGTCGTCCTGTAATGTCATTACGATGTGTCACCACTGGGTGTGCGGATTAAAAAAGGGTGTCATATTGCTGGTGTTTTAAAAGGAACAACACAGTGTTGAGAAGCTCAGACTGTCCTGCTGCTGGTTCAACTCTCTAACTATGTGGCTGTATAATCTCCTGCTGAATTTTTACCTCATGGGTTTTTTTCTCTTCATATTTATTCTTATCATAATAGCAGACTTCTTCAAAAACAGGAATCCTCCAAATTATCCTCCAGGACCTTTGGCTTTTCCATTTGTGGGGAATTTCTTCAGCGTGGATAGTAAACATCGACACATTTATTTTTCCAAGGTAAAGTCGGATACATATATGCATATTATTTAAATGTGAATTTTCTTGAGACATTCAAATACCACAACAGCAGGTTGAGTTTTTTTATTATTTATTATGCTAGTCGTGTGTTCTGGTTTATCATAGTGTTTTCATGACTCATTGTCCACAGCTGGCTGACATCTATGGAAATGTATTCAGCATGCGCCTCGGTGGTGAAAAGGTGGTGTATGCGTCCGGGTACAAGATGGTGAAGGAAGCCTTAGTGACACAAGCCGACAACTTCGTGGATCGACCAAACAGTGAAATCGCCAAAAGGTTTTACAAAGGAGACAAAGGTGTACAAATCTCTACCTTTCTCTTGTCTTATGTTTTCTCGTTCTTATTCCCAGGGTGTTAAATAACAACGCTCTGTCACGCCCCCTCTAGAGATTACCTTTCAGCATCTGCATTAAACAGACCGCTCCCTAAAATAACAACATTGTGAACCAACCCGTTTCAATATTAGATGCTCATAGAAAAATGCTCCGTAAGTGTGATGACATCGTAGGACCTACAAAAAATAAAAAATTACGGGTGGAAGGGTAAAATAAACACAATTTTAAACCAGAACACTGGTGTTGAGTTCAAACTGATTATGTTTGGAACATGTTTTCCGTGTTAAATTATTTACATTTGACTGAGTAACCATAGTTGATTTTAGCCCAGACATGGTGGTTTTGTTGCCTGAACCTAAACAAGTGTTTTCTGTGAGCCATTAACCCCTTGTCCTCTGCATGCTTGTGTCTAGACGGTCTGTTCTCGAGCAACGGTGAAAGTTGGAAGAGACAGCGACGCTTTGTCTTGTCTACTTTACGTAACTTCGGCCTGGGCAAAAGAACCATGGAGCAGAGTATCTGTGAGGAGTTCCGACACCTGCAGGAGGAGATAGAGAAGGAGAAAGGTGGTGTGAACAATGAGGTCATTATCATCAGCAGCTCTTCAGTAGTACAGCATTATCTGAAGAGTTGACTCCTCTCTTCTAGGTCAACCTTTCAACCCAGTAGGCCTCCTCAACAATGCTGTGTCCAACATCATTTGCCAGCTGGTGATGGGTAAACGGTTTGAATACAGCGACCACAACTTCCAGATCATGCTGAAGTATTTGGCTGAAGCTATCCTGCTGGAGGGCTCTATATGGGGCACGGTAAGTCAGTCTTTTAGTTCAATTATTGACAGATCGGGATCTGGGATCGTTGGTCAACCCTCTCTGGCCCAAGTCTTTGGTCACAATCACAAAAGGTAGATGGTGATGATGATAGGTGATCAACTTTTCCTTCTGAGTAGCTGTATCAAGCATTCCCTGGAGTGATGAAGCACCTTCCAGGTCCTCACAACACAATGTTTAGCCATCAAGACGCCGTCTTGGAATTTATCAGTCAGGAGGTGGAGAGCCACAAGAAGGACCTGGACCACAGCGATCCCCGGGACTACATTGACGCCTTCATCATTGAAATGAAGAATGTAAGATAGTAAGAATGTAAGAACTGCAGTGTAACCTCTCCTTTCCTTTTACCAGACACTCACTACTGGATCTTCTCTGTGTTCCTGAATAGCATAATGACTCTCTTCTGGGCTTCACTGAGACCAATCTGGCTCTGTGCTGTGCGGATCTGTTCGCGGCTGGATCTGATACAACCTCTACCACTTTGCTCTGGGCTTTGGTTTTCCTGATTAAAATAACAGATATTCAGGGTAGGTGAAATGTTAGGCTCTACAATGAAAAACAAGACTATAGGAGTCTCCATTTGGGGCGAAACTGCAACGCAACACCACACATTGCTCAAGGTCTAATAAATTGTATTGTTTTTACCTTCTAGTTTAAATATGAGATGTAGACGCAGATTTACACATCAGATCATAATTTCAGCCAATCGCCGGCAGCATAGACTAGCTCGCTAGCATGGAAAGAGCCGGAGCTGATGCGTGAGGTGCCGCTGTACCAGCTAGATCTAGTGGGGCTCACCTCCATACACAGCACTGGCTCTGGAACCAAGCTCCTGTGGACGAGTTGGACTTTGTCCTTTTCTGGAGTTGACAAGGGTGGGAGGTGCCGGGCTGGACTGGGGAAACTCACAAGCCCCCGGCTAACCGCTGCTATGTTGGGAGTTTTCCCCGGAGAACGAGATGGTCGCCTTCCTGCGCCTACGGGTTGCGGGGAGTAAGGCTCTGACTGTCAAAGCTCTCAATTGACTGGTCGGTCTATGTTCCAATCGTCACCTATGCAGGGCTCTCAAGTTTTGAAGACAGGCAAGCGCGAGACATATCCATCAGCACCCCCCCCCCCTTTTTGGGGGGGATTGGCTGATAAGTGGCACCTCGCAGCAGAACTCCAGGGAGCGCTTGATTCCTCCACGGTGAGGGCAGCTCATGTTAGCGCTGCGGCACATTAAAACATTAAATAGCCCAGAGTTTTTTTCAGCGTGAGAAATACGATGTGTGGCGGGAGTGCATGAATTAAGACCGAAATGCGTGAGTCTCAGGCTCAATGCGTGACACTTGAGAGCCCTGCCTATGGTCACAAACTCTGGGTCGTGACCGAAAGAACGAGGTTACGGATACAAGCGGCCAAAATGAGTTTCCTCCGTAGGGTGGCCAGGCTCAGCCTTAGAGATAGGTAAGAAGCTCGGACATCAGGAGGGCGCTTGGAGTCGAGCCACTACTCCTTTTCATCAAAAGGAGTCAGCTGAGGTGGTTCGGGAATCTAATTTGGACGCCTCCCTTTAGAGGTTTTCCAGGCACATCCAACTGGGAGACCCCAGGGAAGACCCAGGACACACTGGAGGGATTATATGTCCCAGCTGGCCTGGAAATGCCTCTGGATCTCCCAGAATGAGCTGAAGAATGTTGCGGATGAGAGGGAAGTCTGGTTCAGCCTGCTGGGTCTGCTGCCCCCGCAGCCTGACCCCGATTAAGCGGAAGAGAATGGATGGATGACCTGTGACTCCTTATATTCTTCTGTACATATATCACAGTCTAAAACAGTTAGGTCATACTGTTCCTACCATGGCAACTCCTTAGATTTGTATGTTTTTCTAGATAAAGTCCAGGCAGAAATAGACGAAGTAATCGGACAGACGAGACTGCCAACAATGGAAGACAGATTCAACATGCCTTACACTAATGCTGTCATCCACGAGATCCAGAGGATGGGAAACATTATTCCTCTCAATGGACCCAGAAAGGCTGCCAGGGACACAACACTGGGCGGCTACTTCATACCCAAGGTGAATTTAGCACATAGTCAAAATGTTAAATCTGGACAGGAATTTTGAGGAAGGAAAGTTGTATTGTGGTTGAAGAATGGCTTGGTTCTAAGCTATGGATGTGATTTTCTAGGGTACGTCCTTGATGCCCAGCCTAACCTCTGTGCTGTTTGACAAGACTGAATGGGAGACTCCAGACACCTTCAACCCCGGACACTTCCTAGATGCTGAGGGAAAGTTTGTGAAGAGAGAAGCTTTCCTGCCTTTCTCTGCAGGTAAACCACGTTCACCTCTAACTTAAGTATAACCGGAACCAGATCATAAGTTTCATCCTGAGCTCTTACATCTTCATGTGTTTATGGACTCTTTAGGGAAACGTGCGTGTCTCGGTGAAAGCCTGGCCAGGATGGAGCTGTTCCTGTTTTTGGTCAGTTTACTACAGAAGTTCTCTTTTTCTGTTCCTGATGGAGAAGAGTTGAGTACAGAAGGAATCACTGGATTCATACGTGTACCACACCCCTTCAAAGTTCACGCCAAGTCTCGCTGAATTATGTAACATCTCACTAAAACGTTTTTCATCTTAACTATTAAGGATAGACCGCCGTTGTTAATCTCAAGCTTTCACTTTTGTGTCATTGTCTCATGTACTGACCCTTTATTCTTTCCAACTGTACATATTCTTAAATAAATGACACTGTAGATACAATGTGTGCCTTGGTCTTTGTTATTAATGACAACATTAATAGATATTCCATAAACATGAGCTATGTTTAGCTAAAGGCTAGCAGACCAACAGTTAGCCAACCGGAGGTTAAGAAATTGCTGAGAAATCCAAGGCTAATATACCGGATTGGAGCCTGGTTGCAATAAGACTGGGAGATATTCTGGACCTTGGTAGTGTTCTTCAAAAAGAGATCAACCCAGCTAGGAAGGGCATTCTTCAACCAAGACCATAAATAAAGTTCCTGGGGTTCCAATGATGAGGCTGCCTCTCCAGTCATTATGAAGGAACTTGAAGTCCAAATTCACCATATGATGCAATATATGAATCCAACGTGTTGGCGGAGCGTGGTTAGGTGCAGCTGCAGAGGGAGGTGGGGGAGTGTGCTCAGGGAATGGTGGCAGGTGGAGGCCTAATTGGCGTCAGCTGAGGCTAATGATGACTTTGCTCTTTTATGAACAGCAGTAGAGACAAAGGAGAGCTGGGCTGGAATCGAAGAGAGCACGACGTAGACCACATATGCAGAAAATAATTAAAGACCACTGAACATTTCACGTTGCCAGTGTCTGTGCTCGGGGGGTACAACCCGCGGTAACACACACTTGTTACACAATTAGGATTAGTCTTTTTGAATTTCTTAAGAGTAAATTAAACATGTTTTCTGTTGCATAACCTTGTATCTTCATCTAAAGCCATGCCTACAGGTCATTTTCACTGATTTGAACAAGGATGAAAAAGTAGAACAATTAAACGAAATACCATAAAATCATGGGATTTCTGACATTAAATGAGGTGACTGTCATCACTTTATCATTTATTGAGTTTATACAGATCATAACTTCTTGCACAAAACTTGTAAAATAATGTTTAAAAGTCTCTATGAGGGATGTTCTTAAGTCAATAAATGTTTGTAGTTGAATCCCAGAGTTGATCTTTCATATAAATTAAGTAATGAGGATTTGGAGAAGACGAGCACTCAGAGGTAAAGCAGAGCATCAAACAATCACACCAGTTGAAATGTATTGAAAATTGTGTAGTGGTTTTGTGTTCCCATCTTTCAAATTGGAAAATAAGAGGACACTTTTTAGCTGTATCACAGGGGTCAAACCTTTTTCCACTTTTACGTGCAACACAATCAGTTAAGTTCAGTTCAGTTACATATTTGACTTTTAGTCCCACTACACTTTGTATTTATGGCTTGACTCAAATAACACGATGACCGTGAAATATCAGAGGGAGGAGGGAGGAAAGAAAGTGTATGTTTTGCAGTTGTGTGTTATCACATTTCTGAGCAGATTGTTTTGCTCATGAGTTATTGCCATTAGATTACCGGATTTTATTCATAATTAGTTTGATGACAGATATTGTTTGACAAAGAAAAAGTAGCTGTGTATGTAGACTGAATAAATGATTACGGAAGTCGTCCTGTAATGTCATTACGATGTGTAACCACTGGGTGTGTGGACTAACAAAGGGTTACGCAACTGTGAGGAGGTGTCGTATTACTGTTTCTTTCTAAAAGGCACAACTCCGTGTTGAGAAGCTCAGACTGTCCTGCTGCTGCTGGTTCAACTCTCTAACTATGTGGCTGTATACTTTTCTGCTGCGTTTTTACCTCATGGGTTTTCTCCTGTTTATATGTATTTTGATGATAATAGCAGACTTCCTCAAACACAGGAATCCTCCAAATTATCCTCCAGGACCTTTGGCTCTTCCGTTTGTGGGGAATTTCTTCAGTGTGGACAGTAAACATCCGCAGACTTATTTTTCCAAGGTAAAGTCGGATCCATTCATGCATATTTTTTTAAATGTGATTTTTTTTTTTTTTGAGACATTCAAATACCGCAATGGCAGGTTGAGTTTTTAAATTATTTATTATGCTAGTCGTGTGTTCCTGTTTATCATAGTGTTTTCATGACTCATTGTCCACAGCTGGCTGACATCTATGGAAATGTATTCAGCGTGCGCTTCGGTGGTGAAAAGATGGTGTTTGCGTCCGGGTACAAGATGGTGAAGGAAGCCATAATGACACAAGCCGACAACTTCGTGGATCGACCAAACAATGAAATCGCCAACAGGTTTTACTTAGGAGACACAGGTGTACAAATCTCTACCTTTCTCTTGACTAAAGTTTTCCAGTTCTCATTCACAGGGTGTCAGATAACAACGCTCTGTCAAGCCCCCTCTAGAGATTACCTTTCAGAATCTGCATTGAACAGACCGCTCCCTAAAGTAACAACATTGTGAACCAACCCGTTTCAATATTAGATGCTCAGAGAAAAATGCTCTGTGATTGTTATGAGATCGTAGGACCTACAATAAAAAAAATAAACTTGATTTTAAACCAGTGGTTTTTTGTTTTTTTTAAAGTGATTATGTTCGGGACATGTTTTCCATGTTACATTAACATTTGACTTAAGTTCCCATAATTATTTTGAGGTGGTTTTGTTGCCTAAAACCTAAACAAGTGTTTTCTATGAGTGACCATAGTTTGAAACCCTGGTCTACTGCTTGTGGTAGAAAGTGACTAAGGAGTCATGACAAAGCGTCGGTGTGTGACACGTTGGGATAAGAACTTGTTGCTTATATGCAGAAATTTGTTTCCTTGATCGTTTAACGCCTTGTCCTCTGCATTCTTGTGTTTAGGTGGTCTGTTCATGAGCAACGGTGAAAATTGGAAGAGACAGCGACGCTTTGCTTTGTCTACCTTACGGAACTTCGGCCTGGGCAAAAGAACCATGGAGCAGAGTATCTGTGAGGAGATCCGACACCTGCAGGAGGAGATAGAGAAGGAGAAAGGTGGTGTGAACAATGAGGTCATCATCAGAACCTCTTCAGTAGTACAGCATTATCTGAACAGTTGACTCCTCTCTTCCAGGTCAACCTTTCAGCACAGTAGGCCTCTTCAACAATGCTGTGGGCAACATCATTTGCCAGCTGGTGATGGGGAAGCGGTTTGACTACAGCGACCACAACTTCCAGACCATACTGAAGTATTTGTCTGAAGCTATCCTGCTGGAGGGCTCGATATGGGGCACAGTAAGTCAGTCCTTTAGTTCAATCATTGACAGATCGGGATCTGGGATCGTTGGTCAACCCTCTCAGGCCCAAGTCTTTGGTCACAATCACAAAAGGTAGATGGTGATGAAAGGTGATCAACTGTGTCTTCTGAATACTGTAGCTGTATGAGGCATTCCCTGGAGTGATGAAGCACTTGCCAGGTCCTCACAACAAAATGTTCAGCCACTACAAGACCATCCTGGACTTCATCAGTCAGGAGGTGGAGAGCCACAAGAAGGACCTGGACCACAGCGATCCCCGGGACTACATTGACGCCTTCATCATTGAAATGAAGAATGTAAGATAACAACCGCAGTGTTCAGAACTGTGTAACCTCTCCTTTCCTTTTACCAGCCACTCACTACAGCATCTTCTCTCTGTTCCTGAATAGCATAATGATTCTGTTCTTGGCTTCACTGAGTTCAATCTGGCCCTGTGCTCTTTGGATCTGTTCCTGGCTGGAACAGAGACAACCTCCACCACTTTGCTCTGGGCTTTGATTTTCCTCATAAACAACCCCGATATTCAGGGTAGGTGACATGCTAGGCTCTAAAGTGAAAATTAATAGTAAATGAGCTACGGCTTTGCTCATGGCTCAGTGGAACAGTACTTCATACATCATACATTTACATCATAATCTTAAATATCTATAGGTGGGCCCTTCAACCAAGTATATAAACCATTATAGGGATTTCTGCCTGAATTAACTTCAATTAATTACAGTTTTACATATTTCAAATTTGATATGGGCATTTGCACTGTATTAGAGTTGTATTTAATTGAATTAAATTAACGTGAATTCACAAGCAGATAAATAAATACCTTTTGTGGGATATGAACACACCAATAAACTACTGCTTTACTGTCAGACATTAAACTGGTAAGTATTACATTATTACATTAAATGTCATTTAGCAGACGCTTTTATCCAAAGCGACTTACAATAAGTGCATTTCAACCTATAGTACAAACTAAGAACAACAAGAATACAGAAAGTACTGTTGTGTTTTAATTTCAATAGTAGATACATTTTAGAAGATAACTGGTTGAAAACTATCCATTTACGATTGATTGGCCTGTGATTGATTGGCATGTTTGTATGTATATGGTATACAATCTCAAAAAAGTTTAGCCACCACTGTATTCAGTCATTAGAATGACATTCACGTTTTTCTCATCATGTTGCTACAAGAGTAATTCCTTAGATTTTTATGTTTTTTAGACAAAGTCCAGGCAGAAATAAACGAAGTAATCGGACAGACGCGACTGCCAACTATGGAAGACAGACTCAACATGCCTTACACTAATGCTGTCATCCACGAGATCCAGAGGATGGGAAACATTGTTCCTCTCAATGGACCCAGAAAGGCTGCCAGGGACACAACACTGGGCGGCTACTTCATACCCAAGGTGAATTTAGCACATAGTCAACATTTTGAATCTGAAACAGATTTTTCAGGAATTAATGTGGTTGAAGAATGGTTCGGTTCTAAGCTATGGATGTGATTTTCTAGGGTACGTCCTTGATGCCCAGCCTAACCTCTGTGCTGTTTGACAAGACTGAATGGGAGACTCCAGACACCTTCAACCCCGGACACTTCCTAGATGCTGAGGGAAAGTTTGTGAAGAGAGACGCTTTCCTGCCTTTCTCTGCAGGTAAACCACATTCACCTCTAACTTAAGTATAAACACAAGATCATAAGTTTCATCCTGAGCTCTTACATCTTCATGTGTTTATGGACTCTTTAGGGAAACGTGCGTGTCTCGGTGAAAGCCTGGCCAGGATGGAGCTGTTCCTGTTTTTTGTTGGTTTACTACAGAAGTTCTCTTTTTCTGTTCCTGATGGAGAAGAGTTGAATACAGAAGGAATTACTGGAGTCACACGTGTACCACAGCCCTTTAAGGTTCACGCAATTGCTCGCTGAATTATGTAACATCTCACAGAATATATTTTCATCTTTAATATTAAAGGCATAAAACTTTTGTTAATCTCAAGCTTTCACTTTTGTGTCATTGCCTCATTGTACTTCCGGCCTTTATTCTCTCTGACTGTACATATTCTTAAATAAATGACACTGTAGATACAATGTGTGCCTTGGTCTTTGTTATTAATGACAACATTAATAGATATTCCATAAACATGAGCTATGTTTAGCTAAAGGCTAGCAGACCAACAGTTAGCCAACCGGAGGTTAAGAAATTGCTGAGAAATCCAAGGCTAATATACCGGATTGGAGCCTGGTTGCAATCAGACTGGGAGATATTCTGGACCTTGGTAGTGTTCTTCAAAAAGAGATCAACCCAGCTAGGAAGGACAATCTTCAACCAAGACCATAAATAAACTTCTCGGGTTTCCAATGATAAGGCTGCCTCTCCTGTCATTATGAAGGGACTTGAGACTCAAAGTCACCATATGATGATTGGCCGTTGGGTCCATGTTACGGTTACGTCCTACTCTTAAGGTTTCACAGTTCAAAGAGAACCAATGAGGTTAACAAAAGCTCCTCTTTTGTGCATCCAGTTTCCAAAATGATGACAGAGAGACTTAAGACAACCACAAAGAGATTCAAAATGAACTCACAGCTCACAGATACAGAACAACTACAAAGCCTTTGTGTCTTGCTCTTTTGTCAGAAAGGTACTAGAAATGAGAAATAAATCAACAGCTTTATACAAATCATAACTTCCTACAGAAAACTTGTAAAATAATGTATAAAAAGTCTCTATGGAGGATATTCTACTCTGTTCTTAAGTCAATAAATATTTGTAGTTGAATCCCATAGTTGGCCTTTCACTTAAATTAAGTAATGAAGATTTGGAGAAGACGAGCATTCGGAGGTAAAGCAGAGCATTAAAAGCTCAACACAATCACACCAGTTGAAATGTATTGAAAATTGTGTTGTGATTTTGTGTTCCTATCTTTCAAATTGGCAAACATAAGAGGCCACTCTTTAGCTGTGTATCAAAGGGGTCAAACCTTTTTACACTTTTACGTGGAAAACAATCAGTTAAGTTCAGTTCAGTTAGAGCTGGACTTTTAGTTCAACTGCACTTTGTATTTATGGGTCAGATTACACGATGACCATTAAATATCAGAGGGAGGAAAGACAGTGGATGTTTTTCACTTGTGTGTTATCACATTTCTGAGCAGATTGTTTTGCTCATGAATTATTGCCAACATATTACTGGACAGGATTTTATTTGACAATTACTCATTTTTCATAATTAGTTTGATGACAAATGTTGTTTGACAAAGAAAAAGTAGCTGTGTGTGTAGACTGAATGAATGATTACGGAAGTCGTCCTGTAATGTCATTACGATGTGTAACCACTGGGTGTGTGGACTAACAAAGGGTTACGCAACTGTGAGGAGGTGTCGTATTACTGTTTCTTTCTAAAAGGCACAACTCCGTGTTGAGAAGCTCAGACTGTCCTGCTGCTGCTGGTTCAACTCTCTAACTATGTGGCTGTATACTTTTCTGCTGCGTTTTTACCTCATGGGTTTTCTCCTGTTTATATGTATTTTGATGATAATAGCAGACTTCCTCAAACACAGGAATCCTCCAAATTATCCTCCAGGACCTTTGGCTCTTCCGTTTGTGGGGAATTTCTTCAGTGTGGACAGTAAACATCCGCACATTTATTTTTCCAAGGTAATGTTGAATACATATATGTATATTTTTTTTATGTGAATTTTCTTGAGATATTCAAATAACACAATGGCACGTTAAGCTTTTTTATTATTTATTATGCTAGTCGTGTGTTCCTGTTTATCATAGTGTTTTCATGACTCATTGTCCACAGCTGGCTGACATCTATGGAAATGTATTCAGCGTCCGCCTCGGTGGTGAAAAGATGGTGTTTGTGTCCGGGTACAAGATGGTGAAGGAAGCCATAGTGACACAAGCCGACAACTTCGTGGATCGACCAAACAGTGAAATCGGCAACAGGGTTTACTTAGGAGACACAAGTATACAAATCTCTACCTTTCTCTTGACTAATGTTTTCCAGTTCTCATTCACAGGGTGTCAGATAACAACGCTCTGTCAAGCCCCCTCTCCACGTCACCGTTCATCGTCTGCATTAAACAGACTGGTCTTTATAGTGTCAACATTGTAAACCAACCCGCTTTATTATTAGACTCTCAGAGAAAAATGCTCTGTGAGAGTGTTGAGATTGTAGGACCTACAAAAAAATAAAAAATGACAGTTGTACGGGTCAAATAAATATGATTTTCCTGGTTTTTAGTTTTTTTTTAAGTGATTATGACATGTTTTCCGTGTTACATTATTAACATTCGACTTAAGTTCATGCCAAAGCGTCAGTATGTGACGAGTTGGGACAAGAACTTGTCGCTTATGTGCAGAAATTAGTTCCCTTGAGCATCTAACCCCTTCTCCTCTGCATGCTTGTGTCTAGACGGTCTGGGCTCGAGCAACGGTGAAAGTTGGAAGAGACAGCGACGCTTTGCCTTGTCTACCTTACGGAACTTCGGCCTGGGCAAAGGAACCATGGAGCAGAGTATCTGTGAGGAGATCCGACACCTGCAGGAGGAGATAGAGAAGGAGAAAGGTGGTGTGAACAATGAGGTCATTATCAGCAGCTATTCAGTAATACAGTATTATCTGAACAGTTGACTACTCTCTTCCAGGTCAACCTTTCACCCCAGCAGGCCTCTTCAACAATGCTGTGTCCAACATCATTTGCCAGCTGGTGATGGGGAAACGGTTTGACTACAGCGACCACAACTTCCAAACCATACTGAAGTATTTGTCTGAAGCTATGCTGCTGGAGGGCTCGATATGGGGCACGGTAAGTCTAGGTGAAGTGGCCACAATCACAAAAGGTAGGTGGTGATGATGAAAGGTGATCAACTGTGTCTTCTGAATACTGTAGCTGTATGAGGCATTCCCTGGAGTGATGAAGCACTTGCCAGGTCCTCACAACAAAATGTTCAGCCACTACAAGACCGTCCTGGAATTTATCAGTCAGGAGGTGGAGAGCCACAAGAAGGACCTGGACCACAGCAATCCCCGGGACTACATTGACGCCTTCATCATTGAAATGAAGAATGTAAGATAACAACCGCAGTGTTCAGAAATGCGTAACCTCTCCTGTCCGTTCACCAGCCACTCACTACAGCATCTTCTCTCTGTTCCTGAATAGCATAATGATTCTGTTCTTGGCTTCACTGAGTTCAATCTGGCCCTGTGCTCTTTTGATCTGTTCCTGGCTGGAACGGAAACAACCTCCACCACTTTGCTCTGGGCTTTGGTTTTCCTCATAAACAACCCCGATATTCAGGGTAGGTGACATGCTAGGCTCTACAATCTCTCTTTTGCAGTATAACTGGTTGAAAACTATCCATTTACGATTGATTGGCCTGTAATTGATTGGCATGATTTTCTGATATATGGCATACAATCTCAAAAAGAGACACCCTTGTATTTTAGTTTTTATCATCATGTTGCTACAAGAGCAATTCCTTAGATTTGTATGTTTTTCTAGACAATGTCTACGCAGAAATAGACAAAGTAATCGGACAGACGCGACTGCCAACTATGGAAGACAGACTCAACATGCCTTACACTAATGCTGTCATCCACGAGATCCAGAGGATGGGAAACATTGTTCCTCTCAATGGACCCAGAAAGGCTGCCAGGGACACAACACTGGGCGGCTACTTCATACCCAAGGTGAATTTAGCTCACAGTCAAAAATCTGTAGAAGATTTTTTGAGGAATTAATGTGGTTGGAGGAATGGCTTGGTTCTAAGCTATGGATGTGATTTTTTAGGGTACGTCCTTCATGCCCAGCCTAACCTCTGTGCTGTTCGACAAGACTGAATGGGAGACTCCAGATACCTTCAACCCCGGACACTTCCTAGATGCTGAGGGAAAGTTTGTGAAGAGAGACGCTTTCCTGCCTTTCTCTGCAGGTAAACCACATTCACCTTTAACTTAAGTATAAACACAAGATCATAAATTTAATCCTGAGCTCTTACATCTTCATGTGTTTGTGGACTCTTCAGGGAAATGTGTGTGTCTCGGTGAAAGCCTGGCCAGGATGGAGCTGTTCCTGTTTTTTGTCGGTTTACTACAGAAGTTCTCTTTTTCTGTTCCTGATGGAGAAGAGTTGAATACAGAAGGAATCACTGGAATTACACGCGTACCACACACCTTCAAGGTTTTTGCCCAGGCTCGCTAAATTATGTAACATCTTACAGAATATTTTTCATCTTAACTATTATGGACAGACTGCTGTTGTTAATCTTAAACTTTCCCCTTTGTGTCATTGCCTAATTGTACTGTTGGCCCTTATTTTCTCCGACTGTACATATTACAGCGACAAGCTATTTTTTAATGTAAAATATAAGTTATGTTTTGCACAGGTACAACTTAGCTTACATTGTTCTAACAAAGTAAATGCACATTTTATTTTGTTTGTCTCTTGGAGCAATCTGGTTTACCTGAACATGATGGCAACTTTTTTTATTCTTCTATTTAAAAAAGCACAGATGGAGTCACAAATAGTTATTTCAATAAAAATTCAGCAATTTTGTTGGGGCATGAACATTCTTCTTCCCTCGAAGTGGGGCGTGGCAGAATAAGTTTGAGAATGACTGGGATATACAAATACCTGTTATTGAATATATTTGTTGACAAAGCCAATACATGTGTCTGAAAACACTATGTGTGTATCTATGCATGTGTGCCTTACAGTGCAAACAAACTGGGAATTGGTAGTGGCAACCTGTTGTCAGTCTCTTTTGTTTGGTTATGCAATTCCACTATCTCAAGGACTTTAATGCAGAGTCCAAAGGACTGATTGCCTTTTAAGTGGTATGTCCTATAAAGTTAGTCGTGTGTAGTGTCATAGTATTGTGAAGCTCAAACAGTCCTCCTGCTGCTGGTTCAACTCTCTTTCACAACAATGTGGCTTGATAATCTGTTGCGGTCTTTTGACCTCAAGGATTTTTTCCTGTGTATTTTCATTTTTATCATCATAGCAGACTACCTAAAAAACAGGATGCCTCCAAACTATCCTCCAGGACCATTCTCTCTTCCTCTTGTGGGGAATTTCTTCAGTGTTGAAAGGAAACATCCATACATATATTTTACAAAGGTAAAGTAATTTCAAAGTGTGAATTTTAATGAGACATTCTAATTCTTTATTAGTTGGTGTGATTGAATGACATTTAAGTTCTAAATATATTTTACAAACTTGCTATTGCTATCAGGATAGTAGAGTATCATATATATAACTTTGTTAATGTACAAAAGAAAACTGCAGCCATTTCAAATCTTTTTTTGCTTAAATCCCCTAATTTACCCATGTTCTCCACATCTGGTTGAATGGACTGTATATATTCTGTGAATAAATAT
The DNA here is from genome assembly GCA_036178185.1 of Liparis tanakae. Taxonomy (NCBI): domain Eukaryota; kingdom Metazoa; phylum Chordata; class Actinopteri; order Perciformes; family Liparidae; genus Liparis; species Liparis tanakae. The sequence continues at coordinate 23,004,871 of CM070102.1, forward strand.
TCTAATGCCACTGTCAGCTGTAACTACCCAATTAAATGTTAGGGCACGGCAGACCCGAGGAGCAGGGGGCGGCAACGGAACACGGGAAGCAGGGGGTGGCAACGGGACACGGGAAGCAGGGGGTGGCAACGGGACACGGGGAGCAGGGGGCGGCAACGGGACACGGGAAGCAGGGGGTGGCAACGGGACACGGGAAGCGGGGGGTGGCAACGGGACACGGGGAGCGGGGGGCGGCAATGGGACAAAGAAAGCGGGGGTGGCAGGACACGGGTGCGGGGGTGGCGATGGGACACGAGGAGCGGGGGTGGCGGCAGGACACGGGGAGCGGGGTGGCGTCGGGACACGGGAGCGGGCGGTGGACGGACAGGACACAGGGAGCGGGGGGTGGCGACGGGACACGAGGAGTGGGGGGTGGCGACGGGGCACGGGGAGCGGGGGTGGCAACGGGACACGGGGGAACGGGGGGGCGGTGACGGGACACGGGGAGAGGGGGGGCGCCCGGGCACAGGCAGCAGGGGGTGGCAACGGGACACGGGGAGAAGGTGTCAGAGATGGAACACGGGGCGGCAACGGGACACGGAGGTGGCTGCAGGCGGCAGCTTGTAGTGGGCTACAGGCCCACCATAAGCCAGGCGGGTCTCCTCGAACGGGTCAGGGGCTGAGGCCACTTGCTGGGTCAGGACTTATGTTAGCTGTCGCACCTGAGTTGTGAACGCCACAGCTTCCAGGCTGCTGCTGACTAACGTGCCCCAGCGATGAAACTGGTCATCTGCTGGAGGGCCACCTCGATCCTCTCGAAACTGCTCACTAGTGCAGGAGTGTGTGCTGGGTCCATGGTTGGCCATATTGTAATGTAACGGTTCGTATCTGGACCCAAATGGAACCAAACAACCTTTTATTTAAAGCTCCGGAAACAGCAGGCAGTGGAACGCTAAAACAGAAGACTCAGAGGTTCACCAGGAGGTCGGGCGACCGGGTTACACAAGAACAGGCAGAGTTGGTAACAGGTGATCGTCCGAAAACAAGTGCTGGAGAGTCCGGCATGAAAACAAATGAAAAGAGAGGGAACTATCAGGCAAGGTGTGTCTGGAAGGCAGGAGCCTAAATATGGACTTGATTAATGATCAGAGGCAGGGGGGTGAACAGGTGAAGGGAATTTGACTGAAGAATAGAGAGAGGAGGGTGTGGAGCTGAACTGCCAATTATTTTCTATTATCTAACCATTTGGCACGATATTTGTGGCCAACTAAAGGGCAAAGTTTCCCTTTTTTATTATAGAAACTTTTGGCATATACTTATATGGTGGTCAATTTGTGATCAACATGATAATACTGATCATGTTTGGTACACCTGATAGCACATTTTATCCTTAATGTGCATTGGTAGGTATTATTTGTTAATACTTTTATATGTTGATGTAGTGTGTTCTGGTTCATCATAGTTTGTTCTATAATTCATTGTCCACAGCTGGCTGATGTCTATGGAAAGGTGTTCAGTGTCCGCCTCGGACGGGACAAGATGGTGTTTGTCTCTGGGTACAAGATGGTGAAGGAAGCCTTAGTGACAAAAGGCGACAACTTTGTGGATCGACCATTCCAGGCAATAGCTGACAGGGTGTACTTAGGAAACTCAGGTTTGCAAATCTCTCTTCCTCTCTCTCTCTCTCTTTCTCTCTCTTGTCTCATGTTGTGAAGTCATTAGTTCCCCTGAGCCTTCAACCCCACGTCTTCTGCATGCTTGTGTCTAGGTGGACTGTTCATGAGCAACGGTGAAACTTGGAAGAGACAGCGACGTTTTGCCTTGTCTACCTTACGGAACTTCGGCCTGGGCAAAGTAACCATGGAGCAGAGTATCTGTGAGGAGATCCGACACCTGCAGGAGGAGATAGAGAAGGAGAAAGGTGGTGTGAACAATGAGGTCATTATCATCAGCAGCTCTTCAGTAGTACAGCATTATCTGAAGAGTTGACTCCTCTCTTCCAGGTCAACCTTTCAACCCAGTAGGCCTCTTCAACAATGCTGTGGGCAACATCATTTGCCAGCTGGTGATGGGTAAACGGTTTGACTACAGCGACCACAACTTCCAGACCATGCTGAAGTATCTCTGTGAAATACTTAGGCTGCAGGGCACTGTATGGGGTATGGTAAGTCAATATTATTATTTTAGAGGAGAAAGTCTCTGGGCACAATCACAAACTGTAGATGGTGTTGATGAAAAGAGATCTTCCTGTGATCTAAGTAGCTGTATGAGGGATTCCCGGGAGTGATGAAGTACTTGCCAGGTCCTCACAACAAAATCTTCAGCAACTACGATGCTGTTCTGGATTTCATTAGTCAGGAGGTAGAGAACCACAAGAAAGACCTAGACCACAACGATCCCCGGGACTACATTGATGCTTTCATCATTGAAATGGAGAATGTAAGTGAACAACTACAGCGTTCAACAATATGTTGTCCTTCCTGTCAGTCTACCAATTAGAGCATCTTCTCTCTCTTTCTGAATAGCATCATGACCATGGTCTTGGCTTCACTGAGGCCAATTTGGCTATGTGCTCTCTGGATCTGTTCCTGGCTGGATCGGAGACAACGTCCATCACTTTGTTGTGGGCTTTGGTTTTCCTCATAAAATCTCCCGATATTCAGGGTAGGTGACATGCTTGGCCCCACAGGTAAAACAAGACTATAGGAGTCTCCAGCTTTGCTAACAGCTTTGTGAGATTGTACTCATGCACATCGGGACTTTGATCAGCACATGCTGTCCACCATCTTAGTATAGCATGTTAGCAAGCTATTAATTAGCACTAATTACAAAGTAGAGCCGAGGCTGACAGGAATGTTAAGAAATTAACGGGAACCTTTTCTCACGCTGTTCCGAAAAGCTATTCTTCTGGTTTTTCTAGACAAAGTCCAGGCAGAAATAGACGGAGTGATCGGACGGACCCGACAGCCAACTATGGCAGACAGACCCAAGCTGCCTTACACTGATGCTGTCATCCATGAGATCCAGAGGATGGGAAACATTGTTCCTCTCAATGGACTCAGAATGGCCACCAAGGATACAACACTGGGAGGTTACTTAATACCGAAGGTGAATTTAGCACTCAGTCAACATTTTAACTTCTAACAGGAATTTGGAGAAACAAAAAAGTTGTAGTGGTTGGTTCTAACCAATGGATGTGATTTTCTAGGGTACGTCCTTGATGCCCAACCTAACCTCTGTGCTGTTTGACAAGACTGAATGGGAGACTCCAGACACCTTCAACCCCGGACACTTCCTAGATGCTGAGGGAAAGTTTGTGAAGAGAGATGCTTTCCTGCCTTTCTCTGCAGGTAAATCACATTAAACTCTATCTAAGCATAACCTTAAAAAGTAGTATTTCATCCTGAGCTCTTAAACCTTCATCCGTTTACGTGTTTGTGGACTCTTCAGGGAAACGTGTGTGTCCTGGTGAAGGCCTGGCCAGGATGGAGCTGTTCCTGTTTTTGGTCGGTTTACTCCAGAAGTTCTCTTTTTCTGTTCCTGATGGAGTAGAGTTGAGTTCAGAAGGAATAACTGGAGTTACACGTGTACCACACCCCTTCAAAATTCATGCTGAGGCTCGCTGAAATATGCAACATCTCACAGAATCACTTTTAATCTAAACAATGTGTAATAAACTGCACAAAGCAAAGCGCCTTTGGAGAGAAAGCTTTAATCGATCTCAACTTTTCACTGTTGTATCATTTCCTCATGTACATGAACTTTATTCACCCCATCTCTACATTTGATTCTATGTGGTAGCCTAACATTATTATTTCAGTAAAATATTCTTTTGTTAATGATTCTGTTCAGATTTTGACCGTTGTCCTTTTAATAATAAATAAATGTATACATTATTAACATTTTGTTTGTGTAAATATGTTCTTTAAACTTACAATCAAACTATATTGGTTACGTTTGTTCATATTAATGATTGTCGACTCAGGCAGACTGGTGCAATGAAAACATAACCTCAGAGCTGCTCTGGACGCTCGCCTGGAGGCCTGAGAGACAATGAGCTCTGGGATTAAGTTGTCACACAACAACACAAACACCTTTGAGATGGCAGCTTTAAGGCTAGTATAGATGTGCCTCATGGGTCTAGTTTTGCTCCTTTATTATTCACCATATATGAACAAAATCATATCTGCCACCCCACAATTAAATATGCAGATTATACCATTTTACATGCGATTACAGATTTCCACAATCTGCTTTCGGTACGATTTAGGATGATCTCATCAAATTTAAGCTTCTTTTGAATTCTGACCAATCACAAAGGTGATCTGGACCAAAGCAACCCTTCAGATTCCTAGACGCCTTTCTGATACCGGAGAACGTTTTCTGTTGACTAAGCCAACCGATATGAATGAAAACCAAAAACGTTTGTTCCTCTGCTTTGCCTGGTAGCACAACACAAACAGCCAACCAGCTTCTGACAATGGAACCCTGTTTCTATTTAGTCTGGCTCTGTTCCTGGCTTTTGGTAACTAGTTTATAATGTATGTAATTATTTACATGCACAATGAAGCAGTGCCATGCCATTTGCTTCCACTGTACTTTGTACTTCTGGCAACTCTTTGCACGATACACATCCGACCTCAGTCTCAGGTCACTGAACGACCTGCTTTGCACTTAGAGATTGTTGTTGCTCACGTAGCTGCTGACGTAAATATGTCAAGAGTCACATGCAGCTTGGTGCAGACTGTAATTAATAGATTTTCTGTCCTTAATGTTAGTAATGCATGTATTCACACACAAATTTAATGTGTAAATGACTATTCTCTGGTGTTTAATGAAGTCTCTACAGAGGTGTGTAGAGGCCCATCTCCAGTGTTCTAATGCTACATGGTGTTATCGCCTTAGAAGACGACCAGAGGGGTAGAAAACCCTCGCAAGGGTGCATTAATAAACAAATGTTTAAAAGGTTTGTGGTAGCGACATTATTTTTAGCTTCTTTGTAAATCTATTGGACCCAAAGTGAGACGGACGCCACTGAAAGTAAAACACACTCTTAGAAAAAAAGAATTAATTTTATTTATTCACAAGAAAACCAAAAAAGGCGTTAAATGGTCAAACTCCCTACATTCCTGAAAATGTCATGATGTCATCCCCCCCCCCCTCCCCCCATTTACACACTACACATGCAGCTTTATGTTTGATTGTACTTCTTACGGTCACACACACACAATGTTTAAATCATCGATAAACAGGATTCGACATGTGATCGTTCATCGGGTGGTCGATCACCTAAAAATGAAAAGGACCATTTGTGCATTAATCAATTTGTTTACACAATCAAAATAGGCGAGAACATTTCTTTTTTAAATAGAGCAAAACTAAATGCGTTTGGAAATAAGTAGAGCACACGCCTGGATACGTGAGACTTGGAGTCTTCTGGTTATTTACTTTAATTCCTCCAGACTTCTCAGTTTAAAAAAAGAGAGAAAAACATGTGACATCGACACAAGGCGAGTGATTGGTTGTTCGGTGATCATGTTCCAGCTTCACATGATCGGCTCGTTCCATTGGACTAGAAAAACATGTGACCCAGGCTGCGGAGCGGTTGGCGGCCAGCACCAAATACAGCGGTCAGAGACATCTGCAGGAGGACTGCTGCGCCCTCCTGCAGATGCATAGTGGGAGGGTGGAGTTCTCCGGAAATCAACAATCATCCAGTTGGCTTTAAAAAAAAGGAAAAATCACATTCTTATACATATATATTAAATTTGGAGTGAAAGAGTGAAGCATTCGTTAAGATTTCTCTCACTGCTCTTCAAGTGCACATCAGGAAAGGATAAGAGGGAGTGAAGGCGGTGTTGAAGGTCTACGAGAGCTCCGCCCCTGATCCGTGACCCCTCCCCCGAGGTGTTTAAGGTCACTTGCAGCGCTCCCTAGTGGGGAGGGAGCGAGGGAAGAGGCTTTGTCCCCTTGAGTGTTTGAGAAGAAAAAGAAAAGGTGACCTCCGCAGGGTCTACTTGGAGGTCGCGGCCGAGGCGTTTATGGCCAGCGCCCGGCGCGGGGCGTTGGAGACCTGCCGCTGCTGGGACAAGAAGGACAGGCCGGGGGACAGAGCGGAGGGGGCGGAGCCACCGCCGAGGCGGGACTCGATCGCCAGCTTCTGGAAGTTCAGGCTCTGAGGACGGAGACGGAGACGTTTAGAGGGTCGACCGGTTCAGGGAGTCAGACACTTATTAATATTTAGATTTGGGATGTTTCTATTGTTATAAGGCTTTTATTGAATCTGATCTTACTTTTAGTATGAATGGATTCAATAAATATATTACAAAATATATATAAATAAATATATATATATAAAATAAAATATATATTTAAGAATATATATATATATATATATATATATATATATATATATATATATATATATATATATATATATATATATATGTGTTGGGATGGGTGAAAAAATGAAAAATAACGTGTTTAATGTATAACTGTATACTCTGATTTTGAGAATAAACACAATTTACAAAAAAATAATATATATATAAATAAATAATCACTAATATGATTAGTAAAATTAAAAATTATTTAATTTGCACATGCAATTCAGAACTTTCGAGATTGTTGTGTTGAGGTTTTGTGTACTTTTTAAATCTTGTACACTCGACTACAAATCAAATTTCCCATCCGGGGTTTGATTAAAAAGTGTCTGAAGTGAACAATCAAATCATAAAAAGCAGAGGCTGTTGGACCTTGTTGTACCACGCGGTGACCACCAGCTTCTCCTCGTACTCCCTCAGCTTGGCCTGCTCACACTGACGCTGCAGACAAACAAACAAACAAACAAACAAATCCTTAAAAACTGAAAACAACAGTTGTTGTGCTGCGAGTCAAACAGCTGCCTTACTTCCAGGTTCTGGACCTGTTTGTCCCGGTCTGCCAGCTGGCTCCTCAGGGCCTGGATCTCAGCGGTGGCCGGGTTCAGTTTGGGGTCCAGAGCTCGGATTACCTACACGCAGTTATTTATTTATTTATGTATTCAATCAAAACACGGAACAAATGAGTTAAAACAACACAAACAAATGGAATTAAAATTAACAGTATTCACTCAAAAACTCTTCATATACAAATAAATTAATAAAATAGAATAAAATTATAAAGAATTAAATGAACTAAATTATAAAAATATGAATAAACTAAATCATACAAATAAACTAAATCATAAAAATATAAATATACTAAATTATAAAAATATAAATAAACTAAATGAATAAAATATATATAAAACTAAATGATAAAAATATGAATACACTCAATTATAAAAATATAAAAAAACTCAATTATAAAAAATAATATATATATAAATATCAAAGTTAACAGTCAACATGCATCCCCTCACGTTGCGGGCCTTCTCCAGGTACATCTTGTAGCGCTCCTCCATGGCCCGCATGTCATCGTCCTTCTTCTTCAGAGCGGCGTTCAGCTCGTCCAGCTTCAAGGCTGCGGGGGCGATGAAGAACAGGAGGTCTCACCACATTGTGCCGCCGTGTGAGGTGAGGAAGACGAGGAGGAGGAGGAGGCCACTTGTATTCTTACAGGTTTGAGTGTCGTCGGGCTGGAGGTCCTCCAGCAGCTCCTTCTTCTTCATGATTTCGTCCTGAGCCTCGTTCAGCTGCACCCTGAGGAGACACATGCCGGTTCTGTACCGCCCTCTAGTGGTGGACACGTGCACTCACATCTCTCAAACGAGGAGCGAGGCATAATCACACTTACATGTGCGCATCCAGCTTCCGCTTCAGGTTTGACTAGGAGGGGAAAAAGAAGGGAGAAGCCATGAAATGATGCGACTTTCCCTCCAGTGCAAAGTGTGAACGGCTTCATGAGATTAACTCTGCGGGCGCCACACTCACGTCGTCCGGCTCGGCCGCCTGACTCTGCAGAGCCCTCTGGAGGTCCTCCACCTGCTGCTGCAGCTCGCTGATCCGCTCGCGACTCAGTCTGCAGAATGACCAGTGAAGAAGAAGAAGCGATATTAAGGGGGGGGGTTGGGGGGTTACTGGACCGCACAACTTTCAATCTGGATAGAAACTAAATAAAGCTCATCGTAAACATCTTTCCACTCAACAACTCTGGTTTGAAAGTTTCAAAACAGAGAAACTGAAGAAGTCACCGACTTCACAATCCAGTCTTTACTGTCAGCTTTTCATCCGGTAAACATGACACCAGAAAGAAAAGTCTACGGCTACGTTTTGAGCAAGTTTCCATGACTACGATGAAACGGCGTGGACCTGTTGTCGGTGTCCAGCTCGCTGCGGGTCTTGTGGGCGTCCTCCAGCTCGCCCTGCAGGCCGGCGATCTTCTCCTGCTCACACTCCTCCTGCTGCAGCCGCAGCATCTTGTTCTCGTGCTGCAGCCGGATGAACTGTTCCCTGAAGAGCCACCGGTACGAGGAGGTCAGCACACACACACACACACACACACACACACACACACACACACACGCGCACACAACTGAATCCGTGCTACCTGTACTCGATGGGTATCAACTCAGCGGCCAGGTTCTCGTGGCTCGGGCTGCTGGAGGGAAGAATCCCTGCAGACGATCAGAGAGGCGGAGTCAGAACATATAGGACGCCATTTAAAGTAACAGATAGATATAGAAGATAAATGTTGTAGTTTGTCTTAAAAAGTCAAACATATATGAAGAAATATCGTCACTAAGAAGTCCTGGAATAGTTAAACGTATAAAGTTCAACATTAAGCATTCAAAAATAAATAGTTTTAGTAGAATGCCTTGAAAAGTCAAAGTATACCATCAATTCATCAAGTATGTCATCAATTTAAAACCGTTTAGTGTTATATAGAAATGTAAAAAAGTCAAATAGTTTACGACAATTACCTTTTAGAATAAGTCATAATAAAGTTAATCATTAAAAGTATTTGATATAAACACACTAGTACAACCACACACACACACTAGTACAACCACTTACACAACCAAACAGACACACACGCACACACTAGTAGAACCACACACACACACACACACCTGTGTGTGCGAGCTGGTGCTGCTGCGCCTGCGTGCATCGCAGCTCCTCGTTGGTCTCCTTCAGCGAGTCTCTCTCGATGCTCGTCCTCTGGCAACGGGCCACACGGGGTTCAGGGAAGTCACCGGAAACCAGAACACCAAAACAACCCCCCCCCCCCCCCCCCGTTCCAGTTGCCTCACCTCCTTCTCCTTCACCACCGTCTCGTGCTTCTCCTCCAACTTCTTCATCTCGTAGGCCAGGTTGTCGGCCCGCCGCGACTCCTCCGTCAGCTTCCTGTGCAGCTCTTGGACCTGACGGAGAGCAGAGCGATTAGAGAGGTACCGACCCCCCCCTCTCCCCTCCCCCATCACAGTGTGAGACCTGTGATCCCGTGACCCCTCCCCCCCCCCCACCTGTCTCTTGTAGGTCTCCAGCTGGGCGCGGGCCGCGTTGGCCTTGCGCAGCTCCTCCTCCAGGCTGACGGTGTTGTGCATGTAGGTCATGTTGTTCTCCTCCAGCAGCTTCATCTGCCTCTTCAGGTCGCCCAGGTTCTCCAGCTTCCGCTTGTACGTGTCCACCGAGGCCTCCAGCGCCACCACCCGGTCGGAGCAGCTCCTGCGGCGCGAGGACATCAATGCATTCATGAAGGACACGCTTCAGGGAGGAGGCCGGTCCACCTCGGCTCTACTCTCCGTCTCCTCGCTCACTCCGTTACAGGCACACTTTATTTTGAAATTTCTGCTGCTTTCTGGGTGCAACCCAGGAGGTCGTCCTCCTCTCAGAGGCCCGTAGAGAGAAATATTTCCCTCATGAAACATAGGAACATAGATAATCTGTGAAATCATGAGCTGGCCTTTATGAGAGGCTCGGGAGACGTCTAGTTTCTCCTTCTGGAGGCACTGAAAAACATTTTGACTACAGTTTTAAATACTTAAATCGCCCCCCTCTCTCCCTCTCTCCCTCACACACACACACACACACACACACACACACACACACACACACACACACACACACACACACACACACACACACACACACACACAAATACACACACACCTCAGGACGTCCAGTTCGTCTTTGAGGGCTCGAGACTCTTCTGCCAGGCTGGTCAGCTCGTCATTGCGGTGCTGAACCTCGATCAGCTGCTTCTCCAGCTCCTCACAGTGGATCCGGTAGTCGTCCTTGGCGGCCTCCAGCCTAAAGAAGAAAAAAGAAGAGAAGAAGATGACATCTCACGCGCTCGTTCAGACTTTGCCGTCGAAGGCCGGTCTGAGGCCCACCTGAAGTTCTCCTCCTCCACCGCCTCCAGCTGCAGCTGCAGCTGGCCGTGCTTCTTCCCCGACGGCGTGCTGGGGTCGTCGAAGGCGTCCAGCTGGTGGGCGCGGTCCGTCAGCACGTCGTTCTCGGCCAGCAGGCTGTTCCGCTCCTCCTGCAGCACGGCCACCTGTCGGGGCGCAGGACGCCGTTATGACCACCGGGGGGAGGGGACGAGGCGGCGTGAGGTGCTTCTCGTAGACTACAGGAGCAGTTTGACTACAGAGAAGTACCTCGAACAACCCCACTTTAAATCATCTAAATACACGGAGCAGAATATGCATTCAATCTCTCGGTGGACATCAGTTCGCGCCTCAGAGTCTCGTCTCTGAAGCCGAGCGCCGGGAGCCGACACGTCAACGCAGTTAGTTCAGAACACTTCCCTCCATCGGTCCGTCGTCACACACACACACAACAACCAAACAGACACTAACACAACCACACACATAAACACACTACACCAACCACACACACACACACAAGCCGTCTGTTAGAGCGGCGGATGGACAGAAGAGCAGGCAGTCCTCCGTGTCGTTGACCGTCAGACCGCGAGGCGGCGACAGAAGAGCGACAGAAGAGCAGAGCGGTCTGCCACAGCAGCTCGGGACAAAGGAGCCCGGTTGACCACAACTCCTGCTTGTACTGGAGCGCAGACACACAGGGCCCGCAGTGCACGTGTGAACAGGCACCCAGTGCCGTGGCCTTCAGGCACAGCAGTGCACGTGGGAAAGGCACCCAGTGCACGTGAACAGGCAACCCTGCTTGTACTGGAGCGCAGACACACAGGGCCCGCAGTGCACGTGTGAACAGGCACCCAGTGCACGTGTGAACAGGCACCCAGTGCACGTGTGAACAGGCACACAGTGCACGTGCTCAGACACGAGGATCTGACCATCGGCAGCCCTGAGGCTACAGCGCTGTGAGTAAACCACGTTCATGTCTTCTTCTTCTTCTTCTGCTTCTGCTTCTGCTGTAGAAACACCGGTTCATTCACCTGGATGTCCAGCTCCTGGCAGCGCTGGGCCAACGCCTCCTTCTCCGCTAGAAGTTGGGTGAGTTCCTCGAGAGCTTTCCTCAGCTGCAGACGAGGGAGGAGCAGAGAGGAGCAGAGAGGAGTAGAGAGGAGCAGAGAGGAGCAGAGAGGAGCAGAGGAGGAGCAGAGAGTATCAGGATGAAGCAACAGACACACAACGTCTCCAAAGGCCTTCGAACACCCAGGATGAAGCCACAGAGGGGTAAACCTGTGGATACTAGAACCTAGTACTATAACCTAGTACTAGCAGAGGTGTGTAGCCCCAGCTGTTTGAGGCTCTCAGGTCTCTCACCTTACAGCTTGTGTAAGACTAGCATTCAAAATTAAACACTGGCGTCATGTTCCACACACACAAACACACATTTAAGAAAACCTTTTTGTTTGGTACAGAT